>VXBX01002004.1:211378-241233 GCA_013400415.1 Scytalopus superciliaris | reverse complement strand
AATATATCTCTGGATTAATAGAGAATCCTGGAAGAGTTTGGGTTGGAATGGACCTTAAAGCCCATCCAGTGCCACCCCGTGCCATGGGCAGGGACACCTCCCACCAGCCCAGGTTGCCCCAAGCCCTGTCCAACGTGGCCTTGGACACTCCCAGGGACGGGGCAGCCACAGCTTCTCTGCCCAACCTGGGCCAAAGCTCTTGGGGAACAATTTCTTCCCAATATCCATCCTAAATTCCCCCTCTTTCAGTCTGAATTAGTGAGTCTATGTTTATCCTACTTGGACTTCACAAATTATAGATTCCCAGTTCCAGAATGTATGTTCCTGAAAGGCAGCAGGAACTGGGAGCAGTTTTGGAACATCATTTCAGAGGTACCACCAATCAGATTGTTTTTAATGTTGAAATAACTTTAAAACAGTTACCTGGAAAGCAGCAGCATCAACCCAAGTAAGCAAGTCACATGAGAACCCTGACCCACCTGGGGCATCATTGCATTGCCAAGGGGCAAAATCTGATTTGCAGCACAGGAACAAAACCCTCTTGAAATATGAAGCTTCTCAGTGAAGGGCATGATCCTACATTTGGGTATTTTATCCATAAAGAAACCCAAGTGCAGGAAGGTTTGTAAAAGGAAACATCACCTGACTGAAACCCAAAATGCTGGTTTGGAAAGAGGCAACACTGACTAAATCTTTGGTCTTGGACCTGCAGGAAGGGCTCTGAACAACACCTCAACTGTATTGATGGGAATTTGGGTTTCTCATGGAGTTTTGAGTGTCAGGACCAGCTACTTAAAACTCCATGCAGCTCTTAAACCAGAGAGATTGATTTGCTGATGAAGCTCATGGGGAGGTTTCTCAACCAAGTTAAATGAAAAGGAAATAAATTTGAGAAGGAATATTCTTTGCCTTCCACCCCCAGCCCCCAATTTGTTTTATATTTTTCTTTATCTTCTGTAGTCCTTTTGCAGACAACCATCCCACCCCACGCATAGGAGCTCTGCACTGTCTCCCACAGCTGGATGCATCTGCACCAGTGGTTGCAAGCGCCTCACATCCCTTCTCCCATTGCTATGATATTGGAAATATCTATGGAGGTGTCCCCCGTTCCTCAAAGATCCCATAATGCCAACCATCAGCTGGGTGAGGAGATTAAACCAGGAGAAGTAAAAAAAAAAGAGGAATAAAAACAGCAGACCTGGGAATAGATACATTAAGCATTCTATTGTGCTTGCCCCAAAATGATATTCCTGGGAATTTATGCAACATTTTATTACTTGCTGTATTTAAAAATATATACTTCATCCAACTCTTCTTTACACAGTGGTGCTGCTAAACTTTTAGCATATTTTATGTGTTCAAATAAACTTGAGAGCATGGCTTGCAATGCTAAGGAAAAGGCAGCAATTTACTGGCAAACTCGATTTCACACTTGTAGTCTTTACCCAGAGCCTGGCATTGTTCTGTTTGCTAATTGTAAACGTTGTAACTTTTTCAATGAGCACAGAAGTCTTATTTCACATCTGGCCTAAGCCTTAAACCAAGATGGAATATCACAAGTAGCCATCAGAGTGAGAGTTCAGGGTCTGAAGGCATGACTAAACCTAAGAATTTCTAGTGTCTAACAAAACTGGTTATAAAGCATGAAACTCTCCATGGTTCAGGCCAGTGCTGGTGAGCAGAGAGGGACTGGGGTAAGGATGTTGGCAGCCTGGTGTCTCCAGGAGCTGCTTCAGACTCCAGCTCCAGCATCTACAGTCTCTGGAGCAACAATTTTCATAGGATCTTCCCTCCTCCAACAGAAATATTGAGGTTAAAAAGGTGTCATCTCAATTTTATTTCACAAATTGCTATCGATGAGTAATTAGAAATGTTTTTTAAACCTCAGAGAAAGGACATCCTCTGACTCCTGTGGTCACTTGGCTGGGTACAGCCTTATCTGATCACCCTTCCAATGGACTAATCAGCCACTCCATGAGGATTTTTGCCAGTAACTTGATAAAATGCTGCTTTTGGGGGGATTTCTGCTTGCAATGAAGTTTGTTCTGCCTGTGCCTGGGAAAGAGGGACCCTGTGGTCATTCCTGAAACCCAGACCCGGCATCACACCAGGCACTCCCACATCTTCTGCTGGCACAGCCCACAACCCAAGTGGTCTGAGCCAAGCCAGGATAGTTAAACTTGTCGCCATCGCAGAATTAGAAAAGTGAACTTAATCTTGGGCTGTCAGTTCAAATTTTCCCCACAGTTTCACGGAACAGCATTATTTTCCCATAGGAAAAAAACTATGAGCTTCTAGCAAACCTTGGTAAGGAATTATTTTGTTTGCTTTTGCAAGACTATCAACAAACCAAACTATGCAGGCTTGTCTTTCATTGTGAAACTTTTCCTAGCATGCATTTTCCAGCTCCAGAGAGGCCACCAAATGTGAAATGTGAGGCGTTATAGGATTTGTCCTTTGGATGCCATTAATCTCCCTATAGATGCTTTAAGCTAAATACTTACTGTGGCTGTAAACTGGCATAAGCCCTATGGAAAAACCCCCAGACCTGAAGGAAACGCTCTACCTTTCACTTGGTGTTGTCTTCATGCCAGCGACGTGGTTCATCAATGCAAAGACGCAAGAGAGGGAGATAGGAAAAATCCTCTGGTTGTCCTTCATCACACAGCTCATCCTAGAGCCAGGACCTGTGGGTGGACACAGAACAACCAAACAAATACTGATAAAGGTTGAGAAAACAAAGCCATAAACCACAGACATGACTTTTCCCCTCTTGCACAGACCGGCTGGACGTCAGGATTGCTCTGGTGGTTGAGTCCAATGTGGTTGTGTTGGGACATGGTAGGAAGAGAGCTGGTACCAGCACTGAAAAAACACAGCACAGGCATTTCCAGAACGCCAGGTGGCTTGGAAAGCAGGACTGTTCCTGGAACTGCATTAACCAGGCATGGCAGAGGATGTACCAGCGGGTCATGGAATGGTTTGGGTTGGAAGGGACCCTTAAACGTCAACCACTCCAACCCTCCTGCAATGAGCAGGGACATCTCCAACCACATCAGGTTGAGCTGGCAGAGGGAACCTTCTGTGGCTTTTTTTCTGTTTTGTGTGAAGGCTGATGCCAGGAACCCTCAGCACAACCTCTGACCATGGTCATGGGTGGCTGCCCCTCCTTCATGACCAGGGTCAAACAGCTGTTGGTATAACCAGTATTAAAATTTCACAGTATCATTTAGTGGTCATGGTGGTATTTGGTCAAAGGTTGGGCTTGATAACTTTGGAGGCCTTTTCCAACCTTTCCTATGAGAATAGGCTGAGATAGGTGGGATTGTTCAGCCTGAAGAAGAGAAGACTCTGGGCTGACCTAGTTGCAGCCTTCCAATGCCTACAGAAAAGATAGAGAGAGACTGTTTATGAGGGTCTGGAGTGACAGGACAAGGGGGAATGGCTTCCCACTGTCAGAGTAGGCTTAGGTGGGATATTGGGAAGAAATTCTTCCCTGGGAGGGTGGGCAGGCCCTGGCACAGGTTGGGCAGAGAAGCTGTGGCTGCCCCATCCCTGGAAGTGTCCAAGGCCAGGTGGGACGGGGCTTGGAGCAACCTGGGCTAGGGAAAGGTGTCCCTGCCCATGGCAGGGGGGGGGATGAGATGAGCTTTAAGGTCCCTTGAAATTCTTAATATTCTATGATTCCATAAGTGGATCCCGGGCAGGTGTGGCTGCTTCCTTGGCTCCTGTCATCCATGCTTATGGCCCTGCGTGCTGAGCAGACATGACTACTGCAGGACAGAGGGTGTTCTTCTACAGATATTCTCACTATCTTACTGTAAGAGAAATTTTATTCCTCATAGTGCATTTTCACCATGGAAAGAGACAGGTAAAGATAATAATTTCTAGGAGTTGAAGGGACATCCACATGAAGGCCACTTTCTGTTACAACAGACAGAATTTTTTACAGCTGCCTGAAGGAATTAGTGGCCTTTATTTTGTACACCCCACGAGAGTTGCTGAGGAAAGAAAATGAAGATACTTTTTCTGCGGGTCTTCCTACAGGTGTTTCTGAAGAACAACCTAACAAACACATGGTTTTACCTGGACAAAACCACCAACTCCTTGTATTGGAAAGACTTGAGAGTTGGGTGGAAGGTGGTTGTCCAGTCCAGCCTCAAAGCAATGTCTCAAACTGCATTTTTGGAGTTTCTAGTATCACAGAACTGTAAAAAACCCCTCATTTTTAGCACTGCTGACACAATTTTAGCATCTAAAGCAATAACTTTGTGCTGTGTAGCTTACACTACATAACCACATTTCCTTCCAGAGTGCACCACAGAGTCAATAAAGGGCTGACTTTAATTAAGGGCAAGTTCAGAAATGCAATTATATATGAAGGTGCATGGAAGACAGAGAGCAAAGATGCAGAAAGTTCAAGGCCCACGTGCTGGTGCTGGCAGATGAGCAGAGGTTTGCTGCAGGCAGGTATTAGTTTTCATGAAAGTGCTGGAGAAATCCCCGAGGCTGTCGGGGAGCTTGTACTGGAAAGGAGCTGAAGTTACAGTAGGAGAAAAACTTCTGATATGGGATTTTGAAGCCCATCAGCCTCCTCAGGCTGGTGCCCTACTATCGTTTTCCAAATTGGGTACCAAATTTCAGCACCTAAAAGCCTTAATTGTTTTCCCAGGGAAAGGTAACAGAAGGGAATCAGTACATCCAACTGCACAAACCTTATGCTATCTTTTTTAAAACAAACTACAAAATCACCTATATTTTATGCTTCAGAAAATTTTTTTACATATTCAGAGAAGAGCACATGTTAAAATAATCACCTAGAAGAAAATAAACCTCAGAATATCAGAAAAGTCACTTGCTTCTATAATTAATGATTCTAAGCAATGCTAAGAAAACTACAGTCCAGAAAGCAACTTTTCAATGTTGACACTGAAACCTGAAGGAATTATTCATGTTGAAAATGATCATGTTGATGATGAACAATATTAAGCATAAAGAAACCTCCATCCTTTGTGCGTTTTAGCAACGGGCTCACATTTTCCCCTTTGCAGATGTTACAGTGAGGGTGTCAACACTTTGATTTCTTTGTCTGTACCTTTAGAATTATGGCTGCTCCACGAATTGCTAACGTGCTCAGAAGACGTGGGCCCAGCTGCAGTGCACATGAGTTCAAGCTCCTGCCCGGGCCTCATGTTTCAGCATGACCTCAGTTTCCTGTGCTGAATGGGAACCAACGCGAGCGAGCACTTGTAAAACTGTTTTTGAAGAGTGAAGTTATGAAGAGGTGCTGCAGTGTCAAACATCTGTTTCATCCATTACACTCAAATAGCAGTGGTGACTGTACAGTAGGGCAAGAGCCCTCAATAAATTAAAATCCTCTCGTGGCCATGCTCTCCTGACTCTCTTGAGCCGCCTGGCTCTTGTGCCAATTTGAACCATGAAATAAAGAAGTTAAAGAAGAGAAGAGAAGGGAAGTTTTGCTTATTCTGAGATAGCCCCTCACTCAGTCAGTAATTAGGCATTTCTTACACTGTTGCAGGGTTGTTTTCAGGGTAAGAAATGTGTGGTTTCACTGGTCAATTAATATTTGCAAATGCTCATGGCCAAAACTGGAATTTCAATTTTTGGTTAAAGTAATAGTGGCAGAACATATCAAACATGTTTTTCTTTAGAAAACTGCACTGTTTACAGATGTATAAGTACTGAAATTCTGTATTTGTGATTTCTAGAACCCAATAGAGTTAATTACATTAAGAAATACCCTGTAAGTGCACTGCATAGCTCTTGTCAAATTTGGCATGTACGTTAATTACCCACGGAAAAATACATGTTGGCTTAATGGGATGGTTGCTTGTTGTGATAAAATATAAATTGTATTGCAGACAAGATACATTGTGCTAAATAAGCAAAATCTTAAAACCAGAGATTTATTTATAGCTGGGGGGGGTGGGAATCTGGGAACAAACATATCAAACAAGGCAGGCTGAGAAAATGTCAGGAGGCTGCGAAGTTGTTCACCTTGGGGTTACTGGTTCAGGTATTGCTGGGGTTAGGCATGTTCACCAGGACCTGCAGTGGTCAGAGTGGAATGGGTGTCCAAAATACATCCCCAGAGCCACTGGCACCATCACTGCTGGTGACCATGTCAGTGCATGGTCCTTCCCACTCCAACAACCATCCGTTTGCTCCAGTCCCTCTTCAGGCAACATGAATCCATCTGAGCAAACCTTTGGTCCAGCTTGGTTAACAGCTGGTACCACCACACCACCTGGGCTGGGGCCTCTGTTTTTCTTTCAGGTATAGAACACAGAATCAAAGAATCTGCCAGGCTGGAAGGGACCCACAAAGATCATCAAGTCCATCTCCTGGACCTACACAGGCTCATCCCCATGTGCCTGAGAGCATTGGCCAAACTCTGCTTGAACTGTCAGGTGCTGTGACCACTTCTCTAGGGAGCCTGTTCCAGCAACCAGACACTCTCTGGGGGAAGAGATATTTCCTAATATCCAACCTAAACCTCCCCTAACACAACTTTAGGCCATTACCTCAGGAATACAGATGTAGGAAAAAAAAGTAGTATGTGAAAGATTGATGTGTAGGAGCAAATCAAAACACAACCCAGGGGTTTAAGAAGACAAATGGAGGGACTGTTGGTCCCTGTTGGGCCTGGAATGGCTTTGGTGAGGAAAAAATTAAGCTTTTGAGCTTAAAGGCATCAGGATGAATGACCAACATGCTCAAGTTAGCCAAACTCAATGCTGTCCAAGCTATTTTACCTCCCAGATATGTTATATCAGACATATGACCCATCCTAATTATCTTGAATTTAATACCATGCTAATGGCCATGTTGCCCTTGGACCCTGTGCATCCCCTTCACCTTTCCCTTCCTTTCATCTCCATAGGCAGAGGAACATACAGGATACCAAAACAGCAATTCTCACATGAATTTCAAAGGGTCTTTAAACCTTGATAGAGACTTGGCCTCCCACCTGACTGCAAAATGCTCTGCACCATCCTAAATAATTCAACTTGCTGACCCAACAACATGCTGGAAGGAAAAGGACTGTTTTCCATTTAGTGTCCAAAATACTCTACAGGTTTCTACAAGTTCATCCATAAGCTCTATCATGATGTCTTGCAATTGTATGCCCACACAGCCATGGAAAAAATTAAATTAAAGGAGGTTTTGGTTTTAGTGGACTGTATCCCACATAATACAATCTAATCTCTTCAAAGTCAGTGTACAGCTTCAGGGATCTGGTTCAGCTGGAAAAGGAGCCTCTAGAAAAAAATTACAGATGTTTTTGTGGCTGCAGTTAATGACATAAACAAAAAGAATCCTGTTGTGAAAAAATATTTGGCTAGAAAGTGTGATAAATGTCATATACTCCCTGCATGGGTGTGGAAGTCCTGGGATTCAGACAGAGCAGGGCACAAACATAAAGTTAACAAACGGAAAGGTGTCTGAAAATTCCAGCAGCCTTCCTCCTGGTTTGCTGGTGAAGATGGCCCACAGAGCAGAGTCCAGTCTTTGAATTTCTCTGTAAACTCATTCCTTTAGTGCAGATAAAAATTGAAGTCTTACTGTTGGAACATGCACCATGAAAGACAGAGATAACAAAATTGCTCAGTTTTTCAAAGTGATGTAGGGATTTACACATCTTCTGGTGAAAACTGGAATCATTCCACTGACTGACTGGTTTGACTAGGAATCCTGGAAAAGAACAAGCAGAATACAAACACGAAGCAAAACAAAACTAGAAATTCTTGGCACTTGGGGATTTGTGTTGGCCAAACGACGAGACTGAATCCCAGAATCTCTGTTTGGGGAGGATATGAAGTCATTGTTCAAATGTGCACATAAACTGGATCTAGAGGGATAAGATTCAAAAAATTTACAGAGTTCAATCTCGTAAAACTATCAATTATACAGGACTGTTTGTGTCCGTTTCTGTGAATTCTTCTGTAGAACAAATGTTTTCCTTTACTTCTGGGTAGACCATGGAGCTGGCAGGGAAACTGGTGGGCTACTAAAAACAAGGGGCTAAAGATCTGCTTAGCAAACATTCTGTGGCTTCATTCACGGAGCAGTTATTGTAGGAGCAGTGGGGCTGCTGCTATGAAATAGGTGCATGGGTGGAGAGTTTATGAGTCCATCTGCATTTTGCAGATGAATCCTTTTGAAATTCTTTGAAAGCAAGGCTTTGAGTGTCAGGAAAATGGATTTTCTTCTTCTGGGACCATGCAGCATTCTCTGCTTTTATGGTACTTAATTTAAGTTCGATGAGATAAATGCAGGCTGAAGTGTGCTCTGGGTGAAGCATCTCACTGCACTTTGACAGGGACACGATTCGTGTCTTGCATTTCTCTGCTTAGACTGAAAAAACTTAATAAATACCCCAATTTTAAGATTTTGCTGGTTGTCCAATATTCTGTATAATCATCAAAGCATAAAACAAAGCTAAAGTCAAAAGATGTGAAATACAAGATATGGAATCCAGCATTTGCCAAGGCTGGCCTTGGTGAGCTGCTCACTGGATGGCATGTGACATTCCTCGTGCTGTGGGAAAGGAGCTGGCGAATGGCAGAATGCCAGGAATTTTACTTTAAATAATTCAAAATCACCCCAAATCACTCTGATGTTGTACAGTTTATATGTCTCACTCATAGAATCACGAAATGGTTTGAGTTGGAAGGAATATTAAAGATCATCTCGTTCCACCCCCTGCCATGGGCAGGGACACCTTCCACTAGCCCAGGTTGCTCCAAGCTTCGTCCAGGCTGGAACTGAACACTTCCAGGAATGGGGGATTGAGCAACCTGGTCTAGTGGGAGATCATCTCTACCTTTTGAGTGATCTAGTTTAATTTTCTAGAAGGTGGGATATTATAGAAGGGGTTTGTACTTCCTGGTGGTCCAGGGTTGTTTGCTTGGTCTTTTGTGCTGATTCAACCTCCCTGAATATTCCCCAAACTCTTCCTTCTGCTAGAAATAAATAAGAAATTAAAGCACAAGTTCAAAATTGGATCATGGTGTTTTTAATGCCACGTTTCACTCCATCACCAGCAATACTGTCGGACCTTGTGAAAGAAAGTTTGCAGTCACCTGCTTCCCTAAAGCATTAAATCCAGTAACTCCTTCTGGCTCTTTTCTCATGGTAATCTTCAGGAAATTGTCAGATATTTCAAATATTAAAAGAGTCTAATAAAAGAAGTTTATGTATGCGGAGAAGTCTGTTTGCCTTAATTTGTTGGTGAATCAGCCTATTACCAAAAGCTTACCACTGCATCGATTCAATTAGCAGGTAGGCGAATTTGGGGAATAAGATGTAGGTTAAAGCTGATTGATAGTCAATGTTCTGTCCACAATGTTCTACCACAAAATATTCAGTTACATTGGGATACTGTTTCTGTGATCAGTAGGATGTAGCCATGGGTAGATCTCAATAAGTAGAGTGCTTTTGTTGCCTGAACTATGCTCCTTGAAAAATAAACAACGAGGAAATCATGGTTTGTCTCAAACCTTCCTCACTGAGTGAACTTGGGTTGGAAACTCATGAGAACGTCTTTCCTGTGAGACTTCTGGTGGTTCCTGCTCCAGCTCGTGCTGTAGCTGTGACCAGCACTCACACACCTTTTCATGTAGTATTAGAACACCCCTCCTGCCACAGAGGCAGCGGCACAGAGATGCTCAAAGCACAAACCACCTAAAAGGACGGAAAGAAACATGGGGGTTCCCTGCACAGGTTGTTTTATTTATTGCTTCATTTGCATCTTTGCTAAGATAGCAGTAAATACTCTGTGTTTGAATGTTAAGTGCCAATACTGTTGTTTCAATTCCACCTCTTCTACTCCTTGTTTGCCAGAAACCCAGGCATGAAAACCCCTGGACTCGGCTTCTCTTGGGGCACATCCTGGATGCCTCTCCCCAACAGCAAACTCACAGGCTGGAAAACAGAGTGAAACCCTACAGCTTAATTCACAGCACGGGAAAAGCTGAGCTCAATCCCAGCCCTTCATTCCCATGATTTTTAAGGCCACTCATGGTTTTTTGTGCTACCACAGGCAAGATCAGGCTGGCGGCACCAAACAGAAAGGACGACATGATCCCTCCCAGCTGCCAGAGGTGGAAGAGAAAAGGTCCCATGCAGCCAGATGAGCAGCCTGGAAAATGAAAGGTTAGCAATTTGTCAGGTTAAACAAACCTCTCAGAGTTTCCCATTCATTATTTGAACACTTGACAAGGTTTGGAAAAGCATTTTAATTAACAACTCTCAGATTTTAAAACAAAAATCAATAAGGCGCATGTATTTCTTTAAGTGATGTCCAGAGTTTTCCTCCAAAGTTAGTTTGACAGGCTTCCATTAAGTTTATTGACTTGAGATGTGATCATGCTTTAATATGAAGAATTAATAAAAGATATATGAACTTATATTTATATAACCCAGTACAAAAGGGTCAGTGCATTTCCCACTCTAATTTTCTTCACAGTTTAGATTTAAATGAATTTGATGCTTCAAGGAAAAGCATCATGACATAAAGGCATAACCCCCACACTCTTTGACTCCCATCACCCTCATTCACTGAAAAAAAAAAAAAAAGAGAGGAAAAAAAGAGAAGGAAAACGGAAAAGTAAAACTTAGACTATCTTAATTTATATTGACTTCATTATTCTCTAGATAAAAGGCTACTCAACATAAATGAGGACACTGAGTTCAAACTTTTAAAGAATTCACATATTTACATCAATTTTTAAAAGGTTTTATAACTAATGAACTCAGATTTCTTTTGGCATGGCATAAAATCCATTTGTACAGTTTTTAATTAAGAATGCAGCCTACGCAATTAAAATTAAGGGTAGAGACTTCATCAGATGTCCTGTGAGAACCGCAGTCGAAAAAATTATGTTAATGCTGGATGTCCTAAAAGCATTCTCTGAATGTTGGAAACACTTCGTGAGGAATTATTTCTGCTATACAATAAGGATTTATTTAAAGTTGAAAATTAGGAGCTTTTAATTTTGGGCTGTTAGGAGCTTGTTTATCACTTCTGGCTTTGAGTTTTGTGATAGTGCTTTCAAAGCTGATGGGATTGTTTAAAACTTCCTGAATCTTCCTAAAAATTCATATCTCTGTATAAATATATATATATACATACACACATATATATAGATTGAGACAAGCACACAATCTATAATGCAAATAATGCAGATGTAGTCGAGGGAATTCCTAATGTGAATTTTAATATTTAAAGTGACAAGAGCCATTATTGGGAATATTAAGACCCTTCTTTGTTGAAATGATTAAAATTCAATCTGAAATAATGAATGAAACGCACACAGAAAATTATAAATAACTAATTTCAAAGTTGTTGAAGTTGTATAGAAAATTAAGTTTGATACAACTGGAAGGTGTTACATGAGCTCCCCAGAAAACAGTTTTCTCTTTAGGAAGTGATACAGTGTGATCAATAGCGGGGTGGGTTTTTCCATTTCCAAAACTCTGGAAGCAATTGCTTTCCACTTCCTGACTCTAACTGGGTTTCTCAGTGTGGGAGATATTCAAGGAGGAATACTGATAGTGAGCTGAGAGCACATACAAGTGACACGATACCAAGACAAAACAAAGACATGATCCACTGCTCTGTAACATCGGCCTCTTCCTTCACATTGGGGGCAGGGATTTGCTTTCTTCCCTCTTCCTTTTTTCCCTTTTTCTTTTCAACATGGCTTAATGCAATGAAAATGTTTTATATTTAGAAGAGTAACAAGGGAGCTGAGGCTTAGCTTTGGAAGGCGAGCCAAATTTCATAAGGATTTTAAAGTGTAGAATAAGAAGGTTTGGCTCACAGGAGAAGTAATTTCCAAGCCAAAGACCTGACATGAATAAATGTGCAAAGAAGAGAGGGGGAGACAGGTTTTGGGGAGGAAAGAGGTCGTGGTGATGGATGCAAACCAGGCAGGAAGGAGCGTAGGATGTGATGACCATGACTCATGATGGAGAGTTGTTGGACACACTGGGATGGGCAACCACTCACTACGTGTTGTTCACATGGAGAGTATTTTATAAAATACAGTTATCAAGGCTGAAATCCATTATTTTAATATTTAAATTCAACAGGTTTTAAAACATGGATGGTAGAGCAAGGTGCTTTTCACTCAAGCGAGAGGTCACCAAAATTCAGCTGCTGTTCTCAGGTCGATGAGCTTTCTAGTCTCAGCTCTGTTACTCATAGCCAGTAGAGGTCATAAAAAAACCCAGTTTTAATCTTTTTTTAGCTAGCAGACATTAGTCAAAAAGGGAAAAAGATGCTTACAACTGAGTTATAGGTGGCTCTTATCTTTAGAGAGGCCAGTCAACAGCTCCCAGCTAAATCATAAATAGCAGAACGCTTACATAGCACCCACCACAGAGGTAATTCTCCTCTAATTTACATCGGGTTTACATCATTTTAGCTTTTCCAGTTTCAGTGGAGCTGCTGAAGATTTACTTGCTTATGAATCAGAGCAGAATCAGGCCCCCAAATAGCTGCATATGGCCAAAGATAACATTCTGGCCACAAACCTCATTTTTGTTCTTTCCTCCACCCACAAACCAATAAAATTACACAAGACCTGGACCTGAGAGGCCCCCAGATCCGGGCCAAAAATAAATACAAAAATACAATAAAATTTTAATGTGGGGGCCTTGTGCAATCTTTAACCAGTGCAATATTTAACTGTATGAACAAAAGATGAAATGGCAGCCAAGAAATACATCTCACCTATAATTCCATAAGAACATAGGAAGAAAGGGCAAGGAAAAGGAGGAAAAATCCTTCCATAAAATAATAGTAATACTCAGGAACTTTAAAATACTCATAAAATTACAGTACTGAATTATTAGTGCCCATTTTAGATATTCTTTAAGTTTGTCAGAAGCATTTGATGAAAGGCTGTCAAGAGTTTCAAAATGAGGGGAATAAAGTGAGGCCAAGGAAAGAGAACTATTAAGAATATTAAAAGCAACGTGGCTGATCCACTGGTGCCAGTGTCTGGAAAGCTAAACGAGGCATGTCTCGACCCCCAGGAATGCCTTGTCCTGACAGCAGCATCACACCTCCCCTGGGAGTTCCTGCAGTGGATGCAGGAACCCATTCCCACGGGTGATCCCTCCAGGAGACGGTGTTGGGACGGCTGTGTGGGTCAGCCTGGGCTTCCCCACTCCTGTGGCCACATCAGTGCAGTGGCTTTGCTGAGTCAGTGCCCAGAGAAAGGATAAAAATCCTCTTAGTAGCAATCCAGGATCTTAATACAGCCTGAACTGCCAAATCAACCCAACCCAACCAAACCACCAGGAGAGAAACACAGTCCAACCAGTCCTACAGTGACAACTCGCTCCAAAAATCTGCACAGTTGGTCCTTCAGGCATTCCTGGCTTGCCCAGAGCTGGGTTGAACTCTGAGAATTTCAGAAAAGTAGTAATGCAGTACAAAAAAAGCCTGGGGTTCATAAGGAAAATGCAGAATTAGGTCTTTTTCTTTCTAATTAAGACTGTAGGAGTTGCCACCAAACTGGAAGGGTTATTGGCCTTAGCAGGGCCAACCCAGTTTCTCCAAAGGAGTGAGCAGGTCCGCTGTGATTTGCCTTCAGGAAAATTCCCTGCAAAACTGCAAGAGTCAGAGCTTGTGTCATAAATATATGGAACTTAATGTAGTGATTTATAATTTATATCGCTGGACGATCTATTCTGACTCTTCTTAAGATCTTCCCCTTATCTGGCAAAATACCAAAGCTTGTGAGGTTTTTTTAGTAGGATTTTAAGCAGATGTTTAAAACTGTATTGAGCACGCGTTGTTGGAAGCTCTTCAATTGTTCCTGTCTGATAAGGAGAATGTTCAAAAATGTTTATGTTTACCCACAGCCTCTTAATTGTCAAGTTCAGTTTGGAATTTAAAGAGATTTTATCTATAGGTAGATTTAAAAAAGACTTTTTATAATGAGTGATGGGGTTTCATTTTAGAGTTGCTGGATGTGCCAGGAGGTTGGACAAACACCCTTTCTGTGTTTGGACGGCAAGGGCACTGTGCTGGGATTTGTGCTTTATATCAAATTTACCTTTGGCTGGATGGACCTTTCAGATCCCTGTGCCTCAGTTTCTGCAGCGGGATCACAGAGCAGACAGCACTGGAAAAGTGCTGTGAGCACGGGGATGAACTGCTCGATGTAGCACTGGGTATCACTATCTCTACTCAGCCTCAGGTGGATTTTTTTCCAGGGTTATTAGGTAATTGATAATCCCTCAGACAGAAACAGAGGAATGTAAAAGCAGTGGCAGAGAGGCTGTTTTTCTGGATTGGTTTGCCTGTGTTGAGCTTGTAATCTGTGTATGGAAGTAAATGTACTGTCGAAAACAGAGAGGCTTGGAAAGCAGTGAATGCTAAAGGTGACTGTGTGCACTGCTGAAAGAGACATAGTGCAGGCTGGACCATCAATTCCCCCTAAACCATGACCTGGAGAAATCACCTTCCAGTTGACAGGGGCTTAGGCAATATTTCAGAATCTGGTCAAGATTTTACAACACCAGATCCTGTTTCATTCTCCGGGCTTTCTCTGACCAAAGAATTTTTAACTGGGGCAAACTGTCAAGTATGCGGCGGTTTTGTAAAGCAGGACTACAAGCCAAGGAAAACTCGGCCCAGAAAACCACAGTTATTGATAAAAGGCCTGCACAGCAATAACGAGATGGACAAACTCTGTAAGAAATGGCTGGGGAGGTTGGGGGGAGACGGGGAAGGGGCTTTGTCAGGGCTGATGCTGCGCAGCTTCCCAGCCTGGACTGGGGCTCCAGCCACAAAGTCCTGCCTTGGCTTTAGGAATCTGCTGGTGCTTTGGCACAAAAACATAAATCAGCACAGATGCAAGTTTGCTCAAAGACTTTTCCCATGCTGGAGCATTTTCTTGTTCCCTGCCAAAGCCTGTGTTGCAACCTTTGGCATGCAAGTGTTGTAAGGTTGTTTTGCTTTGTTTTTGGGATTTTTTTTAATAGAAGTTTGTGATAATCATGAGCTAGATCTCATAGTGTAGCAATCTTGTGGTGCTTCAAGCTTAGTCATTTAACAAAAGTTCTGTATTTCTTCTCCTTGTTAAATGAAATGCCTCCATTTTTCATAATTGTTTCTGACATTTCACCCATTATTCCCTGAGCCTCCTCAAAGGATGTAAATAACTCATAGTTCTCTTAGAAAGCAAATGTGAGCTGCAGAAATATAAACACCACAGCAGTCCTCAAAATAGGGATGGTGGGGTGTGCAAGGAGCAAAACGACCAAAAAGAGATAAAGAACCCCACATATTTGCTACGGTTGGTGTGGCAACTAAAAGAGTTGGGCTGATTTCTCCTCTTCCAGATATCCAGAACTAAACATCAGGAGCAATTAAAAAATTGTGGTCTTTTGTAAATTACTCCCAGAAGAAATCTTGGAAATCTTTCATTTTAGTCATTTCAGTCCACTGAACCATAAAGCCATTATGAATGAACAAAAATACTAGAGAGAAAATTGAAATACAACAGTAATTAACAATATGAATATATCAAAATCCAACCCAGCGGGCAGGATGGGGCCATTCCAACACGGAGCTGAGTGACGGGCAGGTAGGGCACCTTTGATGTCACTTTTCCACCAAGCAGTGACTGAAAGACGAGCAGTTGCTCCTGATAGAGGGATGTTCTCATCACTGCTGTCTAAAACCCTTCTATTCAAGGTGCCCATCTTGTTTACCTTCGAATAATAAGTAATAATTCTCATTTTAGGATCTTCTTTCCTGTTGCCATATGCTAAATGTCAACAAAGGATTATAGGAAAAATCATTGGAAATGTGCAGCTATCACAAATAGAGATTTCCCTCTGGGTTCTCTAATACTTTACAGACAAATGTTAAAGATTTATTGCACATGAACATCAAACATGGTTTTACTACAGTTCTCATTTGGATCAAATTGACACATTTTACATTCATTTTAGCCTAATGAGATTCTTTCACTACACATTATATTCCAAGTGACCTCGTACATGAAATTTGTGGCATGGAACAAACCCACTGATATAACAAAGCCCTTTTCCAACCAACTTTTGGACTTTTTAGAAAAGAAAGAGTTTAGCAAGGTCATCAGTCTTGAACATGCATTAATTCATCAGTGCTCAAGGAAAAAAATAACACAAATACTGTGTAGATTATCAGGTTTTGCCAAATTCTCATTTTCAGTGTTCACACTTCAGGAGCCTTTTGAACTTGCAATCAGAATATTCAACAGTTTGGGTATAATCCAAAATTTATATTTATACCTGAAAAATATCAGTTTTGCTGAATTCCTGGAAGAATTTTGCCTCTGGTGAGCAGAATCAGGCCCCAAATGACCACCTGAATCCCAGCTGCTGGAATCTGACTTTTGAAAGCTGTTCACTGCAAAACCCTTCCTGTCAGTTTTACACAGCACAGTATTTGCTTTTGCATGTGACTCAGTGACTTTTGTTCAGGAAAAAAAAAAGGGAAAACAAAAACAAAGAAAAATGTGTCCTGGAAAGTAAATTTTTTTTGGCTTATCAAAGCAATTAGCAATGGAATGTAAGTTTTTAACGCTGTGCTGCAATGTTGTACCAGGAAAAGGTTGCAGATGACCTTGAAAGGAGGTGAAAGGAAACTAGAAAATGTTAATTAAAATTATTAGTGCTGTTTGAGGTGCTTATCTTGTTTACTGCTAAGGTGTTGCTCCCTTCTGCATAATTAGGGGTAATTTTACTTACTTTCAAGTCTGTAATTTTAAATATCACAAAGTTTTATCTTCCAACAAGAAGTAATTCATTATTGGTTTGTATGTAACTGCTTGATGTTTTAATCAATATATGCAACTTCCACAAAGTCTGCTAGAATTTGTCAGGAGGTTTTATACATCTTTTATGGTGCAGGATTAGGCATGGAATATGAAGCTGAAATCCCATTTAGTAATGAAATTTAAACGTAATTCTGTGTTTATGATGTGAAGATATATTTTTACTTGATCTGTCCTTTTACATTTCCCTTTATGCATGATTATTGGAGGACAATGATATCTGGAAAACAAACCACAGTGAAGTTAAATCCATTTGAACACAAAGAGTTACTGTCAGTTAATCCTAATAGAGACAATACCGATTTTTTAACTAAACTGCTTAAGAAATGAATATGTCTTGCATGCTTTCAATTTGTTTTAAATCCTAATATGCAGAGCTCTTTGCTGTTGTCTAATATTTGCATAAAATATTTAATCTTGTACTTTAAATTAATGATATTAAAGGTCTAAATGTTTGAAAAATGTTGTTGTCAGAACAATGTAATCTTTTCTCTCCAGACTTCTTCATATAATTGTGGTGCCCTTATCCTAATATACTTGTAACCTTCCTCCTCATTGTCCTGATCTGAGTGTTCTCTTCCAGGACTTTCTTCATTTAGTGATTTCTACACTTTATTTTCTATACTATTAAGATGTGGGGCAGGGAACTTCCTCTGCTCGTCGGGACACACGGCACAATGAACTATTCCCAAAATATTTCATGAGTTAAGTTACCCTTATTTCATGAGTTAAGTTACCCATATTTCACGAGGTAAGGGGCATTTTTAATTTTGCCCACTGTAACAGTTGTGATAAAAATATCACTGTTCTTTTATCTTCAGCAGAGCAATTAAAGACATGCAGGATACTTGAAACCCTGTAATTTTTAACCACTGGCATAGGAGGTAGAAAGAAGCATCCCATTGCCATGAGGCTTTAATTAAACCATAAAAAAATTGGAAAATGTCTTCAGGAATACATATTAAAATAGGCAAGGAGCTTCAATTCATTTTCTTAAATTTACTGAATATTGAATAGGTTGAAAGTTTGCTGGTTTAATTTAATAACAACCTAATGTAGAAGCTTTTAAGGGAATATACCCATTTCTGCTGTGGTTGCCCCAAATAAGTCAGTGATGCCTACTAGGGGGTGATGCTGAAGTGGTACAATTAGGTTACTAATTAATTAAACAAGTCAAAGGCAGTGTGTGCTCTGCGAAACACAGGAGGGAGGCCGGGCAGGTGTGTGGGACCATGTCACTGCCGTGAGGCACGGCCAGGCTGGTGGCCTCCATCACCTGCCTGGAGCAAGGCAAGGAGCCTTGACAACCTGATCAATCCTGCAGGAAGAGTTACAATGAGGAGTTTCACTGGAGGGAGAAATCAGGAAGAAATTATTTCAATTTCTTCTTCATTTCAATTAGGAAGGAATCCTTCCCTGTGAGGGTGGGGAGGCCCTGGCACAGGCTGTCCATCCCTGGGAGTGTCCAAGGCCAGGTTGGATGGAGCTTGGAGCAACCTGGGCTGGTGGGAGGTGTCCCTGCCCATGGCAGGGGGTGGAATGACATGGTATCTATGTTTCCTTCTAGCCAAACCACCTTGTGATCCCAAAGAAGCAGATGCCAATGTTGGTGCCAAGCCGACACTCCTGTGGGTGGGAAGAGCTCCGTTTGGTGTCCTCTTGTAATAACCTACATAGAAGGAACACATTCTGTTGTAATGCAGTTCACATTCATGGGTTAAACTGTGGCTGGACATGCAGCAGCAGCTCCTCAGCAGCCCCGGGCAGAGCTGCAGAGCCTCTGCTGTGCCCCCAGCACTCCTGGTGCATGGATCCTGCGGAAAAGGAGGGGACCCGCTGCCACTGCTGGGGTGCTGCCTTGGTCTGTGAGGATTAGGAGCACCACACTGCTCCTGTAATTCCTCCCTTACAGCTCCCTCAGCCCAGTGAGGGTGTGTGGCATGGCTCTGACCACAGGCATTGCTGCTCCCACTGCCTTTGCAGGAGGAGATGGAGCAATTCGGAGCAGCCGCCTCTGACAGAGAGGAGAGCCAAGGCACTGGCACTGCTTGGAAGGACACCGTGCCAGCAGCTGGGATGCTCTTGGCTCCTCTCTGGCACTGCAAGGGCTGTTGTTTCGCTGGTGTCTGCTCGGAAGCAGCAGCAAGAGCAGAGCAGAGACGTTGGGGAAAAAAAGGGAATTAATTCAGCTTGGAGAAACAATAGAAGAGGAAGGCAGTAAGGCAAAGAGGCACATGAAGAATCTCAAGAGCAGAAGACAGCAATATTTTCAGGGATTTATGTGGCACTAAAAGGGATGTATTATGGCAAGTAGATGAAAGGACATATTATACTGCCATATTTGATGCATGGCCACATAATCACACTAAACTGAATTTTGAATAAGAATGGAAGAAGATTCCTGTAGTCAATTGGAACTACAGGGAGAATTTAAATAGTAGACCTAATAGTCTGAGGAGCTGCTTTCCTTAGCAGCGTGGGCTGAACATTGGTACAGCTGAGGACAGCCTTGCAAAATGGCATGACACAGAATTTCTGCCTTTTTTTTTTTCTTTAATAGTGGCTCAGGTGGCACCCAACCCTCACCTGCACTTTGAAGTGTGGCAGTCCCAGTTCTCAGACAATGGGAACTCAGGAGGCCACATGGTTTCTGCAGGACCCTGATCTGTCTCTGGATGTTTCCCAGCCAGAGGGGGACTGTGTCCAGGCGTTTTCTTTGTTTCTGGTTGGTTTACCCACAGGACAAAATCTCTAAGGCAATACCAAACTTCGTATGTTTTACCTTCATTGTCCCCACATCCTCGGCAAACCATGTCTTTCCCATGATCAGCATTTCTCAGTCTGGATTCCTCTGCAAGGCTCTTGTGCCAGAGCAGAGCTTGAACAGAACCTGCTCCAAGTCTTGTGTTTGCAAGGAAGCTCAAAACCTGGGGAATTTGGGGTTGTTTGTTCCAAACATTTCAAACAGTTCCAGTGACATCTAGTGGGGAGCAAACCCCTGTGAGCAGCTCCAGCCTTACGGAAAAATCCCATTATCCTTTATTTTCTTTTAACCCACTGGGCAATAGTTTCCTACTGAAAAAAACCTCAGCTGTGGCTTGTGTGCCATACACCATGATTGAAAAATAGTTTCATAGTCCACTGAGAATTTCTCTTTTCTGGAAACATTTCATCTATTAAGGACCATTTGGAATTTTCTCTGGGACATTCCACTATATCTAAAATAAACTCATGGAAGAAGGTCATGAAGCTTTAGAAAAAAAACAACAACAACCATGAACTCTTGGAAATTTAAATTACTCAGAGAACAACAATAAAAGTCTCAGTCCAACTCTTGCAGCCCTATTAAGTAGAAATGTAACTAAATATAGTTAAAGTGATGTAAAATCAGCTTGGAAGCAAAACCAGATCATCTTTCTCTCCCTCCCATCTCCCATTTTCCTCTGCGCTGTCTCCCTGCCCACCTTCTGTACGTGTTCCATACTCAGCATGTTTATTGAAAGGGAGGTTGGAAATCAATCACACTTGGCTTTCTCATAAAGACAGATTTTCCTTCTATTTTGTTGGGGATGAGTAAAAGCCACCTCAGAAGCACTCCTTGATTTCCTTATATCCTTTTCCCCCTTCTCTTTGAGGCACTGTGCCAACCATCTTATCCTTATTTCAGGAGCAGCTCAAGCTTTAGGCTTAGGAAGAACTTCTCCATGCACTGAAAGTCATTTCTGAACAGGGTTCCTGAACGAGGCAGGTTTTCTAGCGGGGATGCCTCTACCCATGGCAGGGGCTTGCAACTAGGTGGTCTTTAAGGTCCCTTCCAGCCCAAACCATTCCGTGGTTCTGTGATCCCAAGGGTATAAGCTACTTTGCAGAAGCGTGGTGCTCAGCTAACGAGTCAATTATCAACCTCAGTGTGGTGGCAATACAAAGTTCAGCAAGTCAGACTTCAGGTCTCAGCATTTTGAAAGCAGAAAGATTGTAGTAAAGCAAGGAATACTTTTCCTAAAATTGCACCGTTAAATTTAGGAGTAGATTTACACGTGTACATAGTCTTTTTGTTTCCTAGTTTGGGATTGCTGTACTCAGGACTTTCTGCACATATCCAATAGCAGGACCAGAGCAAAAATACAATATTACCTTTGGGTGGTAGTGTGTGTGTTGTTATATTGACCTGCCACCAAAGGAACCCCTGGAAGTCCAGAAGCATCAAAACCACAAACTGACTTTGGAGTTTGTCCAGCCAACACCGTGTGGGGTTGCAAAATTTGCCTGAAAATTACACAAGAACTGAGTTTCTCTCGAGTTTCCAGTCCTACTCCTGATCCATGCTGTCGCCTGGACCTGCACTTACCAATATATATTAAAGAAGAAATAGAAACATCATTTAGCCTGGTTGTTTTTAGAAGTCTCAGTTTTTATTTTGCAATAAATTTTGGATGCAGGCTCTAAGAATCGTGTTCTGTGACAAGGGCAGCTGTGTTTCAGCAGAGAAACTGCCATGAGTCACCAGTTTTCTTTCTCTCTCATTTCTGTTTTCCTTAATCTGAAAAAGAAAATAGCAATCTAGACTGAAAAATATAAGCTTTGCTCTTCATGGATGGGAAAGGCTGGAAAGTTCTGTTCCCAGGTCTTGAAATGGATTGGGGGTATGGGCAGCAAATCTCCCTTCAGTTCCCTCATCCAAAATGGGCCTGAACTGGTACAGACTGGACAGGAGACACTCCAAGCCCTTGGTGGTGCATGGAAAACTGATTACCCTGACATATGGATCCTCCTCCTTATTTTCACATAACTAAGGCAGCTAAAATGCATTCAAACAGTTTTCCAAACTTTTCTTTTTTCCTACAGAGACTATTGTTCCAGTTGCCATAGAGATTTTGGGTTCCCACCAGAATTGGACAAGGATTCGCTCTGGAGATGCTCTCCCAACCAAATTGTCTATGGAGAACTTTGAAAAATTCTGGGCTAACTAATCCCTGCTTCATCACAGTGCATTAATTAAAAATTAATTCATGCTTGCAAATCACTTGCAGTAACTTAAGAGAGAAGCAAAAATATTTACGGTGTTTCATTTTTAGTTGCTTGAAAATTCTTGGAAAATGCCTTTTTGTCATTCTTCCTTCTAAAATCACCCATTTGTTTTTATTTTATTTGTGTGGTTTTGTGAAACAGAAAAAAGAAAAATAATAAATTTCTCTTTGCAGCATTAATTTGGTTTGGTCTAAAAATCAGCTTTTGCCAAGGAAAATGCATTCCTTTTAGCAAAGACATTTCTTGGTCTCTATTGTGCACTCAGAGACATTGAGGTCAGAGGGTAAATTTGTCTTAGTTGCAGCCTATTTCCACGGGCTGAGTCTTACATGATTAGCAGTGTTTGGCCACTACTGAGAGAGACTGGAGAGAAAGGAAGGTCAGGTGGGTGTCTTGGGAGAAAATCAGAGAATTACTATAAAATATGTGCAGTTAAGTGAGAAAATCAGCATCTGCTGGCTGTTTGTTTTCTTTGGGGGTTTTTTTGGAGTTGGAAGAAATGTTATGAACACATTGGTTTTGGTTTGGTTGTAATTCTGGAGGGAGAAAGGGATGAGGATGAAGGTGGGAGCTGAGGGAATGTGAGTAGGAGGCGAGTATTGACAACAGGAGCTGTAACAGCAATACTGTTTTCTATGATGATTCCAATCATGTGAAAGACAAATTGGGTAAAGAGAGAAACAAGCCACCTCTCCAGGTTTGTATCAGCCCCACTCAGGAAAATCTTCCACAAAATCCTCTCCACTTTCCCAATGTAAGGAGGACCACCAGGAATCACTGCAGCCACCTGAGATGGCAGAGGGGGCTTCCCCCACCTGCAGCTCTTGGGGCAGCAGAGCCTGGGGTGGAGATTCATTAGTTCTCTCTCATTTGGAAGATAATTTGGGGGTTGGGGGGAAACTCTGGGAGAAACAAGTAAAACTGAAAGAGGCCTGGTTTAAACAGACAGAGGGCAGGGTTAGATGGGATACTGGGAAGGAATTCTTCCCTGTGAGGGTGGGCAGGCCCTGGCACAGGTTGGGCAGAGAAGCTGTGGCTGCCCCTGGATCCCTGGGAATGTCCAAGGCCGGGTTGGACAGGGCTTGGAGCAGCCTGGGCTAGTGGAAGGTGTCCCTGCCCATGGCAGGGGGTGGCACTGGATGGGCTTTAAAGTCCCTTCCAACCTAAACCATTCTAGGATTCGATGAAAACCAACCCATCTTCAGCCAAGGAGGAGAAGTCAAGCACAGAAGCCTCTCTGGGCAGGTAGAACTCCCCAAAAATTTATTGACCAAAAGGCTCAAAGGCTGAACCATCATGCTCTGAATGCACACTCTCTGCACATGCTGCTTCTTATTCCCAGACTTTCTTCTTCAGGAAGGCTTGTTGCTGCCACCTTTTCTTCCCCAAAAAATCTCATTCTTAGCCTTGTGAACGAGGAGCCTGTCAGCCACGGAGGGGATCTGAGGCATTGGTGGGGAGCAGCACAATTCATTCTTCTCTCCAAATCTTACAGTAGTCACAAACCATCAAACAAAATGCTTTGGTCACGTTGCAAGTGTGGTTTTGCAAGGGCACTGTTCACCTCCCCCCCTGCTCCTGTGGGAATGCCCTTCACTATGAACCAGTCCCCAAACTCTCCCTCCTCTGGAGGTTCCTGCCAAGTGTTTGTCTGTCACAGCAGTGAATCCTGCCTGCCTGGGTTCTCTTGAACCCCTGCTTACCACACCTCTCTCACTTTCTGAACCCGAATCATCTTTGAGAGTGATTCTTTATAGCCAATATGGAACTGGGAATCTCTATCAAAAGCACTGAAACTTGGAGACAGACCCTCAGAAATAAGAACTTGTGGCTGTCTCACACCACCAGCACAGGGAGCCTGGAGAAGTTTACACCTGCTTTGGAGATACTCCATTTCTGATCTGTTGATGTTTAATAGCTGTGAATATTAAGTTAATGTTAGGAAAGTTATGGGGTTTGACATTGCCTTTGGCATTTATCATCTCTATTGTCCTTCTGGGGATGCTGTGAAGTTCCTGTGTGAGGTCGATGAGGCAGACCACCATCCAGCCATGCCGGCTCTAGGATGCAATAAATAAAGTGTGGGGAAGATGCTGCAGTGCTGTACAGCCCTTCTCTCATCTTCCCAGCTGCAGCCAGCCCTGCTTTCGCTGCTCCTCAAGCGAGAAACTCCACTTTCTCTTCTGCAGTCATTTCAACAGCTGGCACTGGGATTTGTCCCTGCATGCCAGCAAAGAGGAAAAGGATCCCAGTTTGCTGCTGGTACCATGTCCATTGTGAAGGTGCCTTCTACACCTCCTCACCTGTTGTAGAGATGGGCACATTCCCAGCATTGGCAGAGTGGGGCTGCTCCTCTCCCACAAATCTAATCCCTCGGTGGTCTCAGACTGGTGTCACCCTCCAGGCTGAGCTGCCACAGGAGTCTATGCCTGGGTTTTACAGATTTCACCGCCCCAGGCATGCTGTGTTCAGGCAAAAATGATGTCAAAGAGGTAACACAAAGAGTATTGTGTTTGGCCTATCTTGCAAAAAATTATGCATTGAGGAAGAATAGCGCGGAAGTGGAGTAAGTACAAAACACACAGGGAAGTGTCTCGGCGCTTCTCTGAGACAAAGGCAGACAAAATTAATCAGCAATGATTTGTTGTTCCAGAAAATGCACGCTCCCGACTATCTGTGGCAGATTATTGCCAAGGAAATAGTTCCTCAATATCCCAGGCACATTCCTGACCTGTATATTATGAAGTTATTTCTGCTTTATGATTTGTAACCTGTAAAATGCCTGTGATCTTAATAAATGAGGGCTTGTTGCCTCCTGAAATCCACTGTATTTCATCTTTTGCTTTCCTCCTTTGGCAGTGTTGTTATTTAGGCTGAGTTAACATTAGTATTCTCTCTGAGCATATACACTTCCATGAATTCGATATCATCGCTGTGAGCGAGCACCCTTAGGACGCTGTGACACCATCCATATGACATACGATCACGGGTGGAAGCATTGCTGGAGGCTTTATGGAAAACACTGAGGATTTCCCAACCTGTACACAGTTTTTGGTTTGGTTTTAGGTGTTTTTTTTTTTGTTTCCCCACAAGGAAATATCGTGGACTTTTTTAATTGCTTAATCGAGCCTACGACCCACCGTTGGTTCTTGTAACTTAATAGTAAACCTGTAGAAAGCAAACTTCACAGGGTCGTCTTATTGACAGTGTTCCTATAGTACAAATCAAATTGCCTGAGGTGCAGCCTGGCACAGCTTCTGAAAATAAAGATATTTTCCTCTGACAGTGTACAGAAAGTTTTCTAGCTGCTTACAGGAGTTTCTGGTGGCGGGAGAATCTGGGTGCTGCTCCCAGAGCTTCCCATCCATCCTGGGTGCAGCTCGATGGAGCCACCCAAAGCCAACCATGGTCACACATATGGAAAAATATTCCATATTCATGGAAAACACGGAGCATGAATCCCCTCCTTACCTCCCAGTGTCTTGGCTGAAAACAGCACAAAAGGCTGCAAGTTATCCTTGCTCTTAGAAATTAAATCACAAAAAAAAAAAATAAATTAAATTAAATGATACCAAAAAAGCCATTTAAAACCCAAACCTCCCACCCCGTGCTCACAGGGGCAAGGCACAAACCTGTGTGAACAGTGAACCTTCACACCACTCAAATTATTGCATCCACTTTGTTCGTTCGCTAAAATATATCTCATTATGTTTTAAATAAAAATAAGAGTGTATTTGTGTTATTAGGGAGAACATCCAGTGCTAATGCCCGAGCGTGGGAGTTGTGTTGATGTGGGGAGGGAGGCAGGGAAGGGGTGGGAGAGGTGCACAGAAGGCAGTTCTTACCCCAAAATCCCTAAAAAACCTCCAGCCCCTCCAAGCTCTGAAAAAGCCAGACATCTTCTGAAGGTGTTTTACGAGTGCACATGGAGAGACTGCCGAAAATACAACTGTTTGTGAATAAAATGGAAATTAGTGCTGTTGTGTTCACCTGTAAGTTTTCCTTTAAAGCCAGTGATTGCATTTGAAACCTGCAATTCTCAACAAAAAGAGAAAAGTTCAGTGCTGATTGCTGGATATTTGGACCTCCCAGTGCAAACATTAACTGGCTGAGAGGCACTCTGGAATGTAATGAAGGAAACAATACTGGGAATGGAGCCAAAGGCAGAAACACTGGCGCCTGCAACCTAGGGATTTGCCTCCTAGTAATAGGAGCTGAACAAGGCCCAGCACTTCTGTTAGGCTGGAAATGACATACTGTGATCCTTGACTTAGCCAAAGGGATTTTAAATGGAGGAAAGAGCTGGCAAGACAAAATCTCCTGCACTTTTCACAGTGTTTTCTAAAACAAGCAAAGGAAATCAGGAGAAAAGACTGTACTCTATTACATTTGATCCAGTTAAGTCAAGAGTGGAAGCTTTTTAACTGCTGTTATTATTTTTTATACTTTCTCATCATGTCACACCACCCAGAAAGCACAGACATAAAGCAGAAACTTGAAACTGCTTTCATTCAAGAAGAAGGGCACCCCAACATTGCGTTATTGACAGGAGGGCTGCAAAAACTGACAGCTGCAGAAATTGTACAGTTGAAGTTCAATTCCCAGGAGCAGGAACAATATACTGATGGTATTAATTCCGTTTGGAATTGTTAAAATAAGAAAAGGTTATGGGCTGAGGAAGGGACCTGGTATTTTTTTTTTCTTCTTTTTTGCTTGTAACAAAGGCGAACCTTCCTTCTTCCCTGGTGTCCTTGGACTGTCATCTCCAACCTTTTGAAACTGTATCTGATTATCCATGTGGCAATTAATCATAATTAAGCAGGCTTGAGATTTGGAAAGGTACAAAGAAGGTGGCTATAGATCTGGCTTTTGTCCTGAGTAACCTCTTTTTTTTTTTTCCCCTCTTTTTTTGGCTGCTGAATCTTGTGTTTGGAGCCATGAGAGGAAGGACTGAAAAACTGAGAAGGAAAAAAAAAAAAAAGAGAGAGAGGCAGGAAAAGCAGCGTGTGTGTGTTTTAACATCAGAGCCCTGAGCATCCTGGTTGCTCTTTCTCTCTCTTTTTGGACATCGTAGTCCCTAGAAACTAAGTTCCAGCAAACTTGGAAGCAGTGCGTTTCCAAGAGGAAGCTAGGTAACAAATTACCTTTCTAATGCCAAGTGATTTGGATCCATTCTTACAAACCAGATTTTTTCAATTTATTACAGGAAAACATTCAATCATTATACGCTGGCACTCTGTCTGGGGCACATGGAATACCATTCTACCCACTCCGCCCACATCCAGTTTTAAAGGCTTAGAAAGCCCAGAATGTCTTCTTATTAAATGTTTTATATATTTATAATTAAAATACTGGGCTGGCATTAGAATCATTTTAACAGATGTAACCTGACACAGGCTTTCTCTGCCCAGGGTCAGGCTGGGAAACAATGGCTTCTTTAACTCCTGCGTTCTGCTCAGGTTTCTGTTTGCACATGGGTCCAATTTGTCCCATTTATGATTAGGTTTAAGTAAGTTGATGTGCTATTTATTTAGGAGAATTGCCATTTCAGACTATTACCATATTCCCCTACAATATACATTACAGTGTGGTCTATGCCTGCACTGTCCATTATTAGGTTATTATAGTCCCGAATATGGTCCCAATTCACCAAAACAACAACAACTGACTTGATACAGGCATTAAGTGATTTACTGCAGCTCTTTACATTGGAATTAATGTACACACTGCTCGCAAAAGCCAACACCCCCCTTCTTGCCCCCAACCCTGAAGGCTTACAAGGGCCATGTGCTGGCATGTGAAAGAAACTTAAATGTCTATGTAATTGATTTAAACATCAAGTATCAACAGTGGACAGGGGAAACCAAAGGGGCAGGGTCTGCTGGCTCACAAAATATCAGATCAAGGTGCTGCTCGAGGGTGGCAGAATTGGGTTTACCCATGGGTGATGCTGGGAAGACCTCACTAGGTCCTTCCCATCCCACGGAGCTGAAAGCGTGAGTTTATCTCTGTTCCTAATAAAACACACTCGCTTCATCTTTGACACAGCACCGAGGCAAGAGCGGGTATAATTTATAATGACTGGCCTAAAACATATGGCTCGTTCTTTGTGCTCCCCCTTCCCCGACACAACCCCTACCCCTGCGTCGGAGGAGGATGGTTGTTTAAACCAAAGCCCTTTTCAGCAGCTCTTCAGCTCCCCCCAGCTGTGGCAATCCCCTGCCAAACTGCAAGTCTCCTTTCCTCCACTCTGTAGGCACCATTCTGCCCTGTGCCACCCGTCCCTGTTGGCCAACGCCACCAGAGCCAGCTTGGGTGGGCAGTCCTGCATGACTAACTCTGAAATTCATTTGCTCGCAGTCTCAGTGAGTGGTTGCTTTTCCTGTTCATGGGTAAAACACAGGATCAACAGCTGGAATTCACATAATAATAAATTAATAACCGCAGCGCTGGTGTGTTCCAAAAGCTACAATGAAACAGTGGCCGAGCAGAAAACAGCTCTATCGCCTACACCATCTCTCCCTGGCAGGAGTTCTGCTCCTTTCACTTGCAATGAAGTCATTGGTCACTCTTCCTTCAGCTGGGAAACAGCTAGGAGGTTCCCAATCTTCTCCTCAAAGGTGTTAGTTGTTCCAGAGCTCTGCTAAGCACAACTCTGAGCAATGAAGGGGAGATGATGCTCTTGCACCAGCACTGCCCTAGGCTTGCTAATCATGCCACCATGGCATCTATTCCCATGGTAACAGTCTCTGGATTTTGGAACTAGCAGGGTGACCACGAGGGTGGTTGTTGGTATCATAACCCTGAGGAGCAGGTGAATGAAGAAGCCCAAGGACTCTGAGTAGCCTCTGGTGGGGCAGCACACAGGGGATGGGGGGAGTGCCCCAGAAGAAGCTGACACAAGAAGAAATACTTGAAGAAGCATAAAAAGAGTGGGCAAACAAGGATGGCTTTCCAGGCCTGGTGCCTATTCAGTTCCACTGACCAGGCAACAAGGAGAACAAACAGTGGAAATACCTCATGTTCTTACAGTGCTTATCACAGTGACAACCAAAGAAATTCACTTCCAGGCCAAGGTTAAGGCTGTGAGAAGAGCTGAAATCTGAGCTCTCTGCTTGCACAGCTCAGAGGAGAGGCAGCAAGAAGACCTAAGATGTGATGCCACCACAGGCAAGGAAAGCCTGAAGGTCTCAGTCTCCCTGCCCTCTCCACAGGCACCCAGTGCACACTCGCAGCTCCTGTCCTGTACTGCAGACTCTACTACACAACTTCTATTTTTGAGCTTTCAAGTCACCCAGTTAGTAAATCACAGATATACCGGGTTCAATTTACACTCATGTGTCGCGTGATCTGTCCTGAGAGTAACCTCTTAATAAATTAAACTGAGCCCCAAAAGAGGTTAGAAAATGAAGTTAAATGCTTCGCCATCTGGGACTCAGCTATGGCAAGATTCAATATTTGGAGCAATGGGAAGGTAAAAAGCAATTGTTGTCGTGTATTTACCACTACTTTTTGTTTTCTTTTTCACAGAGATAACAAGATGATAGAATAACTCCACTTTTTTATTTTATTACTCTTTTTTTTTTTTTTTTTTTTTTTTTTTTTTTTTTTTTGTGAAAGAGCTTTAAGCTGAGCCTTACTCAGATATCTCCACAAAAACAGTGTGACTAAATACCTTTAAAACTACAAGCCTGGAGTCTGTGATTTTTTCTGCCTTTTGGAGGTGAGGCAGATTTCACTATTTGGGATTGCTGTCTGTCTCCTCCAGTGCTGCAGCATCCACTGAGCTGAGCTCCCACTTGCCTGCAGCCACATTGGTTTAGGACCCCTTCCAGGTCATTTGGAAGTCAGGCTTGGAGCCTGCTCCAGTCATACAGCCACATAATGTAGTAGAGCTATGAGAACTTGGGAAAACCTGCTTGGCAAAAACTCCCTTATTTCCCTTTGGTTAAAAAAAAA
>VXBX01002004.1:177608-211329 GCA_013400415.1 Scytalopus superciliaris | reverse complement strand
AATTGAGTGGTTTTTTCCCCCTCCAAAAAAATCCTTAAATTGACCAACCTCATGAATCTCGCCTGAGTTTGATTAAAGCCAGTAGGGAATTTTAAACTGAAGAGGGAAAAATCAGGGTAGCAAGAAAAAAACCCATGGTTTTGGGGTTGGTTTTTTTTTTTTTTAATTATGCTGTGGAGTTTCTCCTCTAATGGCCTCCCCGGCACAGCCCACCCTGCCCAGCCTGGCACGTGCTGCAGCTGCAGATGGATCAGGAGCGGCTCTCACAGCCCTGCAGAGCTGGCACACAGATGCCAGCCCCGTGTTTGCCAGCTCGGCTGTGTCTGGGGGAGATGGCACAGTGCTCCAGCACGGGGAGAAGGGGGGAGCCCTCCACCAGCACCAACACCCGCCCAGCATCCTCTCACAGAGCTGGTCCCTGTCCCCAAGCCCTTTCCAAGGTGGCAGCAGGCACATGGCCCTGGGGGAGGCTTTGGCTTTATCCTCCTTGTAAATCTGATCTCTTTAATTTGGTCGGGGGAGCAGCCCCTGCTGCAGGGACAGGGCTCAGGGCTTGCCAGCACCGAGGGGATTTGCTGTGAGAGATGCTGAGCACAGCCCAGTCACGGCTCCCTGCTGCCCACCACACCAGGGCCTGATCCAGGCAGGGGGTGGAGGGTGCTGAGCCCCCCAGCAGCGCCACAGGGTCACTCCACATGGACTGGTCCTGTTCAACACTGGTTTTTAAATTTTTATAATGACTGTAATAGATATCAGATATGAGGTGGGATCTCAGGAAAAGGCTCTTCCCCCAGAGGGTGGTGGGCACTGAATAAGCTCCCCAGGGCAGCGGGCACAGCACCAAGGCTGCCAGAGCTCTGGGAGGGTTTGGATGATCCTCTCAGGGACAGGGTGGGACTGTTAAGGTGTCCTGGCCAGGGCCAGAAGCTGGTGCTCAGTGACCCTTGTGAGTCCCTTCAATTCCAGGATATTCCATGACTCTGTGAAAAGCCCATGTGGGTGAGGATCACACCTGAGCTGGAGTCTGGCTTTCCCTACAAACAGTCCAGCCTGCACTTTGACTAATCTGGGGGGGTGCTCACCATCCTGACTTCTGTCTTTTCCTTGCACACATGGAGTGATACTGAGGGTCAAAACTCAACATCCTGACTGCTGGGAAGATGGACAGGAAAAACAGCAGGAAAGCACAAGAGAATAAATTCTATGGGGTGCAGACACAGAGCTCTGCTCAGAAATGTCTGCAGGATACACACTGTACACCATGATCACTGTGTCCCTCCCTGCAGCCTTGGGTATCTTCAATGAAGACATAAAAGGCAGAAAAACTATGGAATGCTGAGGGCAAGTAGCAGAAGTAATGGCAAGCTGGAGGGTGACTTGTGGAGTTGGGAAAAAAGAATGGCACATCCTGCTCAGAGCAGGTCTGATATCAGAGTGAGTTAAGTGTCTGAGTGAAAGAACTAGGACGAGTACAGAATCATAGAATCATTAAGGTTGGAAAAGACCTCCCAGATCAAACACCACCTTTTCAACTAAAGCACGGGGTGCCACATCCAGTCATACCTTGAACACCTCCAGGGATGGGGACTCCACCACCTCCCTGCGCAGCCCCTTCCAGTACCTGACCACCCTTTCCATGAAGAAAGGTGCCATTAAATTTCCCCAAGGCTCCTTACATTCAAGTTTTACCAAGCACAATATTGCTTTTTCCTACAATGGTCTTAAAAATGCTGCAGTCTTGTTCTGTCCCCAAATTTGGACCCACTGAAGAACTTTAGAAGCATCCTAAGGCTACCTAGCAGCAGCTGTGAGGACATGCCTAGTGCCACACTACCTGTTAGCAACTCCACATCTCTTCTCTCTGTGTGTTATGGGACTGCATTTGAGACTGTGTTTAGTGAACTTGCAGCATCATGGCCTGGAGGCTGCAGTAGAAGAGTAAGAAATATGGTTAATACTGCCAGAAAAAGGATTACCCTGAAAATCATGATGGTGTCCAACAGCAGTGTTTGGGTTTGTAGTCTGAAACTTCAGCAATTGCTGCACTTCAACCAGTTCCTTATCCATAGGGAGGCAGAAGCCCCATTTGTTCCCCCATCTCCCTTTTGGTGGGGGGAGCTGCAAGTGTGGAGGAAATGAGAAATCAGTCTGTAATCCTGAAAATCCTTTTCACTTGGAGTATCCAGACTGCCTCTCTCCTGGAGCTACCACCCTCTATGACCATTGACTGTGCTGTTCTGGTTATGTCACTTCAGAGGAAGAAAATTATGTATTTTGGTTTTCCTTTTTTCCCCCTGAAATGCTTCTTAATAGTTCAGTTTGGTGGACTAAATATCCAGAAAAAAATCTGCCTTTGGGGGATTTTATGCTGCTGTGCACAATCCATAACTTTGCATATACCTGCTGGTATAAGCTCTGTGGTGGAAATGTCATATACTACAATCAGTTTATATGACTATCAATACTGGATTTTTAAGTTTTGCTAATATTTAGCATTTTGTTAATCTTAAGATTTAGATTGAGGTTTAGTCTGTGATCTTGTTGAGAGTGGAGCCAGGCTCAGGGCTGGAAATGGTCACAAGAAACAGTGTTTAAGTCAGTTGTAGTACAGATTAAACAGGTTCCCCAGAGAAATTGTGGAACAGATTTTGGAATACATTGCCCTGAAAATGGTGCTATCCCATCACTGGAAGCATTCAAGGCCAGGTTGGACAGGGCTTGGAACAACCTGGGATAGTGGAATGTGTCCCTAATGTGTTCCTGCCCATGGGGTGGAACAAGATGATCTTCAAGGTCCCTTCCAACCCAAACCAGTCTGTGATTCAGTGATTCTCTGAAGCCTCATCCTTCCATCTGGAGTCAGACCAAGAGGTGGAACAGCTCCAGGTTTGTGGAGGTGATCAGAAACACCCAGCTACCACCAGCACAGTGCAGCCGAATGGAGCTGGAAACAGCCTGTGATGGAGCATCCCTGGAACACATGAAATTTGGCTCAGGATACAGCTCTGCCTGGAGCTGGGAAGATGGGCAGTGCCAGCGGGTACAGAAGCCCAGGCATTCCCAGGGGGAGGCAACTGAGCCTCCTTTCCAAGCTCTGCTTATTGCTAAACCACAGCACCTCTCTTCTGCACTTTTTTTTCATTTGCTTCATGTTTTCTCTGGCCTTGAACGGCTTAAGCTTCCCTCCAGGCAGAAAATCAAGTGGCTTTCCTCTTGTTCTGTTCTTACCTGGCCTCAGATACAGCAAACTGAGTCCTCAAGGAAAATACAACACCCTTGATACTGACTCCCTCAGTTCTAAAAAAAAACCCCACAAAATACCCCATTCCCATACAGCCAAATTTTGCAGTCCATGAGCCAGCACTCCCCTCCCCATCTCCAGGGAAATGGTGGGCTTTTATTTATTTTAACAGAGCATTCATTAACTGTCAGGATAAGGGGGAATGGATGGATTTGGTTAGAGGAAGCTATGGGGATAAAACCATAGGTAAGTCCTCTTGGTACTTCTCAAAGTACGTGGAATTGCAGAGAACCACTGAACAACTGCAAGGAATCATTTCCCAAGGCGACCATTCTCGCTGATCTTTTGGACACATTCAGAAAATAATACACATAAAGGCGCTGTTTCAGGGACTTCCTTTACACCAAGGTGGGCCTTTCCTTTGATTTCAGTTTGCTCTGGATCAGGACTTTAAGCCCAGCCCTTGTCTGACCCCAGCTTTGCCTCACACAACCCCACCGCACCCAGGCCACAGCCAAGCACACGCTGCTGGCACCGTGAGCTCACTTGGCTCTTGGTTTTGGTAAAACACGAATTTCCTCTTGGCTCTGCTTTGTGCACTTGGATTTTGTGCAGACAGATCCTTCCCTCCCAGGCCTGGGAGGAGGAATATTGAAGAAGAAAGCGGATGTCAGGGAAGCACCGAGGGTTGGCTTTGTGCGGTGGCGAGCGGGGAGGCTGCGGGGCTGGGAGCTGCCCGCTGCTCCTGAGAGCTTCCCCAAGCAAATGTCAGCTCCCTGCTCCATCATCCCTTTACCTTTATAGCTTCAATGAAATGACAGCTACGAGATGTTGCTTTGCAGGAGGGAATAGCGCAGGTCACATCCTCGGCTAATGCGAAATGGCATAATGAAATGCTGATTGATACCCGCCAGTAGCCTGGCTCGCTTGTTAGCTACGCAAATGCAGGTAAAAATCCTTGTTAATCTAAAATTTCAAAGCCTTGGTGGCCCTTGATTCGTGGTGGGAAGGTGCATCCACAGCATGCAGCTACAGGTGGCCTCCGTCCTTCAACACCAAGGCTTTGAAGAGATTTAAATCCTGACGGCAAGTGCCAACGCGATCCCGACAAATTCAAATGAAACAGGGAAGGCTGAGCTCAGAAAACCAAAGGAAGGATATTTGAGTGGTTGTGTGGCTGTGAAAGCCTCAAGCTGGAGCTTATATATTTCCAGATTTTCTAAAGTTAGCTGAGTTTCTTTAAAAATGAGTATTTCCAGGTGTCCCACGAGGCTCAGCCTCCCCATCTCCAGCCAGGATATGTGCACGGCTCCCCTCTGCCAGGTAAAACGCTGCTACCAGAGAAGGGACTGTCTTTGAAGCCTATTCAAATCCCTGTTTAAGGGGGAATCTGTGCAGTTTCTTTGGAGAGTAAACACAAGCCTAGAAAGCAGAACCAGTGTTGCTCCATTACCAACCATTTTACCTCAGTGTTCACTTTTCCATGGGAAATATCAGCATTTTGTGGTCAAGCTCATTATTTGCTTTGTACAAGACCGGGGTGTTTCAAGCCAGGGAATGAGCTCTGCTCCTCATTCAAGTAATCAAAGGGCCAAGTATTCCTACTGATATTTAATACATTTCATCTCCATCATTTAAAGCACACATTGAAGGATACTGTGTCTTTAAAAAAATCTCAGCTCTGACTGTTAATTTAGCTCCCTCCATACAGTCTCATTTACTGTTATCTATTTTTATTCTCACTGGGGATTAGGTAAGCAACTTGCAGTATTTCCAGCTGTCCTTTTAGCATCACTATTTGAAAACTGTGTAGACCACAAAGAACATAATTACAAAAACAAATTGCTGGTACAACCGCTTTGCTAATAAGTAGGGACCTGTTGTAAGTTCTGAAACTTAGAAAGACCATTTCAGACTACTGTTTTCATTAAACTGTGGTTGCTGAGAGCAGATATAATTGCATTTCTTTTCTTTATAAAGGCTACAGGTTACGTGAAGTAATTTGTATATTACTTTTTTTTTTCCCTCTGTAAGCCCAAATCAGTCCTCTCAGTGGAAAACATCACACACGAGGGGTCACTCCACAAGTGTTTTGCATTAGTGCAAGAATTGCACTCGTGTACTAAGATGTTTAAGCACCTACAAAGTTGTCGCCAACCATCTGCAGTGCTGGTAGCACTAAATCAGCCAGGTCCATATGCAAAGCCAGTGTAATTTATCTGTCAGGCAGTATTTCATTTAAAACATTTTCCTATAAAATATGAAATACTTAGAGGCACCCACTTCCCTGTTTGAATCTGACGTTTTCCATTACTGCACAGGCAAAATTGTCTTTTTAATGGAGCAAGAAAATCTTTGTAACTCCAAGACTCTGGCATTAGGAAAAAGCTTTAAGTTTGCATTATGTTAATGGGCAATTATCAGCGTAGGAAGAATGAAGGATGTTGTATGAGTGTGTGTTTGGGGGGTGCTCTGCTCTGCTTGGGTGCTCTGGGGCTGGGATGGTGCTGGACCAGGTGAAATGTTCTCCTGCAGCTCCACGTGATCCAAAGCCAAACATGTCAAAGCCAAGGTGCTGTTTCACAGCACTGCAGAGAAAGCCGGGTGAGCTTTAGGAAGCTCAAGTTTAATCTTTGGCTCAGATTTATGCGAGGAACCCTTCTAAGTGTGGAAATTCCTGGTACTGTGCTTCACCACTCCCCATGATCTGGGAGACTTACTCTCCATGCAGGCACCAACATGTGTGTTTGTACAGTTCATGTTCCAAATTGGTTATGCAGAAAACCTGAGCTGAGGGTGGATGGAGAAATAATCTCATTTTGTCCTATTCTTCACTTTCTTCCAGGTACAGTGCTAATAAAACATGTTCAATAAACAAACTAACCAGCCCTTAAGTTGCTGCTTTTAATATAAGACACGAAGTCTTGGTATGATTTTTCCAGATTCTGCACCTGATTAATGACATACCACTTGGGCTGAATTTATGGTTGGGGAAAGTGCAGGGTGTACTTCCTTTGCAAACAGAAACAATATGTGCAGCTCCTTCCCTTACCTGCACCACATGCCTGGGAGAGGAGGAGGAGGAGGACGAGGAGGAGGAGGAAGAGAAGCAGCAGAGAAGCCTTGCCTGGGGTGGAGGAAGGATAGCCAAGTTCTGGGGCCAGGGGATTTATTTAGGTTTATTTATTTAGTGTTTGCTGTCCCACAACCAAAAGTTGTGGTCTGCAAACTGCTGGGAGTGAGATTGAAGCTGTTCCACTAAGACAAGTTAATTCAATGTGAGATGTATAAAAAGTGCACAAATAATACAAGAAGCTGGAGAGATGAAATGCCTGTTCACAGCAAAACTAACTAAAGCCATCAAACCTGCTATAATTTTATATAATATATATGTTATATAATTAATGTTATACATTACCTATAATTATTAATTATATTTTATATTAGTTTTATATAAAATTACTTATGATTGTACCAGAACACAGTGTAAGTTCAGGATTAGGCATTTAAAGAAATGCATTGTTAAGATCAGGATACTGATAATTTCACAATAATACTCTTAGCAGTGACAAAATAACATTCACCTCTGCTCTGTGTCTGATAACATAATTGTACATAAATTAGCATATACAATACACTGAGAGTGAAAACCGAGGTCTTGTCACAGCAATAGAGAAATCTCTGTGTCAGTATATGAAGCCAGGACAAGACTCAATATTTTAAAAATATCCTAAATACTTTTTTTAAAAAACCAACCCCCTCTTTGTGTTTAAGAGGCTCATATGCATGAAAAGCAAAGCTGACTGGAATGTAAAATGTCTCATTTTAATAGATGTGGTTTTCTCCTAAAAAATTCAGCTCCTGCCCCCACCTCTGACGCCTGTAGAGGTGACTAAAAATTATAAGCTTGATAATTTATGTCTGGCCTGAAGAAGTGGAGGAAAAGCAGCATCTTGCAGAGCCAGATATGGTAGAGGTGAATAAATGTGGTTGAAACTGATGAGAAGAAGTGATGGACACAGAATTTGTTTGTTGTGTTTGTCCCAGATCACCCATGGCCAGACCTAGAATGTCACAGAAGAGATCTCATATCATGTGATGGAATCCTGGAATGGTTTGAGATGGAAGGACCATAAAGCCCACCCAGTTCCATTCCCTGCCATGGGCAGGGACACCTTTCACTAGGATAGGTTGCTCCAAGCCCCGACCAACCTGGCCTTGGACACTTCCAGCCAGAGGACAACACCAGACATGAGCATCTCACATCCAGCCATGCCTCTGGAAAAGTCAATTTCCAGTCTTTCTTTCCAGACTAACATGGAAACAGCAGCACAACCTTGATCAAAGCACACCCTGGTGTAAAAACATTTAGGCCCATAAACATGTTGCTCTGATGATACATCTCTCAAATCCCTGGCTCAAAGCCTCTCTCTGCCCCAGTTCTCTGTTCTGCAAAGAGGGAGGTTTCTGAGAGGGCTCCATGGCCTAAAAGGGGGGCAAAACCCAAGTGCTTGCTTACACTGTAGGCCTAACTTTTAAATCAGTTTTTAATTGCATGAAAAGCCGCCCTCATCCCTTTTGATTACATCCTTCTATCACCCTCAGAACGGCAGCATCTGAACATCTTATTAATAAAAGCTATTTTGGAAAATAAAACTCCTTTGGAATATATGAGGATTACCACTATATATAGACCATGATGGCTTAAAAGAGATTGTTATGGTCTATTGTGCAAATACATATTTACTAGAGCTTTTGAAATACAGATCATGCAAATATGTATTCAGGGACTTTTAAAAATGCAGATTATTGACCTGACAGATCATAAAGGCTCCTTTGAAACCATTCTGGGTTACAGTATCATGTAAATACTTATTTAGGCAATTTTTAAAAATCTTTGCTAGTACAGTCAGTGAAAATCCTCATGAAAATAAATGTTTTCCTCACCTGACAGCTACAGTGATTTTGAAAACTAAACACTTCCCTTGCCCCACATTTACAGAATCGAGGTCCATCCTATCTGGGGATGGCAGAGCTGTGTTCTGTGGGGTATAACATCACCTGTCAGAGAGGTGCAGAATAAATTCTTTTCTTTACAGTCACCTGATGAGCTGAACATGCAGCTCCTTACCACAGAATCATTGAATCCCAGAATGGTTTGGGATAGCAGGGAACTTAAAAATCATCCTGTTCCAACCTCCTGTCATGGAAGGACAACGGCCATGGAATATCCTGGCATAGAGCTGGGCAAGCCCAGAGAGCACCCACAGAGTCCTTGGCAAGCTGAGTATCCCACATGGACCACCCAGAACCCCAGCACCACCTCATCCCCCAGTGATTGATGGGGTGGTCCCATCCCAGCTCCCAGAACAGGAGGAGAGATGTGCTGGGGCAGAGATGTCACCTGAGTCACCTGGGTCTGACACAGTCAGGCTTTGACAGCAGGAACTGTACTGAGACTGGTATTCCAATAAATCTCCAGGATGAGCTCCAGCTCACATTTTAAGTGTTCGGGTGTTGTTTCTGAGCAGGAAGATGGCCAGCAGGGCCTTGGCAAGCTCTTTCAGCTCCCCATGGGTAAGAAATAGCCTTCTGTCCCCAGCAGAAGAAAACATGTGCTGTTTGCAGAGGTCATGGCAACGTGTGATGGCAACAAAGGGTGGACGACTGTGCTCTGCACAACCTTCCCCACACTCACGTTTCAGGCAGCTCCTTGGAGTGCAGGATCAGGAGGGGACACATGTTGCACCATAAACCTGGGCACCCAGGAGCAGACTAATGAGAAAGATGATTCAGAAAGCACTGGTGGTGGCCAGAGGAAGGTAATAATCTTAGAATCATGGAATGGTTTGGAGTGGAAGGTACCTTAAAACTCACCTAGTTCCAACCCCTTCCCAAGGCCAGGGATATCTTTCACTAGAGTGGGTTGCTCCAAGCCTCATCCAACTTGACCTTGAACACTTCTCTGTGCATCCTGTAAGAGGGGATGATGATTAAATATTTTATAAGAAAGAGAGAAAAATTAGTATTCATCTTGTACAGGCCACGTACAGTTATCCAGGTAAGTGCAGCTTCCAGCTACAGCATCACCGGCTGGATTTCAGCTGGTCATTTTGGGCATGAAAAGCATATTTATTAGCAATTTCCTGTACCAATTGATACCCTCAGTTTTACACAGCCGTCTTATTACTCAATATCACATCAATAATCCAATGGTATTTGTTAATTTGAGTTCATGTGCATGATTAAGAAAGCAAAAGCAACTTTCTGAATACATGACCCAGTAGTTCAGTGGTTGTTATGTTTTGTTATGTGTTACAACAACACAGTGTTCCAAGAATTTGTGCATGTGTGTTAAAGGGATTGTGCCAGGTGATCAGAATAGTTCTGGAGCACAGACACTGCCTTGCTGAATAGTGGTGTAAATGCTCCAGCAGTTCTGCACATAAATGTGTCAGCCCCAGTCTCCATAATGGAGAGAAGTCCTTTCATGGACTGGATAAAAGCGGGTTTATGAATCATGGAAAAATATGCTTCCCATAGTAAAAAAAGCATGTTATGTGAATTTTCTTTGGAAAGTCCAGGGAAAAAAAAAAACACCTGGAAAGTGGCCAGAGCATTTTAGTGCTCTTTTGTAATTCTGTTGGTTGAAGAGTGCTGTTCATGGTGATTAACAAGGGTGTGCACGTTTGGGGTTTTTTTAAGATACAACTACAAACAAAAGGTAGTAAATTTAATTTTCATTAGGGTAGAATTACTGTTCTCTTACTACAGGCAGGAATACACATTAACAAAAACTCCTTGTTACTTTCTCTCTGCAGATCTGGCTTCTATTTTCCTCGGCTGGAGGAAGGTTTGACTGAACATTCACGATTCAACAAGGCACCATAAAATCTCCTGCAAGAAAATTTACTGTAGGTATAAAGTAAATCACGGCAGGGCTGAGCATGCTCATTTACAGAACACAGACTCATTCCATTGTACGAGCAACAATTAAGGGGTGCACCCCACGCACACCCCATTTTTAATGCTATTTGCTGGAATTTGGACAATTTAGGACAATAAAAGTATCTCACATTGCTATAAACAGAGGTGTGTAGGAAAGTGAAAGTTCAGGCAGAATTTCCACAATTTTATTAAATATTAACAATATTAAAAATTAAAAAGATTAAAATATTTCGGGGAATTCTGAAATCAGTTTCTGCGAGTTTTCTGCCCAGGTGATTCACAGTTCTGGGAGAGATACTTTATTCCTCATGGGAGAGCTAGGATAGACCGAGGCCACAAGTATTAGCAATAAACCTGAAGCTCTGCTTCAGAAATCATAGAACAGAATCCCAGACACATTAAGGCTGGAAAAGCTGTGTCAGATCATCAAGTCCTACTGTTCCACCAGCATTGCCAGGGCCACCACTAACCATGTCCCCAAGTGCCACATCCACACGGCTTTTAAACCCCTCCAGGAACGGGGACTCCACCACTTCCCTGTTCCAATGCTTGAAAACCTTTCCATGAAGGAATTTCCCCAATATCTAACCTGCCCCTCCCCTGGCACAGCCTGAGGCCATTCACTCTCCTCCTGTTCCTGTTCCCTGGGAGTTGCAGAGAGCCAGAAGGTCCCCCCTGAGCCTCCTTTTCTCCGGGCTGAGCCCCCCCAGCTGCTCCTCATCAGACTGGGGCTCTAGAACTGAATTCTAGAGGAGAATTTTGGTAATCAAGTCACAAAAAGACAAACCCCCACCTGTTTTGTCCCTTGTTTGGGGGGCAATGGGAGGCAGAGCAAGGTGAAGAAGCACCTCTTAGCAGAGATGGACACTCACGTCCCCACATGCCATCATGTGGTTGGTGCTGGTGCTCTGTCCAGCCCCACATAACCAACCTGCTCCTGGGGCTCCAACATGTATCACAGGGAGAGAATAAAACACAAATGAGCTAATTAGCCTAATCACTGGGCCATCCTCAGTCACCTCGGCTGGGCAAACCCTCCCTAGCAGCTGGAATTAGGGGATTTGAGGAAAACTGATCCTGCTGCACAGCCATAAACAGAGGAGTGCACCTGAAGTAGCCCTGCACCCCCGGGGAGTGCTGGGGGAAGTGAGAAGCTGGTTACTGCAAAGACAAGTGACTGTGAAATCCTGTTTTATTCTTCCTGCAATAAAAGAGTGTTAGTTCTTCAAGGAGGTATTTGTAGGACCGCGCTGTGTCCCGTGTGCGGGGACGGGACGGCACCTGCGTGGCCCCACTGCCCCTCCTGGGGACAGGCACGGCCCCACGGCCACAAATCACCCTGGGAAACTGCAGCAGGCATTCATCAGCTGGGAAAGGCTCTGATCAGGTGCCCCTGTGAGCTGAGGCTGTGTCTTACACCAATATCCTCAGCCGTGCTCCATTTTCCATGTGGATGTTGATGTTCTTACAAGGGTGTCGAGTGGTAGGAAAAGGGGAAAAGGATTGAAAGTGAAAGAATGCAGGATTAGGTGGGATATTGGGAAGGAATTGTTGGCTGGGAGGGTGGGAAAGCCCTGGCACAGGTTGGGCAGAGAAGTTGTGGCTGCCCCATCCCTGGGAGTGTCCAAGGCCAGGCTGGACGGGGCTTGGAGCAACCTGGGATAGTGGAAGGTGTCCCTGCCCATGGCAGGGGGTGGCACTGAATAAGCTTTGGGGTCCCTTCCAACCCAAACCATTCCAGGATTCTCCATAAGCAATAAAAATAATCCAGTTAGCTTTTAATTTGTATTAAACTTGTATGACAGTCAACCTCCAAAGGTATTTGGTCAGTGGTGAAATATCACTCTATGATTGCAGAGCTCTGCAAGAAACATTTGGGTGTCCATCAGCTTTTTAATCTTTCTTTCTTTACCTCATGACTACAAACCATTTATTTACCTAAGGAATTTATAGCCAAATTTCATCAGAGAAAATAAAATCATCTAAAAATGTTGTTGTCTCACAAAGTTGGTGTTAAAATAACCCTATTATTTATGGTCTTACTCTTCTCCTCTTAACTCAGTGATTTCCCTCTCATTAAGTTCAATACTGTAAAATCAAGCCCTTACCTATGAAATTCAAAACCCTCGTGTTTTTTATGTAGAAGGGGGTTTTTAAGAGGCAAGATACAAAATTTTTAGAATTCTGTCTACCTCTCATTCATTAGTTGATTACAGATACTTTTTAGATTAGTGAGAAACAAACAAAAGCCACTTGGCAGCATAACCCAAACACCAGAAAAATATAAATTCACATTTTTAATTTGTCCAGCAGAGCTTCTGAAAAATTCCTCCTCCCACCCTCACCTCAAATGTGTCCACTTTCCTTGCCTGATCTCAAATAACCTTGGAGGTTTCATACAATGCAGAGGAACTCCAGAAAATAATAAAGGTATTTGGTGAAATACTGCTTAGTCTCTGGGATAAACCTGGAGCACTGACTTGTATAGCTAGAGGCTTATTTTTAGATCCTCCAGAGAATATGTGTGAAAAGGGGGAGAGAGAGAAAGAGAGAGAGAGAAGGAACAATTTAAATCATCATAACTTCATAAAACAGAATTTTTTTGTAAGATTACTTGATAAAATGCAGCTGAAAATATATTTACAATTAAAGCAGGTTTAATTGTTATTTTAAAGCTTTTGCCTGAAAAACAAACAAAAAAAGGGTTTGCTTTGCATTAGCTCCTCCAAGAGGCCAGAAGTGTTAAAAATATTCAAAAAAATTAATTAATGTGCCCATTTTTACTAAATTATTGGAATGGCCAGTCTAAACTGAGATCCTTTTCTCCTCAGGGAGTGGGGGGGGCTGTCTCTGGAGGGGGTTTGGAAGGGACCTGTGGTGGTCCATGGCCTGGCCAGGGGCACCTCAATGTGAGTATAAGGGTCAGTCCTTCTCCTGGGAAAAGGGAAGGAGAAGGAATAAAGTGCCTGTCAGGGATTGCCCAGGATTCAGCCCCACAGGCTGTGCTTCCATGGCTGAAACCTGGCCAAGGGATGGAGCAGAAGGAAAACAAGCTCAGGATATTGATAAAATGTAATTTTTTCATCCTTCCCTCTCTTCTCTTATTCTTCTTTTATTTTTCTTTTCTCCTTTTCTCCTCTCCTTTCCCCTTACTTCTCCCTTTAGTTTCCCCCTACTTCTTCCTTGCCTTGCCTTGCCTTGCCTTGCCTTGCCTTGCCTTGCCTTGCCCTGCCCTGCCTTGCCTTGCCTTGCCTTGCCTTGCCTTGCCTTTGCCTTTGCCTTTGCCTTTGCCTTTGCCTTTGCCCTTGCCCTTGCCCTTCCCCTTCCCTTTCCCTTTGCCCTTTCCCTTTGCCCTTCCCCTTCCCTTTCCCTATTCCTATTCCTATTCCTATTCCTATTCCTATTCCTATTCCTATTCCTATTCCTATTCCTATTCCTATTCCTATTCCTATTCCTTTCCCTATTCCTATTCCTATTCCTATTCCTTTTTCCTTTCCTTTTGGGCCAGGAGGGAGCAGACTGGGTGGGAAAGGAAGTATATTTTACGGCACTTTCATTACTCAACTTGATGAGAGCTAATAAAAATTCTTAATTGAAAATAAGTACCTTAATGACAATATCATAATCAGGAGTTATATTTCCTATTTATTTCAATATAAAATACCTTCTTTCTGAACGAATCAGAGCAAATTATCCCAAACAGTTTTACTTATTGGCTGACACATTAGGGAGATAGTAAATACAGCTTTAAATAGAATCACCTGCAGTTGGTTTTTCACTGCAACTTTCCTTTCTGTTGCTAAACCCAATATTAGACACTTTCCTAATTGGTATTGAAACATATACGGGCGCTTTCCCATATCTTTATTTGGCTTTTCTGCTGTGGAGTCAGCATTTAATCCAAGCATTTGTGACATGGTTAACACCCACAATCATTTCCTGTTATGCCTCACACTGACTATAGTGGGCTGCTGTATATTTTCCAACGCCCACTCTGCTGTCTTTACAATCAGATTATGCCATTAGACATAGACAATGAATCACTGTAATTGTTCTAATATGGCCAAACTGCCAGCAAGGATTAACTCTTTCTGGGCATTTTCTAGTTAATTCTGGATGGACCTGTGGTTACAAAGTGTTAAGAGACTTCAAGGGGTTTAAACCATGGAGAAGTTCAGTTCAGTTAATAAAATAACATTTAAAGTTCTTGGTTTGGCTTCAACAGGATGGCTGAGCAGTCCAACCAAATACAAAGAAGAAACCATTCATAAAGATGAAAAATGAGGGGACAAGTCAGAGCAGACTAGAACTTCCTCAAAAGAAGAGGAGGGGCAGCACTGATCTGTCTGTGACCAGGGACAGGGAACGGCTGGAGTTGTGTCAGGGCAGGGTTAGGCTGAATCTCAGGAAAAGGCTCTTCCCCCAGAGGGTGGTGGGCACTGCCCAGGCTCCCCAGGGCAGTGGGCACAGCCCCAAGGCTGCCAGAGCTCCAGGAGTGCTTGGAAAACACTCTGAGGGACAGGGTGGGATTATTGGGGTGTCTGTGCAGGGCCAGGAGTTGGGCTGGATGGTCCTTGTGGGTCCCTTCCAACTAAGGATATTCCTTGATTCCATGTGAATTGGTGGTTTTAATCCTAAGAGTTCATAGAGTGGAATTTTGAAGGAAACAGCTCCAAGAAGAGAGAAGGGTGTCTGTGTACTCAGGGTTGGACAATAAATTAATTTGGTTCTTCTTCAAGAGTTTTCTTTAGGATGTAACGGAGGCAGAAAGCCAAGCATATGGTCCCTGCATCCCAGCCCAGCTTCAGTGCTATTAAATGACTCTTTCCACACACATTCCTGTTGACACACTCCAAAAATGATCCAAGGATATGTCTTCCCAACACCCTTTTGTTCCAATGCTTGCAGTAAATCGGTTCCTGATCAAAGTGAGTCGAGGACTAATTGGAAATCAAAAGTCTATTAGCATTGGAAATGCCATTTCTACAGCAGGCTGGAGATTTTTGCAAATAATTTGTTTAGGCCCCAAACTAACCATCATTAAATGAATGAAAGTCTCTATACAGACACCTTTTGACATTAATTTAGGCTGGTAATGTATCAGATTAGAGTTTAATATGAAATTCTGACTTGGGTAATTAAAATCTTATTACTTAAGTGGATATTCTGCATTTAATGTGGATACAGGGAATGGGTTTGCCCTGGTCTACCCTCAGTCAATAGTAAGCAGTGAACCTAAAGCAGGAGGACTGGGATAAGATCAGGCTCCATGGATGCCATGCCCATCTCCCAGCCAGTTTTCATAGCAGTTGAGGATACACAGCCACCTTTAAAATGTCCTTTCATCTCCTCATAGAACCACACACAATGGCAAAACTAGTTTCTTGGATCAATTATTCTAATTATAAGCAAATCTAGGGGAAAAGAGGAAAAAAACTCTTTTTTTTTTTTTTTTTATTTTACATTTTTACATTGAGAACTCTGAAAGATTCCTGAGAGGGAAGCAAACAAACAACTCAAACCAACCAAGAGTCAAAATCCAATAATTAAATATAGGGGAAATAATCCCTGCCCGCCCTAAAGAGGGAAAATTGAGGCAAAAACATTACAAAGTTAACATGAAATTCCAGTGCCATCTATGGGAAATATATATAAACATAGAATTAGGGGAGGTACTGATGTAGAAAACTGAATTATCTTAAAGCCAAGAGAATTCTTGGGAAAAAAAAGTAATGTAGTAGAGAAAGCTTTAAGCATTGAGTTCAGGTGAAATTCCATATCCCTGAGGCAGAGAAATGCAACTGAGCCACAGAATCCAGATTTGGATCACAACTGGGTTGCTGATGGGCAGCATTATCTCTCCAGCTGGGTTTTGATGGTCTGAATCTCCAGCAAAGCCAAGATCCCAGTCTAGTGCCATTGAATTCCCACCATGGGACATGGAAAGGGATCCAAACTCTGTGCTCTTGCATGGGATCTTCAGGCCTGAGCTCTCAAATTCCCTATGTTTTAATGAGAATGTGTATGAACAACATCTGACTAAGGAGTGGGAATCCAGCCTGCCGTATGTAATGTGCTTTAGGAACTTTTGGGATGAAACTGCTTCATAAATGCCAGATAAAGCATCATTACTTTCACTTCAGCTTTTATAGCTTTGGCAAAAACGCTCCTGTCAGGATGAAACTTGGCCTGCTTCTCCCGGGCTTGGGAGGGAAGCTTTTTTTCCCAAATCTGAGGAATCTGGTTTGGCTGAATTTCAGTTCATTTAATGCAAAAAGGTTGAAAGCAGTTGACACTAAGACCTTTTTCTGAACTCAGCTCAAGACAGCTTTGTCTTTAAATGCCAAATTTGGCAAGCTCTTACTGGGCTCATTTTTTTGGAAGATTTTCCAAAAAAACACAAACCCTGTTCTCCTTCATTTCTCAATAACATATGTCCAATTTGCCATTCTTAATCTGGTTTCTCAAATAATACACTACTGTTGGTACATATGGTACTTTTACACTTCAGACTGAACCACATATATTTCAATACGCTTAAATCATGTTTGAAACTGAGTTTGCAAACAGGACACCCCATCACCCCGTCTTACATCTGATCACACAGTGCTGAAGTCAATGTTAGGACTCATTTCAGCTGCACCCAGCTGATGGCACATGTGAAATGAAGCAGTTTTTTGAAAACCAGAAGTCCTAAATTTAGTGGATTTTTTAACTCTTTGTTGCAGGAAATAATATGAGCAGCCAAGGGGCTCAGCCTGGAGAAAAGGAGGCTCAGGGGGGACCTTCTGGCTCTGCAAGTCCCTGCCAGGACAGGGGAATCGGGGGTGGGTCGGGCTCTGCTCCCAGGGAACAGGGACAGGAGGGGAGGGAATGGGCTCAGGCTGGGACAGGGGAGGCTCAGGTTGGACATGAGGAGAAATTTCTCCCTGGAAAGGGTGGTCAGGCACTGGAAGGGGCTGCCCAGGGAGGTTTGGAGTGCCCAGCCCTGGACGTGCCCAAGGCAGGACTGGCCGTGGCACTCAGAACTCTGGGCTGGGGGACAAGGTGGGCATCGGGCACAGGGTGGGCTCTTCCAACCTTAAAGGTTCTATGATTCCATGTAAATAGTATTTGGAAAGAAGGGAGAATTTTAAACAGCATTATACACACACGTGTGTGTGTGCGTATATATATATATTTATAAGTATGCATGAACAAAATAACCAGAAACATCCTTGGAAGGCAATAAATTATCTAATGATGGATAGACAGACAGATAAATAGACAGACACTGAACATGTGGGAAGAGAACCACTGTTCCCAGTACACTCAGCTCACCAGAGCATTTTGAGGAGGACTCAGAGAAAACATGACATTGGGCACATTTTTGCTCCAAAAACCAGTTTACCCATTGAAGGACTTCAGGAGGATACTGGGAGGGCAACCCAGAGCCACCAGCCAGGAGCAGGGTGTGAGAAGATGAACAGGGATGAAGCAAAACAGAGACCAGAAAAGAAGTGGAAGGAAATTGGTGGACAAAAAACTCAACCAAGCGGTATACCTTGAGGAGAGAACAAGAAACCTTGTGCTTTCTGGCAATGCACTGAAACTAAATATACTTCTGGCATTTCCAACTGGCTCTCACGTGGACCCGGATATCACAACTTGCTTATTGAGATAGAAAAGCTGGCTCAGGAAAATGGGATATGCATGTTTCATTTTTTTCCCTCCTTGATTTTGTGTTAAAGATATAGACTGACTGTGTAAGAATCACCTTAGTAAAGTTGTGAATGATTTATGACATGAGCAGTCCCAGAGAGGTGTGGGGAGCAGAGATGAGAAGTGCTGTGCTGGTTTCTGTACTACACAGCTCAGCCAGAAAAACCCATTAAGTTCAGGCACTCCAAAAGGATAAAATCTCCTCAACACTCGTGTTTTAGCTACTTTTAGTGGAGCCCTCAGCAACAGGACCCTTTTCTCAATGTTTAGACAACATCTGTCCTTTCCTTCTCCTGGTTCACCTGCTGATGACTCACATCCTCAACTAACATAACCTGATGTCTTTCAAAGTTTATAGTGGTTTTTAACACAGAAAACAGTAAGTTCCTTCCATCTTACCTTTGGTTATTTCTCAGTCCTTCTGAAGTAGCTGCTAAACACTGTGTCTTTGCTGTTATTACTAATTCAGGACATGAGCAAGCACAGAAAGGCCTCCAACAGCCAGAAAAGATCACTTGGTTGAATTAATCATTCTGGAGAACATACAGGTTTCCCCAACATTTTAAACACACACAATAATGGTAAAACATTTCACTGTCAGCCTTACACGAACATGTGGGTACACGCTGAATCACTGCAGAAATATTCCCAAATTTGCTGTAAAGATTCAGAGTTAGCACAAGGAGGGTGGGTGTCTCTGTTTCTCCATGGTGCAATGGGCCTTGGCTGCTCCTTGGAAATGACTGTTGGCATGGGAGACTCATGGCACCTTACCCAGGAACCTGTGGACCACTGGGAGCTCTGATCCACTGCATGTGTTGGGTGACAGGTCCTTGGCAGATCATCCCACATGTTTTGGAGATAGACCTGAGGGTAGGTTAAGAGGAAATGGCCTCATGTTGCTCCAGTGGAGGTTTATGTTGATGTTAGGAACAATTTCTTCACCACAATGGTTGTCAAGCCATGGAATGGGCTGCCCAGGGCAGTAGTGGGGTCACCATCCCTGGAGGAGTTTAAAAGACATACAGATGTGGCATATGGGGATATGGATTAGTGGTGGCCTTGGCAATGCTAGGGAATGGTTGGACTTGATGACCTTGGACATCTTTTCCAATGTAAATTATTCTGTGATTCCATGATTTAAGGTCAGCATTTGGAGAGAAAAGCAGATGAACACAGTAAAATGCTCACCCTCCATAAATCTTCAGGTTTTTAAATTTTAAATTAACCTTCTGTGCTGCAAATAAAGCAAAGTGGCAACCAAAATGGCTCAGCACAGGCAGAGCAGGTGTCTCTGCTGGGCTGTCAGGGCACACAGCCCCTCAGTGGGGTAAGTGTGGGGGAAAGGAAACACAGGGCTGAGCAGGATGTCAGTGAGGTGGGACAGGGCAGGGCAGGCAGGGCATGGCCAGTGGCACACAAACCGTTCATACTCCAAAATATCATTCCTTTCCTCCTCCCAACACCTCTGAGCATACCTGGTAATGTGGGCAGGACAAAGGGAAGCTTTTGCTGGCTGATCAGATGGTGAGGAGAGCACTGTGAAAGGGCCAGTGTGGAGAGAAAGAGCAGGAACATTTTGTCTTTGTGAAAATCCAAAATCAGATAGTGCTTTAACTACTCTGCAGCGAGGGAAGACACACGTGCAAGAGTTAAAACATAGAGAGAAAGGAAACAAAGGAAAGCTTTCAATCACTGAATAAAAGGTTCCCTGTGTTCTATCTGCCTGTGTTTCCTGATGTGTGCACGCACTGCATCTTTTGGGAAAGGAGAGGGATTTTCTTAGATTCCTGAAAAAAATCTTCTATTTTATAATTAATAAAATAAAATGAAAAGGTCAATCAGCATCATCATAAGAAACAAGCCATGCCTGTGATTTTCAAATCTGCTGAGTTTCAGTATCTTTTCTGGTGTGTAGCTGGCATTAAGGGAATATTTTTTTACCTTCTTATTCAGAGTTGAGTTGCAGAGGTCACGGTAAACCTGAGCTGGGGCTATTCAAAATTATGTTCATGCTTATAAACTATCTTGACTGCTATAGGCTCTGCTATTTTCTTTAGAGACAAAACATACCCTCACACTCACTCCTCATGATGTAGTTGAGCAATCTCAGGAGCCTTAGCTTTGTTTTTCTTTTAATTTTATTTGAAACTCTTCCAAATCCTGGAAGGGTTTCAAATCAGAGAGGGATCTTACCCAAGGACTCATTTTTAAAGCAAAGTCATACAATGCAATGTTCTCTTTTCTGGATGTTACGTAAATTTTAAGATCAACCATCAGTGCAGTAGGACGTTTTAGCCACTGTCTCCAAAGTAAAGACAAGACCTTCACTGTGAACTGACTGTCCCACAGTCCCACACCCAGGTCTGTACTTCTGCTTCTCACTGGGAACACCTGGTTAGTCCAGAGGTAGGAACTCTTGGATGCCCTCCTGTAGCATCTCACAAAATCTGCTTTTTCAAAGCAAAATCATGAGAAGTGAGGAGAACAACTCATGCATTACAGCAGCAATGAGAACACTCCCCAGGTATTTTCATAGTGCAGTTGACTGCAATTTTTGCCCCACTTAGTAATATTATTTATGCTATTTTTTCTATTTTAAATAGAATGCTTGATGAATAAAATTTAAATGAATTATTCTTAAGTCTGGTATATATTATATTCTACCAGACAGTATGTTATAGAATCCTGGGATGGTTTGGGTTGGAAAGGATCTTAAAGCCCATCCAATGCCACCCCCTGCCATGGGCAGGGACACCTTCCGCTAGCCCAGGTTGCTCCAAGCTCCGTCCAACATGGCCTTGGACACTTCCAGAGATCCAGAGGCAGCCACAGCTTCTCTGCCCAACCTGTGCCAGGGCCTCACCATCCTCACAGAAGAGAATTTCTTCCTAATCTCTAATCTAAACCTGTCCTACTTCAGCTCAAGGCAATTCCCCTTGTCCTATCACTACATGAACATATAATATGAATTATAAGAATTTATGAACTATATAAACTTATAACATATAATATCCAACCAGATATAGTATTACATTCTAAAGAGATATAAACCCTATTATTTTTAGGAGTCTCATACACACTTATGTTCCATTCTTTGAGCATCCACAGGACTCATATCCCAAGGCTGTTCCCTCATCCCCTTTGATGCACTTCCAGTGCCTCATTTCCAGCAGGACACCTCAATCTCACATCAGAGTTACACCCACTGAATTTTCTGATCAGGATGTGCTGGGCTGGGCCTTCCACCACCGTGCCAGGGATGGACTAACGGAGCTGTTCAACACCCTCTAACACGATCTCCAGGCTCTGCTTACAAATGCTCTGGACAACAGCCCACACAGTTTTCCCTGCAGCACTGCCATCCCATTTTACAATACTTTACAGACTTTATGTACCAAATGTAACAGGAAGGCAGCACATTGGCAGAGAGGGAGAAAAACAGAACGATTTAATATTGTCAACCAAGAACAGTTTCATCTGATGAGAGATTGGAAGGGAGGTCAATAGCAAAGGTACAATAGCTGCAGTGCTGAAATATTTTGGGTTATTCCTCTATGATACAGTGTTGTTTTCCAAGAGGGAGGTGGGGGCAATGTGTGTAAGAAGACCATTAGAAAGGAAGAAAAAAACCATCAGGAAAGATCAATGCTTGACTGAGCTATTTTATTAAATTCCCCCTGGATTTAGTCTGAGACTTAAGGCATGATACGATCAGAGCAGATTGCCTTGGGTTATTCCACTCTGAAGTTGTCCATATATCTGACATTGGTCATGACATATTTAATTTGAACTGGAAGTTCAGATTTAATGGTTGAATTCAAGTGGAACGGGAAGCACATAACCAAGTCAGGACTTACTGTCCATGACTATTGCTGCTAACCCCGGGTGTTACTGGGCTGTGTGGGACCTGGGAAGAGCCCTGTGCTCCCAGAACAACCTCGGATACAGGGTGAAAATCCCATTAATGTGTAGTAGGACCCAAAGTGGTTTCCAAAGGTGAGGTCACCCTACCAAAAACTATATGTGAAGCAGTTTGCAGGAATGAGGTGAACCTTTGGCTTTCCACAAAGCCAAGAGGAATTTTACTACTGAGTGTAATAGCAGCAGCTTTCATCCTTGATGTGAAATCCCCAGGAAAACCAAAACAGAACCAAACACAACAAAAGAAAGGGAACATTTACAGGCTGTCTAATTCAACTGCTTTTTCAGTCCCACTAAAATTTTATTTGGATACAGTAAATAATTTTTGTTACTGTACCAAAGAGCTGTTATATAAGAGTCTATCCTAGCTGGCTTTAAGGGCATTTTAAATATTGTGCTGGACAGGATTTAGCATATAAACACTACTATCTACCGACAAATGAGAATCAAGTCCTTATAAACATGTTACCCTAAATCAAAGTAGTATCAGTAGAGTAGAACTGAAAGTATAATTAGTAGCAGAAGTCTTGTTAGTAGCAGAATTTAGCATTAACAAGACTATTTCTAGACTTACTTTCTATTAACAAACATTTTCCAGCCCTAGTTATGCTCAGCCTAATAGGCACTAGGAAGTTCTTGCACTGACCTTCCCACAGTGCAAAAGTCAGCAGAGCCAAATCTTTTTCAATGCCTGGAAGGACCCTGCTGGTTCCTGCACTTATCTGGATTCACTGGGTTTTGACCTCTCCATGAAATCATTATGGAAACAAATCCATGTGCATTCCCTCCACAGCCAGCAATAAACAGAAGGAAGAAAGTGGACAAAGAAGTGAACGAACATTCAAAATATACCAGTGCTCGTTGTCTGGAGGAGACAAACCAGAACAGCTCCAGTGGGGATTCCTGCATGGGTTTCACAAAGTCAGGTCTTCTCAGGCTGATTTTTATTCTGTTAATGATGGTGGCTGTGACAAAATAGAAATGCCTTTGGTGGCATCACCTGCAGAGTGAAATACTGATTTCTCTCCTTGAGGTGTTCTCATTTCACACACAGCTATGTTGAATTGTTTCAGAGTCTGAAGAGAAGGGAACACATCCCTCCCTGACTGTCCAGCCACACACAAGGATGTGAACAGAAGAGAAGAATCTCCTGGTGAAAAGTCATACCTGAAGGTTTCATGCTTTGAGAGCAGATTCCTTTGGTCTCCTCTGCACCTTCCCATTGCTGTCTCCAGCCCCTCCACCGGGCTGAGATGATGGCCACACATCACTTCTAGTGCTCTGAGAACATAGGTCTGCTCCCACCTCCCGTGAATATGGGCCTGATGATCCCAAAGGCTGCTCAGGAGGTGTGGTCAGGATGGTGCTGAGCTCCATGAGCTGTTTCTCATGGCCAACCCTTCAGTGCCCACCACAGAGGTGATGTGAGGGGTGCAAGGCTGGCACCCCTGCTCCTCCAGCCCCACCCACTGCTGACAGCCCCTCCACCATCACCCACGAGTGGTACTTAGAGTTTTGGACAGCATCATCAATCTGAGGCACTTACGGAGATAGATCTGTATCCACCTCATCGCTGAGGTCGTTTTTCTCCTCCCATATGATTCATTGGGAGAGAATGAGGGTAAAATGGAAAAAGTATGCTGATGTAATGGTGCATTTTTCAGGATCTCATTCATTGTCTTCACCTTGAGCTTTCAGATGGGCTAAAGTTGTAAAGCAAACAATAGGAAAACTGCCTTTAAAACCATGCTAAGGAATAAAAAAATTAAAAATAAGAGCTCCTTTCTAGCCTGCCTCAACTCTGACTTATCAAATGCAAGGTGTTTGTTAGATGCAACAGGTTCCTTCCTCCAAAGCAGTGTTCTTACATTCCTCACACCCCCTGTAGGCTTTGAAATCAGTGTTCAAAGTGGACTTTCTGAATTCATGAAAACCCACAGGTCTATAATACATCCCTAATGGAAGTCAAACATGACACCCTAGAGATAAAACACAGTGGCCTTACCCTCTGTTCACAGTAGGTGTCTGTGTATAATAAATATTTTATTTTACTACAAAAACAAATAACTAAACATACCCCCTGTGTTTGTTCTGAACTCTACAGTAGCTTTTGTGAGTTTACTATATTTCAAAGCTGAGATAGGAAACCACAAAGTCACGTCAGTTATAATCCATGCTTGCACAAGGCGAGCCAGCTCTGATTCCAGCCTTACCAAACTCCTGGGACCAGGGTGGCTCTGGCCCTCCAGGAGAGGACCCATGAGGAGCCTGGCTGTGGGGTAGAAAGCCCACCAGGCACAGCCCCATCTTACAAACAATTCATAAAACAAAAAAAATCCTCTTGGTTTTGCTACTTTTAGTGTTAGGGGATGGTCCTGTAGGACCTCAGTAAACTGGAGCATGTGCTCTGTTATGCTGAGGGGTCTGGGACACCCTCAGTCAAGGTGGGACACCCAAAATATCTGGGTGAGATGATATTAAAAGCAAAGCAGACTGGCTTCTCTGAGCTATTTCATTATGGTCATGCTCTTGATTGCAACCATGATTACTGTAGTTTTCCACTATCACCTCATTTCTTCAGATATTTGGTCTGAGAGAAGCATAAATTGAAACAATCCCCTCTTTTCCTTCTCCATCTTCAAAAGTTCTTCAGCTGTGGGCCTACAATTCTGGAGAACCTTTTTAGCTCCAGAAAACTGTGGGAGGAGAAGATTGATGGCAGGGGGACCATGGCGGGCTGTGGGGCTCCAGCATGAGGGCTGTGTCCCTCACCTCAGACAGGGCAGCAGCACCAGGGTGGGCAGCAGGACCTCCTCAGCTTAACCTTGGGACACGTGTAGAACAGAGCAACTGTGAGGACAGGGAATCACAGTCTGGTTTGGGTTGGAGGGGACATGAAAGAACATCCAATGCCACCCCTTGCCACAGTCAGGGACACCTTCCACCAGCCCAGGTTGCTCCAAGCCCCATTCAACCTGGCCTTGGACACTCCCAGGGATGAAGCATTCACCGCCTCTTTAGGAAACTTGTTCTGGTGGTTTATATTCTGCTTCCCAAGGTTTTCACGCTGTTCCTCTGTCTTTCAGGATGCAGTTTCATCTGTCTGCAGCCACAGGCACTGGAAGGGGACCTTCCTGGTGCAGCCCCACCTTGGATATCATCCCTTTGGAGGAACCTGGAGGGTCCCTCAGCTGAAGCATTGCAACTTCCCCTGTTTCACAGCATCAGGACTGCTCAGACACTTCCCCATGCAGTCCCTAATGGCTGATAATAACAGAAATGTGATGCTTCCATTGAATGTGGATTAGGTGGGGAGACATCCCTCTTATTTCAAGGGCAGTGTCGAACCACCCAAGTTTTAAATACGTATATATATAGAAAGGAAACGGAGAAAAGCCATCATAAATGTGCAGTTCCTGATGAATCACTGAGTCCTGACAGCTTTACACAGATATAACTGCGCCCGGCCAATTTCTCAGCTGGTGTAAACTGGCACCCATCCATGGCCTGTAATGAAGGCAGGCCAATTTACACCAGCCAGCTGACCCATTTTTATTGATTTTAAATGATTTACATCAGGCTCAAGATGGAGTAATACATTGTTGAATCAGGCCCACGAAGTGTGGGCCCTAACCTTACATTATCAGGGAGTTCAAAATTAGGATTTCTTGGTCTATCGTTATTTCATGCTTTTACATCTATCAAAAATGAGCTTTTCTAAGTGCTGTACCGTGAGGGTGTCATTATCGAGACACAATAATAAGAGAGTCAGGCACTGTAAAAACCCTGAAACCTTGACTTGTGGATTTATACAAGACATTTAATGTTATTTTAACATAGTATTTGGTATGTACTTTTATATGTTTCAGTGGCTTATATCATCATTCTTACTGCACTAAAACTTACATGTCCTTTTTCTTAAATAATATCCTTGTGTAAATTTTTTGTAAGCTGTAGGTTTATTTTATGACCCATAAACTTTGACAATATATTAAAATCTTGGAGGAATTTAATATCAGGAGAAGATTATCTTTAAAAAAAAATAATTTCTCCATGTTATAGAGATGTAGACACATCTAGTATGTTAAAAGGTTTAATAGCTGTTTGTAAATTTTACTGCAACTGTCAATAACTTCATGATATATTAAACTAGTTAATAGGTCAACAGAAAATATTTATAACTTGCTATAAACTGTTTACCCAGGAATAAACTAATTTCTAATGATAATGACACATAAAAGTCAATGAATATTAATTTTAATATTCCATCTTAATTTAAACACAGTTTTACCGTTTGCTGTAAACACCATGTGAGCAGAGGTGCAAAGCACTGATTCTTCTAACTCTGGGCAAAAATCTCTGAAAGTACCCAATGGGAGTTATAATGTCCTGGAAGAAGAAATTAGGAACACCTCTGGTACAAAAAGCCATATAATTAAGAAGGTTTGGAAAGATTTTCCTCATTTTTGATAGTTTTAGACAACACCTCTTCTTCCACGTATCTTTTGCAAAATCTAATTTTGCCATTTGAAATTTTTCCATACCTACATGATTTATTTCAGTATAACCATGCCTGACCCTGAATCTCCCCACCATCATCACGTACCCCACACAGCAACACCCGAATGCTGATGTTGGCAAAGGGTCCATCCCCCTCAGTACATAAAGTCTGACCATCCTTTGCCATCCAGGGGCAAAATTAATTCACATTAACACTGCAGATAAGGCAGCTAATTTCCAAATAATCAGGATACACCGAGTCCTACAGATCTCCAAACCTGCAAACCAGGACATGCCCTTATTCCCCTTATGTTCCCAACTTGCACCACATCATTTTAGCTGACTGGCATAGACCAATGGTCAGACCTTCCCAGGATTCAGCTACGCTGGATCAGCCCATATTTCCCGCTTATTCCCAGGCAGGCTGTGCCTGGTCAGTCATATCAGCCCTAAATATGCTCTTCTTGCACCTCCATCCCTTGCCCATGGTCATGAGACCTGAAACAAGTAAGGCCTGGCAGGACTCTCTCCATGGTTTTCATGCTACAAAGTTGACGAGCTGCACCCAATTAATTTTTTATATTTAATATTAGGCTTTATTAATCTAGTATTTTATTAATAGAATTTCTAAATATTTAATGCCAATTTTTATATGTAATACTAAGACTTATTAATCTACTAAATTTTATTAATAGAATTTTTGTAACTTTTTTTTTTTTTTTCTTTTCTTCCCTCTCCCCTCTCCAGATCAATTCTGTAATTTCAACAATATTGCAACCCCAGAGCAAAAACCAGACAATCCATCCTCTGAGATGGGGATGTGCAGGAACAGCACTGACACTTTGGTTGGGAATGAGGAGGAAAGGGTAAGTGCTGTGGCCTTATTTCCTCCCTGTCAATGCCTACCAGGGTGACTGCAGACCTGAGATCCAGCAGCCCCACCTTATGAGCCCTAATTATACTTTATTTGTGTGTTAAGAGTAGATTCAATAGCTCATGACTCCCCTGTTAAGCAACTCTTCAGCTGCACATTCCTGAGGCACCGTGTGGGATTCCATTCTGCCTGTAATCGGATTTTTTCCCCCTCCAAATTAGTAACACAGTCACATAGCAAATTGGAATATGCATGTGGCTTCAACACTGATATGGCGTTGCCTTCTCCTCTTCCTGACACTTTTGATGTTGCTCCCTTTCATCGTCGTCACCGTCCTGCTTCTGCTGCAGACTTCACATCTAAGGCCTTGTGCAGGGCATAATTAGAAGCTGCAGGACCAAGACATGAAGGTTGGGCTCTTGTTTTTCAGGCAGCAGCTCGGGGAAGGGCAGCTGGTCCCTCAGTGGGCAGGGACAGTGCTCACCCCACAGGGACCTTGTGCTGCACCTTGGCTTGGCCACCTGGGCACCAGTGGGGTGAAGTTGGACACTCTCTCCTGAATCACCTTCATTAAGGTGAGGGAAACACCCCAAAATCAGAGAAGCTCTCTCTCACCTCTCCCATCTCAGAACTCTCCCTCCCAAGTCAGGCTGGGGAAGCAAAGAGCTGTGGGCATACCTTGCTGTGCTGGCAGAGCCAAGGGAGCTCTTCTTTATCTCTAATGAATCAGGGACAAGGATTTCCACCTTCTAAATATCATTTTCTTACACTCACAGGGACATACATATGAGTTTTAGTACAATAAGCCCTTTACCTTACATTGCATTCTATATCTAGTGTCCCTGTGTCCCTTCCCATTTGGAAATGCATTTTGCTTATAAATGTCACAGTTTTGCAGTACAACCAGGGAGTTTTCAGTTTGCAGTTGTATAAGAGGCATCTTAATAGCCAAAAGAATAACTATTTATCTCAGAAAAGGGCTGAACAAATGGGATTTATTGTCATTGTGCAGTTGGCTGATCACATCGTGTTTGTTTTCCTGGAAAGGGATGGTATTTGGAAAATAAACTTCTTTTTTGTAAGAAAACCTGTGTACCTGTCCAACAACAATATCCTTTTAGCCTGAAGGAAGGACACCAGCAGCCCTTCCCAGCTGTCAAGCCCTTGGAGAGCAGACCCCAGGGTGAAGGCACCGAGAGCCAATGAAGCTGGAATAGCTTTGAGGCAATTTACTGCCCAGGTGCAAGGAGATGTAGACAGCTGTAGACAAGCCTCCTGCTCACTATAACCTCTATTACTATACCACGATTTTCAGGAGCATGGGATGATTTGGGTTCAAACCAAAAGAGGGGAAATTTAGGTTAGGTATTGGGAAAAAATTGTTTCCTGTGAGGGTGGGCAGGCCCTGGCACAGGTTGGGCAGAGAAGCTGTGGCTGCCCCATCCCTGGAAGTGTCCAAGGCCAGGCTGGATGGGGCTTGGAGCAACCTGGGCTATGGAAAATGTCCCTGCCCATGGCAGGGGGTGGGCACTGGATGGTCTTTAAGGTCTCTTCTAACCAAACCATTCTATTATTTAATGGTTTGGTGGCTCTCTGCCTTTTTGGTGTCACAAGGCTCACCCCAATACCTGGTCAATGTTGTTTGGTGTCAAAGGGATCTATAACCATTCTGGAAAGCCTTGCTTGGTATGCTGGGCTCACCTGGTGAATTCATGGGGAATTCTGGTTTCAGTGTTTTTGAGAGAGAAAAAAGACATTTTCACTATTACTAAATTGTGAGGCTTGGAGGGGGGGCGGGGGGGAGGGAGGGGGAAAAAGATGAAGACACAGTTGTATATTTACTCAAAACACTCCAGTATAAAATAATAAAGTTCTAAAACAAAAGGTACCTCATCCTGCTGCCACCCCACTGGGCACCACACCAAGGGGTCTCTGGCAGGAGAGCAATTTTCTTACAATACCTCAACATTCCACAAAATTAGGCACAGTCTATGTGTTAAGGAGGGAGCGTCAGATCAGCGTTGGCTTTGAATTCCCTTGCTTTTGTCAGCCTCATTATTACAGCTCGAATGTTATTAAAATGCTGCTCTTCGTCTGTTAATAATCATTTCACTTCTCTATCTCTGCCACATGAACTTTAGAACACTGTGAAATGGGTTTTGTAGTTGCATGTTTTTTTCAAGTTCATTGATCAAACATTTGTACATTTTAATGTTATAAATAATTGAAGAGCCTTCATTTTTCAGTGTTAAAATTAACTTTTCTGTTCTGCCTTTTAAAACTAGAACAAGGGGAAGTGTAATTTAAGCCATGAAAAGGCTGCAAAATACGTGAAACTCTCTGTAACCCTTTTCTGTGAGAGTCTCCTCATTTCACTTTGATTCTTGCAGAGACTGAAGTGTGAACAGCCAGCCCTTGACAGGCTCCTCCAGCAGGTTACTAGCTAGAGGAGTTCACCTATTTTCAGAGAAGGCTTTAAACATGGGATGGATACAAGGAGACTGTTTGAAGCCACCCAGCAGGTCTGGGAAAGCTGGGGGCAGGGAGGAGTTGGAGGAGGTGGGTGCAGAGGAGCCAGACAGGGATGTTCGGATGAAGGACAGCAGTTTGCATCTCAGTGAACATTTTGCTTCCCTTCCCAACGTGTGTGTTAAATAGGAATGAAACCTCTTGGATGAATGAACCCAGGAGTGAACCCAGAATGCACAGGGAATGGGAAGAGGAAAGCAGAAGGCTGCCTCTGGGAAGGAGAGGGAAAGCAGGATGCAAACCTCCACTAGCATCCTGTGAGTACAGTGAAAAGCTGTTAGGCTGGACATAAAATCATCATTCCTGGTGATCCCAGATCCTCCTGCTACATCAAGAGTTTAAACCAAACACCTACACAGATCCACAAAGGGTGGCAAGAGGACTTAGCCCTGTATTAGCCCTCAAACTGGGCCAAGGACCCAACAGACGAATATCCTACAGTTTGCACAAGCCTGTGAAACCACCAGCAAAATTACCAGTATTTGGGCTTCTGTGACAGTTTGGTGATGTCAAACATGAACCTCGGGGTCTTTCACTAAAGATCTAAGCCTGACTCTAAATCTAGGTCAGAGACAACCTCTCGAGTCAACCAAAGTTAATCGTCAGTACTGGTACACAAACTGCTGCTGGGGCAGCTGCTGAAATGAATCAATGTGGACAAGCCAATATTTCCAGTTTTTGGATGAATATCACAAGCAGATGCTTATCCAAGATGTATCAGAAGACATTCAGCCTCCTCCATTGAGAAGCTGTGCTGGGAATTTTCCTGCAAGGGAGTTCCCATAAGGGATGGCTGGGGCTTCCTGACTACAGCCAGGATGGAGATGATGTGGGAAAGGCAGATCCCAAATGCTGATTCAATTAATTTTGCTGGTGTAGACAGCCCCTGGAGCATCTTCATCCCAGCAGACATGGGTACGGGAGAGGACAACTTGCTTACCCGTGGATTTTATGCTGACCAAACATACAAGATAAGGTTCCCTGAGAGTTACGAAGAAAACTATGAAATTTGAAATATTGAAAGAGGTAAACCATAAAGGCTGGGTGTTTCCCCACCCTCTGATTGCTGTTCACTTGCTACGAATTTTATGAAAACAGTGTTGAGTGAAATGGAGATTTACTGCAAACACTAAAAACAGTGTTGGTATAGCAAGTTACCCCTGGGCATTGCTCTGCCTGGACTCATGTCAAAGCAGGTGTTCCCAGAGCCACTGTGAAGCCATGCAAAGACAGAGCCCACTCCTCAATGCCAGCTCAGGAAAACAGGCAAAGACACCCCTGCAGCAAATCCAGTTTGGCCCGAGCAGTTCCCCTGTGCAAAAGCCAGTCTGGCCACCCATAGCAGAACATTGGCCATGGGTGTTGGAGCAAGAGCCAACAAGAAACTGGCAGAGTTAAAGCCAGTAAGTTAAAAGAGTAGCCTGTTTGTGGCACCACACCCGTGTCTTCAGAGAGCTGTAAACTGGAAGAACTGTAACACGGAGTGAAAGAGAAGGGTAATCCAGAAAGCAAATACTTGCTATCAACCACAGCTTTGACTTCTCTTTTTCACCCCACGCAAAAAACAAGGGTTAAAGAAGTGAAGAGTGGAAAAAAAAGAAATATGTTGAACTGGGCTGAAATGGTGGGTGGGGTGAGGTTCTGTTCTTAATATCCCACTGTTAGATCCAGGAGATCAGTAGGAAGGAAGGCTTTCATCATTGCCCCAACAGACAGGAAAAACAAAATAAACAAATAAATAAAACCATTAAAAAAACCAGAAGACAAACAATTTTCAGAAATTGTCACAGGTTGAGTGCATGCACAGCTTGTTCTTACAAAATCCCCCCTTAAGTGTGCTGTTCCTGTTATCCTCCTGAACAGGGAGATTTGGAGAAGGCTCCTTCAGCAGAAGTTGGATCATCAGGGACAGCTCCATTTCACAGGCAGTGGTTGCACAGCCCCCTGCACACAAATCCTGTGGTCCCCTGCCAGGTGGTCCCACCCCATTCCCAAGCAGGCCTGGGGATCCCTTTGGCTCTGGTGCTGCTTTGCCCAAGTGCCAACACACCATAAAGAACATTTCTCAATTATTTCTTGGAGCCAGTTGAAGGGATGATGGCCTGGTGGTGCACAGCGTTATCGGCCCCTCCAACAAGCACTCCAGTTTTAATCTTGGAATTCTCTGCATCTTCCAAGTTTTGGTCCACAGGAGGTTTTCCCCTTTCTTCCCTCCGCAGTGAGTGGCCAACTGCTGGGGATGGATTAAGACAAGCACAAGCAACACTGCATGGTAAATTCTCTTTCTTTGTGTGACAGCTGGTTTGAATGTGTTACAGGATTGTGTAAAACATTGGTTCCATATTCAAAAAGAGCCTCAGCTTTTCCAAAAGGGGTTTGGCTCCTCCACAAGAAGTTCAGCTGCTGATATTCACTTATTTAATTCTTCACCAAACATGCAGAATCTCTGACAACCATTTGTTTAAATTACTTACACGACTTGCCATTTTAATCTTTTTTTCCTATTAATCTGTGACACACCATGGAATTTAATATTTTTTACCATGACTAATGTATGAAATTTGTTAGCTTTGTCTGTAATTTACAGAGAGCCCTGAATAATTGAGCCTTTAAGTTTAAAGGCTTATATTTTGTTATTCTAGCTGTGATTGCTTGTAATGGTTTGAAAAACCTGAGGGGCTTTAGTGATGGGTGCCAATATAAAATACCAACACTGATCTCAGCCCTCCTTGTTTTCTTCGGTCTGCCTCCAGTTATTACTGGGGGGGAAATGAAAGAAAATAAATAAGAGACAACATGGGGAGGGGGGAAGAGCATGGAATTAATGTAGTCCAAGGATTGCACCAAGAGAGGAAAGAGTTTCTAACACCTCTGCTGTCAAATCTCAGCCTACTCACTGTTTACCCTTCTTTAATCCATTAATGAATTACACTAAATTATGTGTTTCAAAAATAATAACAATAACAAAAATATAGGTTTATAGTCAGCTACCTGCAACCTACAGAAGTCCCTGATCCTAACACAGCTACCTGCTTTCCCAACCATGAAGCTCCTTGAGCTCAGTAAAGCTCTGCCAGCTGAAGACCCTCAGGAGTCACGGACTGAGGGGACACTGTGCCTTTACAAGCCGAAGCCACACTTTTCCAGGTCACCTCCAGCAAAGACAAGCACAACAGTGACATGAACAAATTGCCACGTGAACCAGAAGGGAGAGACCCAATGAACCTGCTGTCCCCACCACTGCCCAGGTTTGGTAGCTGAATGAAGGGGCAGGACCTCACCTTTCACAGCACTCCAGCCCGTATTTGCTCTGCTAGAAAGCTGTGAGGAGTTTGATTCAGAAACCACTTGCTCACAGACCCATAACGACCCAGTAATTGCTCAGAGGACAATCCCTGGAGGACCATCCCCTGACCTCCACCTGGCAGGGTGAGAATGAAGACCAGGAGCATCCTGGCAACCACTGAAACACCACCGAGATCTCCCTCTGCCATCTGGGAGAAAGAAAGGAGCACAAAGAGACTCCTGCTGCACATAAACACTGGAAAATAGGTCTTGGAAGGAGGCAGAATACAAAGTGATCTAATGGCACCTTAGCCTTAAACCAGGGAGCACAGAATGCCTCCACACAAGGATGTTTTATATATATATATATTCCTCAGGTCATGTTATTTCTTTTAAATATTAATCAGAAAAATTGGAAAGCTTTATTATAAAGATGACAAATGCTCCTGTGCCTCGAGGAAAGGTTGAGCACAGGATGTGCAAACTCGTACTTATTTGATTCAACATGGTGACTGTGGGCTGCACTTTTAATGAGGGAAATAAAACATCCTCTTAATTGGCTATAAAAGGATGTGCACCACAGACTTACTGAAACATTAGGCTGCATAGTTAGGACCTACTTTGTAACAATGCCTCATTTTTATTAATATTATTTTTATTGTTTGGGAAATCTATGAGTTTATCTATGTGATAGGAACAAAAGGCTTTTTTCCCTTTTT
>VXBX01002004.1:156377-177122 GCA_013400415.1 Scytalopus superciliaris | reverse complement strand
AGGAAGAACAGACTCTGAACACCCTTTCTGGTCAGGCTCTAGTGAGCACAGACCAGCCTCACTGAACCCTGCTGTGAAGTACAAACTACAGGAAGGGGCTGCCAGAGGCAGAGTTGAACACTTGGTGATACTTGGTGACAACTCCTGATTCCAAGCAGAGGGTTCTGGGGTCACTCCAGGATTTTTTTGGGATTCTTAACAGGTCCCTCCACCCATCAGGTTAAGGCCATTTGCCCTACATGAGTTTCATTATTACATTAAGGAGAATATTCATTACAAAACCCATGGAGAATTAAGAAGGCATTTTTTATAAAGATACCTTTTTTTTTTTCCCCCCCCTGTCCTCATCCCTGCAAAAGTTTAAGTCCATCCTTTAAAGGACCACCTGAAGCTTTTCCTTAAATAACTACAGTTGTGACACCCAAAAAGGGAGGAGATTGCACACAGGAACTTCTCTACTCACTGCCAACACGGATTGCAGAGGCTGCTGCCACTCCCCTCCCTTTCCCCAGACATCAGCCTTGAGCTGTAATTCAACAAATAAAGCTCAAAGCAGCCCCTAGAATAGAAAGTGAAAAAGCAATTCCAAAACACATCAGCAAAGACTGCTTCAGTTTACAAATTCATGTTGAAACCTGTTAGTGGTTGTGTTCAACGGAGTTTTTATAAAGCACCATAAGTTATGATTCTAAACTCAACATACGATGGAGCTTCCTGGATTAAATATCCCTGATACTTTTTTCCCCAGAAGACAAGGCAGGAAGAATTCTTCTTCCTAGCTCCACAGTTGATTTTCCAGATTTTCTTGTCCTTAGGCTTATTAAAAGCTGATCCAGAAGGAGCACACCATCACTCTGTGCTAACTCCTCTCCTTGTGCCCCTCAGGGCAGGCAGCAGTGGGTCTGGACACAGCACAGGTGAGAAACAGCACTAAATCCAGCTGCACTGGGGAGGCTTGGCTGGAGCAGACACATTCTTTTACTCCTAAATGCCAGGTTTAAACTCTCCTCCTTCGGGGCTGAGACCTCTGAAGGGACTGGACAGAAGAAATCTGACACTCACAAAACATTAAGGTCTTGAATTGATATCAAACCTAATGGCAGACACCCAGCAGCATCTTTATATGGGGTAAGATGAGGTAGCAACAGACTGCACTGATTTAAATCCCCTATTCTCTATTTTTCTTAGCTGAGTTTTGTTTCCTACTGAACCTCACAGGCCCTGGAAAATGTAAAACTAAAGCAGGAAGCATAGGTTTAAATTATGTCAGACAAGATGAGACAGTGCCTGGAGCAGACAGGCTCTCTGCAGGTCCTCGCTGTGATGCTGCTCGGGCAGCCTTCTGGGAGAGGAGCAGGACCTGGGGAGCAGTGAGCAGAGCTGGAAAACATGATGGGAAAATAACACAGCAACCTGTGCTGGGGTTCACCACCACATCCCGCTGGCGTGTGCCTGGCAGGGCATCCCACTGGTGCTTTTCCCGGTTAACCAAAACTCGCACTATTGCTTTGCTCTTTTCAGCCTCGTGGAATGGCAGGACCACTGATGCTTGAAAAATAACTCTGAGTGCTATGGAAAATACAGGGAGTAGTTTCTTAAGGCAACCTCTGGCTTCCTCAGAAAGTTGAAATTACCAGTTCTGCATCACAGTATGCAGATTCCAGAAATGCAATGGGATTAGACACCTGAAATTAGGGGAGAGTATTTTTCCATGCCCAGTTCTAGCAGCACCTATTCTGATATCAGCTCATTGCTAAAATCAACACTCAAGTCCACTTTATCCTATTTCCAGCAATTATACCAACTTCAAATAGGGAATTTTAATTCAAGAAGTAGAATAAATGTCATTTCTGGAACACGTACATTACTGTAATCTAATGTGAGTAAGAAGTCACTTGAGATGGAGAAACGCAACAGCCCCTTTAGGGCTACTGCCATAGCAGAGGCAACAAAAGGGAAACCCTTGTTAATCCATTGGAAATATCATGTTAATAAATGAAAATGAGATAATGACTTTTGTGGTGAGCTGAATCTTGTCTAAAGCCTCTTATGAGCTTCATGTGTCTCAATTAGGGACTATGTTACAAGGTAAAAAAAATTTAAAAAAGTCAGCTGCGGGCTGAACACAATAAAAAACAAAGTTAAATAAGGAAATATACTTGGTATTATTATTATTATTGCAACCCTCCTGCCTGCCCTAGACATGTCTTATGGTGCAGATCCACCCCAAGCTCCCATTACAGTTTTTAATTGGTATTTCAGGAGCTATTCCCTCAACACAAGAAGTGACCATGGTTTTATTTGCTCTTTCATATCAAAGGTCACCAAGTCAAAATCCATTTACCTTGTCTGACTTCACCACACACACCTTCACACAGGTAAACTGGGGTGTTCCAACACCACCAGCCCAGTCTAAATATTTCATTTTTTCAAACACTTTGTCTAAATATCACTTCTCCAAAACACGATTGGGTTAATTCTTTCCCACTATTTCCATTGTTTGTTCTTTTTGTTGGGTTTTGGTTTTTTTAACTTACAAAATGGTAACTCCTCAGGAGTTACTATAAGTTCATTTGGTATTCATGGAAATAGCAGTGATTATAATGAATTCATTTGATATTCCTGTGCATGTCACCTGTCCTTTGGTGGCAGTGCCATTGTCACTCAGCACTCATTAGGCTGGGCCCTGCTTTGGTGGTGGATGTTCCCATTCCAGTCCTTCCCACAAGCAGGGTGCTGGGACCAGGGTCAGCACAGAAACATTGCTCTCCCACTTCTGATTGTTTCTTACATAAGAAAAAGCAGTTATAGCATGATATGATAAAATAAAATATACAATTTCTCTCTCAGAAAGGTTTTATAGTTTGTTTTTAAACTCCTTCACTTCCTCTCAGCTCCTCAGCCCTGTGCAGTTCTGAAGATGCGCAAAAGTTACTCCAGAAGAATTTATGACTTAACATATTTGCTTTGTGTTCCTCTGCTCTTGCTTTTCAGACACAACACTTCAGTGGGATCTTTTTCACCTGAAACATGAAACTTGCTGGGATTTCAGGAATAACTTTCCATCCAAAGAGCCATTTTTATGTGTGCCAGGCTGTGATGTTGCTGTTGGGAAGAGCTCAGGTTTTGAGCAAATTCCCCATTCACCTTCCTCCAGAACCAACCAAGCCACCAGAACTTTTCATGTATTTGCACAATATTGTTAATGGGGATGATCCAAAGGCCCTGGAGGATTTCACATCACGCTCAATTCAATGTGATTTATTTCCTTGAATCCTTTTGGCCCCTCTCAAATCCTCCACTCTTGAACCACGCCAGCAACAGACCGTGAGCTTCAGGAGCCACCACGGTTACTTCAAACACAACATGAACATGGCTAAGGTCAGAAGTTTTTTTCTTGAAGTCTAATATGTTTGTCCCCAGAGCAGCCAGCTCTAGTCACCTTAATCCTGAATCAACACTGCCTGTGTAAGTACAGCCCGTGCCTCGTCCTCTGGGGCCACTCTGGCACTTAAAGTTGGATGCAGGAGCCTTGATGGATCTGGACTGCACTGCACATCACAGGGAAAGAAACCTGGCTCTGCTTTTTGAGGACTTGCAAAATATCATGAAGGCTTTACTTCCTACCAGAATCAAACCTCCTGCAGGCACTGGACTCTCCAGTTCCCAAGGAAGCACTGGGAGCCACTCCCAAGTATCCAAGAAGCCACGTGTTGCCTCAACTTTGGTACACAGGATCAAGCACAGAAAACAAAGCAACAGAGGATTCATGTCTATGCAAATCAATTGTTCTAAAAGAAACCTGATGTGTACTTGAAACAAGCAAAAGAAATTTAAAAATTCCTTGGATCCTGGATCCTGAAGGCTGGCCAGGAGTTGCAGGGACAGAATTTGGGTGAACAGCAGGGAAAGCTTCTTGCAGTCTGTTCCTCCACCTGCATACTCATGGACATTCTGTAAACAGACACTGCAGTGATGTGCACTTTTACCAGCAAATCCTTCTTATTCTCAACCCGGTTTGTCACAAACACTTACAGTACTTTCTTTGGATACTTCACCTACCAGGAGGGCAAGTTTTACCTGCAAAAGGCCTTGGTCTTGTGTTTTTTCACTCTCCCTTTCTGAGGTTACACGGATGAAGTGCCAGATCCTTTCCTCAAGCAGACAAAACTTCACCTTGCTCACTGTGGCTGATGAACACACTGACAGCAGAGCCTCTTGTCCACAACAGGGACCTACATCTCAAAACTACTTGTGGACAAATCATTCAAGAAGTGATTTCTTCCTACCCCAAACCTGCTAATGGTTCTTTAGCAGAGTAATGGCACTTCAGGCTCAAAAAACTTCACAAAACCAGTTATTTCAACAAGTTGAAAAACTAAATAACCTGCTATTTCTGGTTGTATTTTGGTGTTTCCCCCAGCCCTGACACAGCTGGGGTAAAATTCTAGGAGTTGATGTTGTCTCAGCTGAAAGATTGAGATCAATTTCAGTTCAATCCAGGAAAACACGCAGATTCAGCATTCCTCTACCCAAACACATGCCCTCCTCAGGCTTTAGACTTAGCATCTCCTCAAAACATTTAAAAATGCATTAATTGACTGCTTGCTTATACTCTGAGAGCGAGATCAGGTCAAATATCAATACAGGGAGACATGCCTTGAAATAGGGGTGTTGCACATCCACGGAGAACATCCCTTTGTGCTGCTCTGCTGCTCCCAGTAAGTGCATGGCAACAATTTGCATCGAACTCTCAAGGCTTTTCTGCACAAGTCAATTCAGATCAATAGAAAAAGGCTTTTACAAAGAAAACAAGTGTTGTGTGGAAAACAGTTCAGGCAGCGGGAACATTTCACAGTTGGGGTTGGCAAATCAACAGACTTTTATCTGTAGTAAAGAAAAAAAAAAAGCCTGTCAGATTTAAATTGTGCACCGATTTCTATCACATTTGGTGGGTTAGAGGCACGTGGTGCTTGATGAGGCAGCTCACAGCGCCCTGTGCAGCAGGATGAGGCACTGGCAAAGCTCATAACTAGGAAAAAATACACATACAGGAAGCAGCAGCAGTACGTGCAAGCACCTGACACCAGTTTAGAGGTCTGGGATGAAACCCTATTGACTTGCACAGGACTTTGAAGGCAGATCTGAGCAGCTCCCAGTGAATTTGGGATTATCTTTACAAACCCAGTTCTCCATCTGGTTTGGTGGTTATGGGATGATGCAGCATGAAAAGGTTCAACACTGACTCACTGCTTGAACTGTGAGGGTGAATTATGGACTGAAAGAGTTCTCACTTTTTTCCTGAATAGCAGCTATTAATGACTCATTCCTGAAGGCAACGGGGGAAGATGCAGACAAATGAGAAGCAGGTTAAGGAAGAAATACGGTTTCACTGACACAACAGCTTCATGCCCTGGGAAAAGACTAAAGTTACTCCAACTCACATCAGCTCCAGTTTTTGGTCCTGTTAGTGGCATGAAGTAGCTGAAAAAAATACTTTTTTTAGTTCTATGGGACAACTGTCAAAATTAACAAAAGCTAAGTGAAAAATTAAGAGGGGGGGAAAAGTGACAGGGAACTTCAAAGCAGGCAGTTCTGAAAAGGAAGGCACCTGAGCAGTCAAAGAGAACTCTTCCAACTTGGATCTTGGCCCTACAAATAGAATCACAGACTGGTTGGGTTGGGGGGAGCATTAAAAACCACCTTGTTTCACTCCCTGTCATGGGCAGACACACCTCCTGCTATCCCAAGACCCATCCAACCTGGCCTTGGACACTTCTAGAGATGGGGAATCCACAACCTCTCTAGGCAAATAGATGTGTTAGATCAGTGTTTTTCCCAATATTTTAATGTTTCCTGCTTGTAGTCAGATAAAAGTAGGATTTTAGGGCCATCTCTCCCCATCAAACCCATGAAGAACAAACCTATGAATGATGTGATCAACCCTTGAAAAGCACTTTCTTCTTTCCCATTAAGTAAGAGTTTTATTTAAAGGTTCCAGATGAGTCCTATTTATGTCTATTTTCCAGCTGTCTGCAAGAAGGAAAAAACCCCACCCTGAACAAACACAGTTTAGTAAGTGGATTTGAATAATTAAGAAAAACCTGAGTGGCTTTATGCTGTGCTCTTACAATCTGGTGGAAAAAGTGATTTTTTTTAGAGCAGAGAGGAGGCTGTTGTGCTCGTCTGTTCTGGCTCACATCACATCAACAGTGTCACTGAGCATCAGGCAACAGTGGTATTTCTATTTTTGTGCATAAAGTTCAGTACACATTGGATAAGAGAGCACAGAGGCAGCTCCCATTACAAAAAATACTGTGTACAACCTCCATTTTTCTCATCTTATTTCTCCATAAATTACTACACTAATACAGCTTTACAATTAGACTACTTTGCACGCCATACACATAGCAGAAGTATTTATAGGTCACCACCAGAATTAGTAAGACCTCTGCTGGACCATTCCTTGTAGGTCAGAGCACACAGACACACATTCCCTTTGCTCAATGGCATTTCAGGACTGATGTACTTTCTGGTTTTTATCTGTCTACAGGAGCCTGGTAAACGCAGACCCCGGCACGTGTCACTTGCAGCAGTGGGACTTGACCCACTGCTGTGTCTAACAGACTTCTTCAGTATTTAGAGTCTTTATTATAAAAAGCCCATTGTAAATATGAAATAAGGTTTGGGTATTTCCCTCACCCCCCCACCCCCGTTTTATTCTGTTTTCCTCCTGACACCATGGATTTGGGGGATTTTATTGACCACCCAGTTGGGAGACAAAGGGAAAAATGGCCTCTGGGAATGATTCAGCAAGAGAATGCAGGTTATAAGCCAAGAGAACTCCTTTAGGTACAGCTTTGGCCTTTCCTTGTGTCTCCTGGGCAGCTCATTTAGACAAGGAAAGTACCACCTACCTACTGACACACCAGCACTGCCTGCACACTCATCCCTTCCTTGCATGTCTTAATAGTTAAGATTAATTATTTGGCCTTTAACTATAAAACCAGACAAGATATGGGTTATGCTAGAAAAGGACAGAGCTGATTTCTGCTCCCCAGCTCCATTTATCCCTATTTTCCATCACACAAGGCAATGAAAGCAGCTCCTTTTTCATCCTGCAGCAGCAATTTAACAGCTTCTTTCACCCCGCTAGAATCAAACATACTCACATTCTTATTTCAGCTACCTTCTTTTCTTTAGACTTATTTTATCAACACACAACCTGGGATTCTGAGGAAATCTAAAGACTTTATCTCTAGTTCATCTCCTCTCAAATTCTTCCTCAGCATCTTGAAATCTTCACATCAGATCATCTTTTAAACAGCTTGCTTCTCCCCCAAGTGAGTACATATCCAGGTTTCTCAGGCTTTCTGCACGTAGGAGCTTCACAAGTACTTCTATCATCCCTGCTGTCCTCTGCCCTTTCCAATCCCCAGGATGTCCATAGGATGCTGTGGTGTCCTACTTCAGGCAGGGCAGCCCACAGAGCTCCAGGGAAGTACTTTACAACATGCCAGATTAAACTCTTAGATCTTCACAGTTCATACTTTTATGGGTTTACTTCTGCTTTGCATCAGTACTGCAAATCTTTCCTTTCTCACCCAGATTTCTGCAAAACATATCTCTTTGGTGAATATTCCCACAATTTAGAGCTACAAGTGTAAAAAACCCTACTGTTTGTCTTAAAAGGAGGTGGTGGACTGTTCTCTCCCACATTTTCCCAACCTTGCAGAGAAGTTTTCTGCAGATTTAATCCATCATCTCCACTTCATTCACCTCACTGGATACCACCTTTACTCAGGTTTTTCCAGAGGATGCACAGAACTATAGTTCAACCCTCAGTATCACAGAATCACTGAGGTTGGAAGAGACATCCAGGATCATCAAGTCTGCGCTGTATCCGATGCCCACCTTGCCCCCCAGCCCAGAGCACTGAGTGCCACGGCCAGTCCTTCCTTGGACACCTTCAGGGCTGGGAACTCCAAACCTCCCTGGGCAGCCCCTGCCAATGCCTGACCACCCTTTCTCAGAAGAATGGTTGTTAAGTTAGTTGGAGATTTGTCCAGCCTCCTGTTACACCTCACCTCTAAACCAGCATTACTCCAACCCCCTCCCCAGTTACCTGAGCAATCCTTCCAGATCAGTGCTGTGATCCCAAAAAGGACAGAATTAAGCCCAGTGCTCCCACCCATGCCTGCTTTCCACATTATCTCCCTAAAAAAAATCCCACTGATTTGTCAGACAGGATTTACCCTTTATGAAACCATGCTGACTGGTTTATTTCTCCAGATGTTTTGTGATCTCATCCTTTATTAATGTTTCCAGAGCCTTGCCCAGCACCAAGGTCAGATGTACTGGTCTCTTACATCCCAGCAGCTTTCCCTAGTCCTTCTCCCCCCACCCCTCCAAACTGGGGTTGTATTTGCTTCTCTCTATTCCCTTGGTGTCTTTCTTGTCTCAGAGGAGCCAAGAGAAAAATCTTCATTTATTGAACCAGTAATCCCTTCAGTGATCTTGTTAAAGATTCCCCAGTACATAACTCCTACTACCTTGGAGCTTCCAGGGATTTTTAACTTATACAAGATTTATTCTAGTAGGAAATTATCATAACCCAGAAACTTTACTTCTATTCAACCTTGTGAACACTGAGTAGAAAGATACATTTAGGCAGAGGATTTCAAAGTGAGCTTGGGGATCTGGGTGCTCAGTTCCCACTGCAATTAATGGGTCAGGGGCTTCCAAACCTCCTAAATAGTTTAGAAACTGTAACCTAAATGTTAAATCCATTAAACCTGTCTATAACTTATTAAATTCCATTAAAATAGTATATGACTGATCAGAAGTATATCCCTTCAGTTTGTTTTCTTGGTAAATATTTCAATCTTTGGTAGCAATATTTATTTTGAGATAATTCAATAGGGCAGCCAGTGAGGGACCCTTTATATATTTATTTATTTATTAAGACTGCTTGAACTCCACCATGTGCATGACCTCAGCTTGGTGAATACCCTCAATTTTCACGTTATGTGATACCACATACAGCCAGAAGCTTCTCTTCCATCCTTGGTGTTGCCTCCAGCACCAGACACTCAGACCCTGGAGGTACTTTCCATGTTCTCCCGTGCACACACAGTACCAATTTTAGAAAGGACTTGTTTTTTCCCAAAATTTCCAAGTGCAAGTAAAGAACAAATAATAAGGAGTTTTTAAATGCCAACTCCTGTATTTTTGTAGCCTTCACACAGGACTATTGGCTGACTCATCACCCCAACCCCCTTCCTTCAGCATTCATCTCCACATTAATGTATTCCACTAGTTTCTACATCACCCCAATATTATTTTCCATAGTTTTCCAGTTGATCTGCACTTCCTCTATTATCACCTCAATGCTTTGAGAGCTGAAGGCCAGCCTGGTGCAAAGCCCTTGCTTTAGTTTGGTCCCTGATGAAGACTGAGAACCCAGAGGTGACACGCCCAACCCGCTTCTCCAGCACAGCAAACCCACCCTGCACCCACAGTCCCCACTCTGCCACCTCAGCCAAGCCAGGTCAAGTTCAAGAAGCTGTTTATCCATCCAAAACAGAAGAAAATTCCATCAGATTTGTAAGTACAGTCTATAACTTATATCTATAATTTCAGGACTTGCTCCTTCTGGAACTTTCTGCCATTCTTCCATGTAGATTTTCCAGTCAATTGCAATGAGATGGTCTTTGAGGTCTCTTCCAACCCAAATCATTCCATGATTCAATCAGATTTTTCTTTCCCTCCCTCCATCTTCTGCAGAGAACTGATGAAGCAGGAGCACAGGGGAGATGACCAGAGTAGGTCTCATCCTTGACTCCCAACACAAATTGGGGAACATCATCCACCTCTCTCTGTGCCCAGGCACCCCTTCCAGCCTGGGAAACCAGGAGCATCCACAGAGGGGATCACCTCACCTCCTCAAAACCCCCCACACGCAGCTGTTTCCCCAAGTTACAGCCCCTGCAGCTCCCACCAGAACCAGTGAAACAGCTTCCCTTGCTCTGGTACCTCAAACTCCTGTTGCAAAGAACATTTGCTGGGCAAGGCATAAATTAAGATTCCAGAGGTTTGCCCTTGAATCTGGATTTTACCTTAAGAACATTTGGCTCCACCCATCACTAGCTATTCCAACTCATAGAAAAACAAAAGCAAAAAATACCTAAAAGTCATTATTTTACTGGAGGCCTGAGTTGTTTGTTAGTCTGTCTCCAATGACACCGACGCAGAGTTTAGAGGCTGCAGGATATTAATATTAACAATGTAAATAACAGACAATTCTTCAGAGGGCAAAGGAACTTGTCTCCAATTTTCAAAGGATATGTTTTACTTAACTAAGGCTAATTAGCTGTGATCTCCATATAAGCAACACAAAAAAAAAAAATTGCATTTGATTTTACATTTTGAAGTAGGAGAAAAAATTTCTTGTTTATCCAAAACAGACTTTTAGGATCATTACCAAGTTCTCAAGTGTGTACAAATTGCTGTCCCCAAGATTATTTTCCTTGTACAGTGTATTTAGAGAGAATTTGTTCTTTCCAACATTATCAAACCATCGCAGGAAATTTCCTTTCCAGAAATGCATTTCTTCAGTCGTGGTTTGTAGATACCCATTGGGTGCTTCTTTTCTACATGTTGCTTTGTGTATTCATTTTGAGAAATTCTGATGTTAACGCGCCATCCATAGCATTTTCCAAAACAAAATGTACATCATCTCCCTGCAATATTTATTAGTGTAAGGACAGTTTGATCCACAAACAAAACCTGGGAGCAGTTTGAAAAGACATTTCTGGACAAGGTGTGACTTGAGAGCAGGGCAGTGAGGAAGACTGAGCTCATGTTCAGTGCACAAAACTTCCAGCCTTCCTGCACAGAATTTGGCATAGTCATAGCAAAGGTAACTCCCAATCCTTTGCATGGAATTGGTTTTACATGTTAAAACCCCACCTGCTGCCATCCAGCCCCACATTAGCATTTCTGCTCGTAGTGGGGTGGCCAAACCTTCTCAGAGTCATTTTAAGTTCCTTTTTTCCATTTAATTTATTACTTTACTTCACCTGAAGTGCAGGGAAAGAGCAAACTCATAGCTTTTTAGAACCTCAGCTCAGACATTATCAGGTTTATATCACTGCTAAGCCAGAAGGTTCCTGCAGCTCTGGTCACAGAGTTCAGCCACTACCAAACCCATTCCATGTTTTATATGCTTTGGAGAGATCCTTTCCTTCCTTGACAACTGTTGCTGTAATTACAGGAATTATCTGCTCTGCTGTCACTTCCAGTCAAAGGTGTCATCTAAAATTAAAAATTCATGTGAAAACTAGAGCTGTTACTTTTTTGGAGCAGACAGTTCAGACCTGATCTGCTTTCACAATGTTTGGTTTCCCTTCCAGCATTCCCAGCTCCAGTGAGGAGCTGAGCCTTGGGCACATGAAGCTGTCCAGCCCTTTGGCTCAACATGCTTTATCTTAAACAGCATTTTCTTGCTTAAATTAAGGCCTCAAATTTGTTAGGATTTAATTTGATTAACATACTGGTGCTGTAATGATACAAAGTCCTGCTCTGCACCACCAACATTCTTGACAAACACTTTCTCTCCTCCACCACCGCCAGAGAGGACTTTGGAGAAGGAATCCCCACACCACACAGACAAGGAACCTGCTCCTCGTGATTTGTGTTGCAGGAATTATGGGCTGATGCTGCAAACAGTCACTGCACCTGGGAACCACCAGCTGGATCCACTTTGATCACAGATGAGCAATAAGCCTAAGGTGGAAAACACCACACCTTGGCTTCCCCTGTCCTTCCCAGCACTACTGGAGGTACAAACCAACACCAATCTGTGGCGAGGCCCAGAATTCAGAGTTGAAAATATTTAGGGAAACACATTCACCTGTAGAGCTCCAGGAGGAAGGGGAGCAGGAAAAAAGAGCAGACCTTGAGGAATTACTCTGACCCAGCCCTGCTCCTCAAGGGCAAATGAGATTTTTTTGGCTGCACAACTTCTACTAGAGTTAGAAATATGCAGGTTATATATTTTTTTAATCTACTAATTAATAGCTTTTAACCAAGAACACTTCAAGTAACTCAATTATTTTCATGGCCAAAATAGGTGTAATTATGTAAAAGTAGTTATTTGGCTATTGCCATTTGTTCAAAGTACAAGATGAGGAGGGCAGGACACCAAACAGTTTCCACCAGTCAATATTTATTCATTGGAGAAAGTTTTGTGTTTACTCTGTGCCCTACCCCTGTCTCGTCAAATTCATCAGAATGAAAATACTCTGCTTTTCCTTTGGAGACAGACTTAACAATTTGAGCTGAATTCTTAAACTGGATGTGCCCATTGACCCATTACTAGTGTGGGTGTTTTCATACCCAACCAGTTAATTGCCCATAAAGATTCATAATGTAACATGACATGAAGAACCACCAGATGTGACTTGTTAAAGTCTTATGCAGAAAGCAAGGAAATCGGGAAAGGCTTGTTTTTCCAGACCAAGACAGCATTTCAAGCTTAAATAAATGCTCTGTACCAAGTCTTTTTTTTTCCCCTTGCCTTTTTCTAAACAAGACTCTTTTTTTTCTTCCTGTCCTGAAAAAGACACATTTGGGAAAGAACAAAAAAATTTTATGTGGAGACTGAAGAAGAACTAGAATAATATGATAGTTCTTCTTGAATGCAAAGATATGTGGACAGATGTTGGGCTGCATCTGACCTACTCACAGGTGCTGTCTATTGGTTCTGGAAGAGTTAAGCCTAAGGAAAGGCTCCTGTGAGCTGTGGAACAGCCTCCCAGCACCATGTGTTCTGTGTTCTTTTCCCACACAGGCTGCTGACCCCTCAGTGTGGATGCACAGTTTGGTGAGTGACTGGTGGAACAAGATACTGAAGTTTTAACTGGCTGGTTTTATACTCTTGCCATGCAAGGTCATAATTATCATGTAGGTAAAGAAATGGCTTGTTTTTGCCATAGACTTCAAAGTCTATGACTTTGCCATAGACTTGCTGGGAGTGGTGCAGGACCTCACAGGATCTCACCGACTTGAGCTCAGTTTAAAGGTCTGCAGAAATAAATAGTTCTTGCATGGGTTTGTAGGAACACAGTATCAAAAACTTGTCAAGATTTAAAAAAAAGAAAACAAAAAAAAATTTCACTGAACAAATAAAAAATTCCTCCTGGCTCCCCATTATTTAGATCCCAAATTTCAGCTGAACTTTGGAAGCTGCTCAGGAAGCTGGAGGCTCATACAGGACTTCCACATTGCAGTGCACACCAAAAGGTCACTGGACTAGGAAACTAATACTTTATACATTATTCCCTTCATGTAGCCTTGTTCCTAAGACTAAACTCTCCAGTTTGTACTCAACACAGTAAACTAATTCAGGTTCAGGCCAGTGGCTGAACTGCTCACATTGGGTACAACTGTAGCATCCTGGTTGCTCCTGCCCCACAGCCAAACCTTTCCATGCAAGGGAGCATAGGGAAAGAAAACATGATTTTAAGTGATAGCTGAATGCATCCTTCTCACTCGGGAAACATTTTGTCTTCAGTATGTTTTCAGTCAGAACGTCCTGTGATTTTTCTGGTGATGCAATAAGAACTGATAAAAAGACCAGTGGCAGACTCAGAGTTCTTGAAATATTGCTCAGAAGGGAGAGGACAATCACAGCTCTATATGTTCTTCCCCAGGCCTCCAGCAACATTACCCAACACAGTGAGAGCCACCCAGCACTCTCAGTGCCATCCTGAGAAACATCTCTGCTGCATCATTCACCCTTCCAAAGTGGTTTTGATGACAGGCACGAAATTAATCCTTGTAACACTCCACAATATAAAAACCCACAGAGTCAGCAATGTAGAAAATATGAACATGACTAAATTAGTCAAGATCTGTTGCCCACTACATGCCCTGACAATTTACTCACAGTTGTCTCACTTTGGGGTAAAACAGCCAGAAAGTTTTTGAGTTCTCATAATTATAGCTCTTGTTCTAAAAAGGATCAGACCAACCATGTATCTCAGTGCACACCCCATGAAAGCAGTATTTTTCCACTATGGGTTTTCTCTGCTAATTCATAAAAGCCAAAAAAACCTGCAGATAAACCATAAATTAATGTTCTCATCGGCTGGACAAAGAAATTAGTGAGAGTGAAGGACATGCAATGCTGAAATTCTCTGAACTTATCTTTAATACTTTCATGCTTTCAGAACTGGACTGCACTTTCTATGAAGCCACAGAGCTAAACAAGAATTATGTACATGCAGCACTATTAAAATACAGTGAGGGTCTATTAAAAGATAAAATTCATCTCTAATTTAGAAATTACTTTTGTTGAAGTAAAACTTTTTTTTTTTTTGCCCCAAAATCAGAATCATAGTTTATAACACAACTCAGGAGTTCTACCATGAAGAGCTGTGCTGTAAACAGAGAACACTGCCACCCAAAATAGGAGAACTGAGAGATTAAACATTTCCCTTATAGCTGCAGCAGACACAATTTCAGCTTCAATACTCTGCACCTGAGTGCTGCTTTTTTTCATAGGCAGCACAAAAAGGAAAACAAGAGTCTACAACCTTTTCACTAAGCAAGACTTTCTAAAAACTTTTGCTCACACCAGAGCTTTGAGTTCTCTTAAAAACTGTTATTACCCCTCCAAAAGCACATCTTATCTAAATGATGATGTAATTAAGGAAAAAGCAACTGGCATCTGACATGAGTGATCTATTGACTCACCAGCTCTCTTACAGCCTGCAGTACTTCACAAAGAAGGTCTGGAGAACAGGAGTTCATGGAGGACGTGTGAAAAGGTCACTAGCACTCACCTGGAAAGAGGATGTCAAGTAGAGAGCAAAAAAGTCCATTCAGAAGCAGCACATTTTCTTCCAAGATGCAGAACAATTCCAAGGACTCCCATCCTTCCAGGATGATGTGGTGCCATTCACTCCCCACCTGTACTGACCTCTCCCAGGGAGAGCCAGGAGGCTTCCTGCTCCCAGGGCTAAAACCCCTCCTGAACTCAAAGCAGACCACACCAGCACTACCCAAACCTTGCTGTCACCCTCCTCTGAGCTGGCAGAACAGGACTGGAATGCTGCAAACCTCCCTGTAGCCTAGCCAAAAGAAGCCCAGCCTCCTCTCCAAGCTCCTCTTCAATTATCTCCCCTCTCTTAACGAGCCACAGGTGTATCTCCCAAACCTCCAAATGAGCAGGGAAGGATCTCTTGTTCTCCCAGCTGTGCCCTGATCTAAGGTGGAAGGATCTGCTTGAGATCCAGACTGGAATCTGGAATCCAAAGTAAAATTCTGGAGGGCATGAAATTTTATACCCAGCCATGGGTAGAAGTTGCTGAAACTGATAGAAACAACACCCAGCAAGGATAAATCCTCTTTAGCCTGAAAAAGCATCAATAGGCTGGGAAAGTGGAAGAGGGCGCAGACTTCCTTCACGAAATATCCTTGACAGGCTGTAGGAAGCTCATGTCTCTGATTTAGACACCTGGGTTGGAGGCCTGAAGTTGAATAACCACCTCACTTTTTGCTGTTAATCCTTGGTAATTTATGTCAGACAAGCTCACTAAATTCTCAAAGCCAAGGAGTCTGACAAACGTCTGCTTTCCATATCCCAGTCCCAAAGAGCATTGTGCTCCCTGAGCCTGGGCACTTAACAACTGCTGCTCTCAGCTGCCTCTTCCATGATCTTAAAGGGATAATTTCCTCTCTTCCTTGCAGTTCCGGAAGCTAGCAGTGGATATTAACAGAATCCAGCATTGGATACAGGGTTGTAAGTTTAATCATGATTCTGCCCCGATGCCCTGCTGTGGTGAGACCCCACCTGGAGTTCTGCATGCAGCTCTGGGGAGATACAGAAGAGATGGAGAAGGACCATTTACAAGAGCCTGGAGTGATAGGACAAGGGGGAATGGCTTCCCACTGACAGGGAGTACGTTTAGATTGAATATTAGGAAAAAAATCTTTCCCTTGAGGGTGGGCAGGCCCTGGCACAGGTTGGGCACAGAAGCTGTGGCTGCCCCATCCCTAGAAGTGTCCAAGGCCAGGTTGGATGGGGCTTGGAGCAACCTGGGCTAGTGGAAGGTGATAATATTTAAGGTCCCTACCATCCTAAACCAGTCCATGATTCTATGGTTCTATGGTACAACACATCACAGAGCTGGAAAGGTTTGAGTTCTGCTCCTTTCTCTTCCTTTCTCTCCATTCCTCCTTTCTTCTCCTTGTGCCCTTTCCCTCTGCAGTTTCTCTCACTCTCTGCTACATAACCAGCATCACACTTGGGTTCAACAAACAGAAATTCAGCAATTTTTAATCATTCAGAAAAGTTTTCTGGGGTTTTGCTGCCCTAAGTACTCTCCTGGAAAACACATAGGCCATTAGGAGAGTCTTCAGCTCTTCAGATATATTTTTTCCCTAGAAATTTCTTTCTCTTTTCTGTTTGGTGGTGTGTTACTCTCAAATCTAATTTTAAGCCTTTCCTAATAACCCCAATATTTTACAAAACAGTTTCACCTTGGCTACTCTGCAAAACAGGGAGTTGGGAGGCTCCTCCTAAAGCTCGGACTATCTGCATCCCAGTTAAAATGAGAACCACAGAGGCACTTCCCAAGAGCATCCCGCTGCTCCTGCCTGGCACGACTCTCCTCTCCTCTGCCCCAAAGGTGCTGTGTGGTGGCAGTGTCCTGCTGCGAAATCCTTTCAAGATGAAAAATGTCACCTGTAAAACCTTGTGAGAGGTTCAGCTCTGTTAAATCTCACTAATTCTCATTATACTTACATAATACCATTTTTTGTGAAGAGAGAACAATGAGGATCTTTTAAATTAATTTGTCTATCTAACAATTAGATTCCTAAAACCCTGCATTATTGGTGTATAAGGACTTAGGACCTACGAATTGCACTTGAGCAGTGTTTTAAAGGACAGACAGCATTTCCACCATAAATATCTATTAGGTTTATGTGACAAATGAAATTTTACTGGATTATTTATATTTTTTAAGTATCAGCTAAAGCATTTCCATCCTGGACCTTCTTAAGTATTCGTTGCCTCTAAATGAACTGGATATGTTGTATAATGGAATTACTAGATTTGTATTAAATTGTAGCTTTGGGACCCATCACTGTGTGATGCTCTCTACTTTCAACTGGCTTTGTTTATCACAGAGAAGGGAACTGAATTAGCATAAGATACTACAAAGTAGTAAAGGGATTTTAGCACCCTATCTATTTGACCTCCTATTGACCTGGGCTAATTCATATTCTCGCTGGGATGCCATAACAGGTCATTTTGTATTTGGAAAAAAATTAGGTCAAATTATGCCACGACGTCCCTCGTCCCTTCGGTGGCGGAGACACGGAATTCCCTCTCTGCACACACACACACACACACACACACACAGGGCTGTGTTCCTCCTTTAAAGGAAAATGAACTTTTATTTGTAAATTACCAGGCAAGAGATTGTTATTTGTCTTACTTATTGCATTCCTATGGCTGCTGCTGCAGCGTGGCCATTTACAACAGTGTTGGTGGCAGTGAGAGGATGGTGAGAACATGGCACAGGGATGTGGAGGAGGGAAGTGCTGTGTGCTGGGTGTGCAAGCAGGTGGAAATGTGAGCACACACTCATAGGAGCACGTGGATACACTCATACAAGGCATTTTCCACCCTGGTCTTCATAAAATCACCATAAAATGGGTTGGGTTGGGTTGGGTTAGAAAGGACCTGAAAGAGCATCTCCTTCCCACCCCTGCCATGGGCAAGGACACCTTCCACTAGACCAGTTTGCTCCAAGCCCTGTCCAACCTGGCCTTGGACACTTCCAGGGATAAGACACTTCATCCTACTACATAATGACTGAAGTAAGTAGCTTTGCTATGAAGGAAGTGCTCAGAGGAAATGGGGGAGTTGCACATGAGGATGTGCTTTGTCCAGCCCAGAGGATGTGTTTGGCCCTGAAACACTTCTTAGCTTCCAGACTGATTTTTCTAGGAAATCAGGATGATTTTTCCTTCCATTTTGTGAAGACTGTTTTTCATCATGGCAGAAATTTTCCAGTGAAATAATAACATATTCCACAGGACAAAAAGTTTACCCTACCCTCTCTTCCCCGGGCTGCTGGACCACCCTCCAAGATCCCACACACCAGATGCCCACACCTTCCCCTTGTGGGAACTGACCTTCCAGGCACTTCTCAAGGTGCAAGAGCCTGCAGAGGAAATCTGGGGAAAGTTGTAGGAGCCAGGTCTAGCCCTGGGTGAGGAAGGAATATTTGGCTGTGTTAGGAAGGCAACAATAATTAATGTCAAGTGCATTCAATGTGGCATGTTGTTGCTCTGCAGCACGATGCCCTTTCCAGAAGCCCAACGTGTCCTCTGCCATGAACCTTGAAAACTCCTCCAGAGTGCTCATGGATTCAGTCCTTAGATCAACTCTGATCTCAGTGGCCTTCTCAGATTTCAGCTGCAACTTTTTTCTAGCTTTAAATTCTATTTAGTGAAAGAAAAAAAGTGTAGCCCTTTAGTGGAAGGTTGCTGTTGGTAATTCCCAAAATTTAAGTCTATTTTTTTTCAGCGCAGACCATGAAATGAACTCCAGCCGTCACTGTGCAGTGCGAGGGGCTGATGAATTACAGTGGCAGCCTGCTTTATTCTCCTTAATAAGAAATTAGATCACAATAGGGATTTACCAAAATTACCTTGAAGTGTTTGTGGGTTTGAGTGATTGGACAATTTGCGCTAAAATTGTGTTGAATCACACGAGTCAGAGCATCTGTCTCTTTAGTTGGCCTATGGGCTGCCTTAAAAATGCCCCTCTCTCCTTTAACAGGAGCCTGTTAATGAATGCAGAGGCTTAACCCTACAGTGTTTGTTTGTTTTCTTCCATTTCTGTAAATTACATTATTGGCAATTTCCTCAGGACTCCCCAGATTTCTGTGGCGACTTTATCAGCTCCTGTTTCAGGTGGGCAACGAGCGGTTCATTTAGGGATTGCATGAAATCTTAATATTTAGCCTTTTGGATAACTTATAGCCCTGGACAAGTTCACTTAATTATCCACTGATATCCTTTATTATGGATGCAGTTTGCAGAGGCTCAGTTTAGAGCCAGGGTGGGTGTTGGTGTTCCTAAAATGAGCCCCTGGAAAACCAGGAGTACCTGACCCCACCTGTGTTTTTAAGGAAGCCCTTTTCATTCGGAGGCAGGAGACACAGGCGGATGAGCTGCATCTTGAATAACTTCGGGAAATCTTTTAAGTCAACCTTGTGTTTTAGTCAACAGGGAAGGTTTGACCTTTAACCCCCCAACAACCATCTGTTTCATTATTTATCTGAGGGAATCAGAGAGTTTTTGTTCTTTCACGAAAGTCCCTGACACCAAGATATTTTTAATAGCGGAAATTTTTCATTCTTGTCACTATTCCTTTTGAAAATACAGGTATTTTCATACAACACGTAGCTAATGAGTGAAACTTCAGAATCCAACCTTTCTCTATAATCACAGGAACAGGGATTAAAGAGGTCCCACTAGTGAGGAACATGAAAATTAATTATTGAGCTCCTTGTTTTATCCTCCCCATCTGTCTGATATTCTCGAGCACAGAAGGAGTTAGACAATTAAATTACTCCTCCTTTTACCTCATCAGGATGTTCCCTGCACCTTTTCTCTAACTCCAGAGGCTCCCAAATTCTGTCTACTTACCAACAAAAGTGTGTGTGTTTGCCTGAGTGTCTGATTTTCCTGAATGCCAAGAATTCAGCCAAGCTTTTCAAAACATTCATCCCTACCGAGCGCACTCAAAATTATTTTTCTCCTCCTAAGGTTCGCAGGAAAACCTTTCATGGAGAGACAATCCTTGTAAAGAACACAAGGAAATTGTAAAATTCTTATGAACAGTCTTTGTGCAAAGAGAAATGCACAAAGGCACTTGTACACTGGAGAAAAGGAAGAGTAAAAATAACGATGAGAGGGATGTGCACTTGATATGTCAAGTGTGGGGGATACAATCTTCTTTAAAAACACTCATGTAATTCCCTCTGAAGTCACTGGGAAGTGCCCCAGTGCATCTGCCCAGGGCAAAATTAAACCCATTATATTTAGCTTTCCTGAGAAACCCTCGGTTTTGTAACATGTTTATATTTCTGTCATTATTTTTGGCAGCTAAACAAGTGAAGAATTTCATTTCTAGCAACTAGTTAAGACAGTTGGGGCAATTAATTTGTTTTATTTAACAATAAAGCTGTCACTCGGCAGTGCTGGGAACGAGAGTAGCTCCAGCACGAGGCTGGTGGAGCCTTTTCCCTGCTCGGGAAGGAGAAACTTCAGAGCTGTGTGTGAGTGTGTGTGTTTATCATCACTTTTGGCTCACTTGATATTGTTTTGCTTGAGGTGAAGCCAAAGGGTAAAAACTGCTAAAGTGGGCCCAGACCAAGATAAACACACATCCCTGAGACATTTTTTGCTGAGAGATCACAGTGTGAATAAAGAATAATCCTTAAACTTTTGAGTTATTTTCCCTTCAGCTGACTTGCTGGTTCTCTGGCAGCACCAGGCTTGGCTTAGTTGATCAGGTAAAACTCAGGTTTAGATAAAGCAGATGAAAACCAGGGGCTTGGGCAGAACCTGTACATGCATGTTTGCAGCATAGTGCCTTTTGCATGTGCAGAGCTGTGGGGCAACACAGGGATTTCTCCTTTATTTTGGGCAGGGTTT
>VXBX01002004.1:92408-148214 GCA_013400415.1 Scytalopus superciliaris | reverse complement strand
TTTAGTAATTTTTTTTTTTTTTTTTTTTTTTCCCAAGCAGAGAATTTTCCCCTGGGATTTTTCCTTTTTGGAGAGGTGGTTTGGGCACCCCAGAGCTGCAGGTGATCAATCTTCCCTACCTGCTGCTTTCCAGCCACCCCACATGGGTGAGCCCTCCTTGCACCCTGTACATCCAAACACAACACACCCATGCACCAGCAGGATGGGAGGCAGCCTGGATTGCTGGAATTCCCAAGGCAGCCAGGGAATGGATTCTGCAAGGAAACGAAGGCATCTAACTTTAATTTCCAAGAGCCCTCTGGTATCATTTCAGCATCCTGTTACACTTTGGACTCGCTTGGTTTGCACACAGAGGAACCAAATTAGAGCTGTCCAAAGAGTCTTAAGGAAAAAATTAACTTAAGAAGCTTTGATTCTTGCTGAAAAAGACACTTTCTGCTCAAGATTTTCAAGTCCTCAGTCACAGCTGGCATGCCTAAGCTTTGGACAGAGCTTTCCCAGTTTTTCAAATAGGATTTCTTAATCTTTTTCTTCTGAAGTTTAATCAGGACAGGGTACATTTTGGATAGGAATAATTCCAAACTCCATTTTTTTAATTTTTTTTTCTGAAAAATCCAAATGATTAACTTTCTCTCTGCGCTGCTGGTGCACCAGCACTGCATTTCCTCATTTTTGACACAAGTGGGATTAGTGGAGGTTTGGAACAAAGGCTTTTCTGACAGTCTGTGTAGCCACGGCCAAACCCAGGAATACTGGGAATCCTGAGGAGAAAGCCTGCTTGTTTCTAGCCCAACGAGGTTTGGAAAAGTATTTAAACTTTTGGAGCTTAACTAAACCTTCAAACCTTTGGGTATTGTCACACTGGGAACTGTGATAACTGCAGGTTTTATTATATGTCTTTCTCCTGCTATTTAATGTCCAATTAATTTCATGATAGGGCATATTAAAAAGATGCTTCATGTATGGAGGAGGATTGCATTGTGCTCTAACCATTTCTTCTAAAGCTACAGAGGGTGTTTTAAAATAAATAAATATGAATTTGTCCCAATTTTTACTTAAGAGTAGAACTAAATAACCAATTCTTGGTTTAACTCCAAATTTTTAAGAAAATACAGAGCATGAGTTTTTTGGGTTTTTTTTTTAGGAAAGCTAAGCATTGCTCTGGGGAATAAATATCCCTCTGACCCCTATAAAAGTCAGGACACAAGGCCAGCATATGGAAATTATTTTCCTCTTGACCGTGACTTGCAAAAGAGATGCCTGGAAATATTGTGGTGTTTGTTGGTAGCAGCCTCGTTAAAGTGCTCCCCCCAAGCACAATAAAGTGGCAGCGTTTAACAGCCCCAGCACAGCCATTAGAAATGCTCAGCCCTGTCTCTGGGCCACTGCAGGAGCTGGAATTCATCTCAGCAGCCACAGTAAGTGCTGGGTGAGCTCTATTTTAAGGACTTGGGGCAGGTTTGGGAAGCTGTTGAATATGCAATCATTAATTGGCTCCGTTTGCTGCATGAAGCTGCCCCCAGGACAGGTCCCTCCTGGTGCCACACGTGGCTGGGGACGGCCCAGAGCTTTAGACACGTGGCTGGGCTGTGCAGCTGCTTGAAATGAAGTGGCATTTGGGTATGTAATGTTTGGGTACATCCTTGTGGGATTGGGTCCAGAGGCAGCATAAAATCATAGAATATCCTGAGTTGGAAGGGATCCATAAGGGTTATGGAGTCCACATCCTGGCTCTGCAGAGGACAACCCCAAAATCACACCTGAGAGCATTGTCCAAAAGCTTCTTGAGCTCTGAAATGCTGGAGTAGGGATATACCTGCACTATTCTGCCATACCCCACGATCCACAACCATCCCAACCCACTTCCTAGTCAAGGTGACACAGAAATGTAGATTGGGGCAAACCTATAGACAGGCTGAAGGTTTTTTCTGGAAGATCTCAGATATCCAAACTTCATTTAAATCCCAATTCTGGCCAAGGCATCCTTTCTACATGGGTGCCTTTAGTTTTGCATTTACCCCTGGCAGTGGACATCAAAAAAGGTTGGACATGGTATCCTGCACATTATCCTGATATCCATGCAGGAGTTTCCCACATTAAGGCCACTGTTGATGCAATCCCCTTAGGTTTCTTGGTGTTGACATGGGATGAACTCAAAGGCATGAGAGATGCAATCAGCTTAAGCAGAATATAATGGAACATTTGCATTTTCATTCTCTTCTTTCCTAAGTCCCCACCCACAGCTTCGTTTCCACGCCTAAATATAGAAGGGTGATGTTCGCATGTTCTTTTGTTCTAAAATTCAATTAATTTTTTATTAGAGGAATTAAATAATTAATACTTTTCCTTAAACTTTCCAAAAACACTCCACTGCTGGAAGGACCTCACGGTGCCTGCATCACACAGATCTGCTCCCTGCAAAACTTTTGAAACAATTCCAGCCTCCAGCGCTGGCAGCAAGGTTCAATTTTAGTGGCTGTCAGATGAAAAAGGGCCCTGCTCTGCTGCAGAAACATGCAAAGTGTTTCATCCAGAGTGATATTTGTCTAAAAGATTTTTCTCTCCAGCTTTCCCTCAGAAACCTTCTGCCAGTCGTGTCCCAAGGACCAACTGCTGGGAAATTCAGTGTATATAGAGAGAAGAGTCAAAATTGTTTTGTGGTTTCTTCCAAACCAATTCTGGCAGGAGATGAACATACATGGGAAATGGTATTTATAAAGGGCACTTTCTGTGCAGAGCTGGATCTGGGCAGGTACCTCTGACAGCAGAAGCCATAATTCTACAAACCAGGTCAGAGCTACCTGAGATCCAACATTTCTCACAGGTGCCTGTGGGTGGTTTTTTCCCCTGCATTTTGAGGGTTCTATAGCATGGGTTATAAAACCAAGAGGGACCTACAGGATGACTGAGGCCAGTTCTCCCCTTCACTTCCCTCACTACCAGCACAAAGTCCTGTTCATGACTACTAAGTGCAAATTGAATACTTAGCCCAGCCCTCTCTGTGCTTGCTCTGCCCTCTTTGAAGTTGAACAAATGAAGGGTTACTTCTCAGGCAAGGAAGAAAAATTGAGGTTGATTAACTGTGGGCATGCATAATTTATACAGAGTTTGAACATCCTGTGAAAATGGGCCAAAGATGTTTCTTTATAAATTGGGCTCTATGAATTCTAGATGATCTTTAGCATTTCTTATTGCTCAGGCAGCACTGAGGGCATGTGGCTCTGTATTGTCTGACTCAGTTTCCTCTCTGCCATGCAATTTAAATGCTCAACCCTTTGCCAGCATGACCAACATCAGTCTTTGAGTCACTCTGCAGCACTGCAGTGATGCCCTGCAGTGTGTGGGGTGAGGAACAACCATTTGGGAAACACAGAATTCCCATTTGAAGCGATGCCTTCCAGAATGGATAGAGGGAAAATGCCTGGCAAACCTAACCTCAGTCCAGGTAGCATGTTGCCTGCTCCCTGACAAATCTTGCATGTGCCTTTAAGAAACAAAAATTAATGCAAAGCTTATTACAATCCTGGTGGTTGCTAACGCTTTCTCTCTTCCACTGTCCAAGTGTCTGAATTTCAGCTTCAGATGAGTGTGGCCTGCTGGGATTTGAGCTGCCAGTTTAATTAGTGTTCAGTAATTTCAATAATGAGTGACAATTCATTGGGGCTTTTAGGTTGGTCTTCTGTTCAGAAGCAAATCAATAATCCACAGTTTTTCCCCTTCTTTAAAGACAAGAAAGTGGCATGTGAGTTACATCAGATGAGAGAAAATAAATGAGGAAAAGCACAACTCCCTCAGTAACTTGAGAGGCAATTGGCTTTAATGGTGTGGGCAGCCTCCCTGGTTTGTTGATGTTATTGGATGAACAGAAAGGTCATTAGTATCTGGAAAGGGGCTCCAAAGATTCTCACAGTAAACAATTTGCCCTGGCTGTAACCATAGTGATTTGGGTAAATGAACACAGGTATACGGATTACTACTGTATTCCCCAGGCTGCCTATATTATTGCCTCAGAAGATATAAAAACAATTGAGGCTAATTGTATGAGAGTGAGTTTATTACAAACATAAATGGAAGGGGAAAAGAAACCAGATATATTGTTCAGAAGCTTTTTTAATCTCTTAATTTTATATGTACATGTGCATGTATATATGTGGTGCACGGAACACATTTGTGAGAATGCTCTGTTTCCATATCCATTCACATGTGGAAACATGCACAGATACATTTTCTCTTGAGCTGGTCCACAGACCAAACTGGAGGGCAGGTTTGCCCCTTGCTGCCTGGGATTGTGATGTTTTCCACCACAGACGCTGCTCTCTGGTTTGGGCATCTCGGTGCTGGTTGGTGCTGAGTTTGGGATGCTGAGCAAGAACAGCAACACAAACATTTATTCCTTTAACCTTTGAAGACTGAGAAGAACAGAACTGCCTGGAAATAAGGAAAAAAGTATTTATCCCAACAAGACATTGATGTGTTCTGCATCACCAGTCCTGTCCCGGGTAGTCACCCACTCCACCCACGGCATTGCGCCGACGTACAGTAGCAGCAGTTTCTTTAAAGTTGCATTGCTCCCTTTTGTTACAGCAACAAAGAGCCAGCCTTGGCGAGGGGCTGCGATTTGCAGTATACAAACCCATTAAAAAAATACAAATGAAATACCCAGCTGGGAAGGTCAAGTCTAATGAGGTGGTCTGTTGTGAGAAGTGGTAGCTCACAGCATCCCCCATGTAGGCCAGAGGTGATTCCAAGTGAACAGCTGCTTATAATTATTATAATCTGACACTTTTCATCCACCTCAGGTGCTATTTTTTTCTCACAAGAGAGCAGATTAATTGTATATCAACTGATATACATAAAAAAGGGTTTGATAGAAGGCTTAATAAAGTAACATTAAATAGGCGCTCCCACTGAAATTCTAATGTGTATATTCTTAATTAAATTCCCTCGTACAGTACAGTAATTCAGGTGCATTTGGATTCCTTTTGCCTCCACTGAATATAAAGTTTAAAATAATTGTTGCTATGAAACTGAAGAAAAATAAGAAGGAAAAAACCCTGCGAGTCTGACCCACACAGGCCCCTCTTCTGGAGGGAGAGAAATCGGTTAATGTTCCATCTCTCATTCTGCTCCGTGTCTACGCAGGCCCTCGGTATTCTCATGTTAAAGAATACGCTCTCCCATTAGAATTTCAATAGAGCCCTGCTCCCAGGTGAAAAGGCAATATCCACATTAAAATGAAGATATTATTAAAAAAAAGAAAGTACCATGTGCAGCAGTCTATTGACATCACTCTGGAGGGAAACTGTTGATTTAGAGGAGGAGAGGTAGCTGGGTATGTGTTTAAGCGGAACATCTAAAATCACCGGTTCCGCTGCTGTTTACTGGTGTACAGCAACTAAACACACAATGTTTACACGACTTCACAGCGGGTCCTTTCTCCCAAGTCATAAAACATAACCCAACATTACCCACGAAAAGGAATCTCCCAATTAAGCCAGTTCTCTAAGCATTGCCTGAGTGGTATTAAATTGCGTGGTTTGCTGTGAGAGGAAACTTCCTCTGCAGCGCGCGGGCGGTGTTTAATCAGACACGTTCCGTACAACCGCTTGGAAAAATGAATGGAATCTCACAAGTCCCACGACAGTTCCTATTGAAATGAATGAAAGACACATGGGGTTTGCTAAAGATTTCAGGCTGGGCCTTCAGAGACCCCGCTGTCTTGCAGCACTGTGTGCTCTGTGTGTGTGTGTGTGTGTGTGTTAGCAACAGGGAACCAGGAGAAATGGACACTGGGGCAACTGCTGGTGTTCTGCACGGGGTTCACAGTGGCCATCAGGACTCCAGAGTTCAGTAAGATGCACCATGTAATATTGGATCTGCTTGAGATCGATTTGGCCTGGACCTCTTGGAAGAACAGATTCTTCTCCATACTGTTTTAATACAAACAAAAAGTGTATCTCTGCTGTGTGGCGACCAGGGACAGACCCAGGGAATGGCTGGAGTTGTGCCAGGGCAGGCTCAGGTTGGATCTCAGGGCAAGGCTCTTCCCTCAGAGGGTGGTGGGCACTGACCAGGCTCCCCAGGGCAGTGGGCACAGCCCCAAGGCTGCCAGAGCTCCAGGAGGGTTTGGATGATGCTCTGGGGCACAGGGTGTGACTCTTGGGGATGGTCCTGTGCAGGGCTGAGGGTTGGACTGGATGGTCCCTGTGGGTCCATCCAGCTCAACACGTTCTGTGATTCTGTGATTTCATTAGAATGAACTGTTTTGATCCTCCCTCTTCTCTTTCTAGTGCACAAGATCTTTGGACAGACCTTCTCTCTGTAAGTTCCTCAAGCTCTCAGGGACAATTTTGGATTCACTCCAGTGTGCTGGCCAACACAGATTTCCTCACATCTACACAAACACAAACTGACCCCTTGAATTTCTTGGGATGACTCTCACTTCCCATGGAGTCATCAGGTCAGTGTTGAGCCTTCAGCATATGAGGAGGACTTTGTTTATTTTCCTAAACTTCAGTTCAAATCTCAGTGCTGGACAATTTCCTATGGTGTTAAATAGCACATTTCAACCTAATCCCAGATTTCCCCAGTATTTGGTACAGATTGCCCTCTTAGATCAATTATTATTTACTTGTAATTGAATCTTGAGCATGTTAGGTCATTTTAAAAAATAAAGAAAATAATTTCTAGTCCATAAATCTTTAGACTGGAGAGGAAGAGGGAGATGTAATATTACTGAAGTAAAGTTACACCATGTTTTGATAACAGTGGCTTCATGAACCCCAAATACTCACAACCTCATTATTATCCATTGAACAGTTCACATTACACATCAAACCAAATTGGGACTTGCACAAAGATTTTTATATGTTTTTACAATTTACCCCAAAATGCCTATTCAACCCAGACAGGTTTTACTAGAACCTGTAAGAGGATGTCTGCTCTCTTTTTTTTTTTTTTTTATGGCATGACCCTTTAGAAAACATTGACTTTGTCACCCATCTGAGACAGGAAAAGAAGAAAAAACTTCAAGAAATAATTTACTATTCATTAATCTACTGCAGTGTGAAAAAAATTGTTGGGGCTGCCCCTTGTTTTACTAAAATGTGAACAACACTTTTATTGGAGGCTAAAAGAAGGAAAATCCATCCAATATCATTTGGATCCTTTGTGTTTGTCCTGTACTTTCCAGGTTGCTGAGGTGTGATCACACACAAGTTCCTCCTCTACCAGCTTTGCTCCCAGACATCAAATGTTATATCCAAAAATTCTCTAGATTTGGTTGCCTCTGAGCCCTTGAGTCCTTCAGCACAGAGAAATGAGAGTGGGAGACTATGGAAATCTTTACATGGTGGAGCAGGAATGCTAAAATATAATATTAAATATAGTGGTCCTCTTCTGATAGAAACACAGACTGGGTTGGGTTGGAAGGGACCTTAAAGACCATCTCCTTCAAGGACACCTTCCACTAGACCAGAATTATCAGATCATGACTGCAACTCAACTTGCAGCTCAGGAACTTTTAATGCAGTTGCAATTTGAAAGGAGAAGGTGACTGTACAAGCAGGACATTAAAAAACATTCAGAATGAGGTGGTTGGCAGGATTGGTGTGGACAATGGCTGGCTGTGATTGCAAGGAGTAATTACAGTCATATTTGCACTGGTCCATGATATCTTTTAAAATAAATTACAGATTCATCACCCTGCTGCCTCCTGGCAAAGGGGATTAAATATTAATGTAGCAACAGTTTATTAAGGACAATGAACTCTTTTTGAAAATCAACTGTACTTAGCAACTATTAAGGGAAAAAAGGTACAGAGCCGTAACTCAGCCACTTGAAGTAATTTGTATGAAATTGAGTGATTGCATATCACTGGTACTTGGATATAAATTTCTTTACTGGAAACTGAGATGAAATCCTACAGATGCCTGAGAGGTTTGTCATCCTCTCTGCCACAAGCCATTGGTGGAACTGACTCAGTAGTAAGACCATTCAAAACTTTTTTACAGATAAACCCCACAGAACAAGCCTGGTGGGCATCAGGTTACCTGCTGCACATCCTTTGCCTCGCTCTTGTGCTGAGTGCATCTAAATACTTCAGCTGGATGGGACAAAAAATGTGCTGACATCATCCATGGACTCCGTGCTCAGATTTTCCTGTAAGCAAATACCAAAATAACCATGGGAGAACAGCAGTTAGATGAGGAGAAATGCTAAGATCCTGATTCAGCAAAAGCTTTTACAAAGGTATTTAAAGTTAAGCACATGCTTAAGTGCTCTGCTGAATCAGGACCTAGGGGAGGTCTTGTTATCTATGAAAGATTTCTAAGTGGGAGAGTGGAGAAGGAAACCAAGGTGTACAATTACAGAAGTGCAAAGAGGAATGGAGATGTGGGAAGCTTTAGGGTTGAGGTCATTATTCTAAATTTCTCAAGGAACTCAACAAAGATGTTGAGTTCAACAAATATCCAGTCAAATTAAGAAACAAATATCCAGTCACATTAAAGCAGAGGTAGAACAAAGTGAATGGGGCAGGGGGCTGGAATTGGAAGAACATGAACTGACATTCTAGCAAGTGACAAGCAGAGGAAAACTTAACTGCTGTGCATGGAAAGATAAAGTACTCCAGATAAAAAAACTAAACCAAAAGAAAACAAAACCCAAAAACCAAAACAACCAAAAAAAAAAAAACAAACCCTACAACCAACAAACCAAAATAAAATGAAAAAAAACCCCTGTCTCTGAAAATTTCTAACTCTCACTGAGATCTGTTCAGCTTCAGCTCTAGAAGGGAGGGGGAAATATTGACAGTCTGAATTCAGTCTTTCAACTTTGGTGTTTCAGTTGGGAGCAGAGGCAAGTTCAAGGGCTGAACTGTTCTGGAGTTGATCCCCACCCTCAACCATGGGGGAGGACATCCAACAGAACCATCCCAGGATGGTGCCACAACCCCACACGTGGCCCTGGCCAGGAGGAACAGCTCCACCACCAACCACGATGGTCAGCCCCACCACCCATGTTGTTTTTTACCATCTGCTGGACCTCTCAACCAGACGATGCCATCCCAGGTTGGATGTCACCATGATCTGCTCAGTCCTTTTGGGGAGGTAGAGGATGAGTCATCTGGTTGGGTCCCAGGGACTCAGGACAGGTTGAATTATCTCAGGCCGACACATGAACCTCTCTGCAATGTGTAACACAGTGCAATGAGTGGAAATGATCATTTGCAAGGGAGTTTTCCTTCAAATGATCTCTCTTGATCCATAATAACTCCATTAGTCCTTCCAGTCCCCTTTCCTCTCTTGATTATGCAGGAGGACTAAAGCTAGAATGCAAACTCAAATGGCATAAATAGTCCTAAGTCTCTTAAAAGCTTAAAAATAAAGATAATTCTGATTAAATTTGGTGTCTTCTAAGCCTGATGAGTCCTTGCTCTTGAGTTGGGAAGGAAGGGGAAGCTTCCTTGCCAAAAAGGTTTACCCTGGGTCATTCTTGCAGTGGAGAAACATGATGAGTATTTGCGGGCTGCCTGTTCTTGGCAGCAGGTTCCCTCTGTGCATTTCTTTGCTTATGCCCATGGAATATGATGCTGATCAGGTTTCAGTAACTGGTGCTGCTCTCCAGCTCGGCCTGTAGCAATAAATTAAAGCGGGCGTTACGCTTAGTCCTGTATCGGGGCACTTTAATCACATAACATGACCATTAGATTCTCTGTCCACAAATTGGCCACAAGTTTGGTCAAATTATCAAATTACATTACTGGAGTAATATTAAAATCATGTGAGGGGGTTTTAAATCCCAGTAGTTCATGAACTTTTTTTAATATCTGCCAAGGCGAACAATGGGACCCTTTGCAATCCCCCAGTGAGCACCTATTAAAACCACAATTTACAACTATACATATCATCTAACGTGTTAACCAGGTGTTCCAGTGTTATTGTTTGAAACTCTACCTAGGTTTAAATCAAATGAAGAAAAGCCAAAAGTCCAATTAAAATCCCACATTGCCTCTTTATCGTGTGTAGGTGAAAGACATTTGTTATAGATTTAATGGTAGAAATCTCATAAAATTTTAGACCATCCTCTTTTCTTCCCAGTTTCTTGTTTCTTGCTCAGATTCTCACAGCTTACTGGCATTTCCTGTTCTTAGCTGTAAAAAAAATAGAATAAATCTAGGAATTTCTGGCTTAATTTTAGTAGCATCCTGGACACTCCAGCAGAATTTGACAATTGAGTGTTGTCATGGGATATTAAAATCCTGCAGTGGGCCCATTTAAGCTATTATTTCATAGGCTGTCCCTTAATCAGTTCCATCCCTCGGCTCTGCACTCTTTGCCAACATGTGTCTATTTTATTTAATAGTTCAGTGACAACAAATTTATGTTGCTAAGCTCCAAAAAGTAAACCTTACCAAAATACCTCCCCAAACTGCCTTTACAGACATCCACCAAAGTAATATGGAATTCAGTTGTCTTCACTTGGCCGTAATTACTTCCAGACCCAGGCTGCCTATCTTTGTCTTTAGCCATTTTTCTCATTCCACCCCGGCCCAGAAATAGTGGTGTTTCTTTACATTTATGGTTTTCTACTTAGATTTCATTGTCACCCACCCCTCCTACCTTTTGATTTTAGCAGACCTTGACATTTAAGTAGTGACCCAGCTCTCCCTCCAAATATATGTTTGCTTCTCTGTTTGACAAAAGGCTTGGCTTTTCAGTGCCCAATAAAACAAATTAATTTTCTTTCTGTGAGACAGCCTTCCCCACCCCCCTGCTTTTCTCAGGCATTAAAACTGGGACAGTGTAAAAAGTCACCATTGCCTCGCTAATTTGAAATCCATTGAATAATATGATAAATGAGAGCAACTTTTTGTCCAGAATTAGGGAAACTGGCAAAAAAGAAATGTGTCAGTTGCAGCACATCTGGTCTCTTTTACGCTTTACTTAAGAAAATAACTCTTGCCAGATTTTACCCACCCATAATAATTACACAATTTTTACAGATGTAGTTTGTAACAGCTTCACTTTGGTCCAAAACCTTTAATACAACTCGCAATGAATTTACTTCTTGGCTTGCACTTCATTATGTTTTTGCAATAAAAGGGCTGAGGTAAAGTTATTTGTTTCCAGCTCTGCACCTTTTGCTAACGTTTTTATAAACAAAACTGCCAGGCTAGAAATGATTGTTGCTGTCATCACCATTGGTACTGTTGCAATTACTACTCATTTTGCATTTGGACATTTAATTTGGTGCTTGCTCCGAGTCTGTTTTCCTTGTTCTTAATTATCTGTTCTTTGGGAGCACCAGACAGCAAGAAGGGCACTCGAGCATGTCCAGCTGCAAATGATAAACCATCATGACTTCCATTGATATTTAAAGACAACAGTACTAATTATTGGAAACGGGTCCTGGCTATGAAATTTTGAGGCAGGTCCAGAAATCTCTGCATTTCAGGAGTGTCAGAGGTTTGATTTGGCCCCTGGAAACACAACCTGAGCTCCAAAGTTCAGGCCACTTCCATGCCAGGGCCTCAGCGTTGGCCAACCTCTAATTGTAACAGCATGGCAGGCAGTGCCCCTGTCCTTGGGCTCTGCCTCACATTTACATCAATTTGCAAAACTTTATAAATCAGATGCAAATATTTTCAGCTGCTGAAACTTGCCATAAAATACCCTGGCCTGAGTCCAAATGAATCCTGACATCCCATTTTTTAAAAGGAGAAAAAAAATATTAAATAAAGGAAGGAGAAGTTGCAGTTTCCGAGCAAGAGCAGATAGGATGTATCAGGTTTCTTTTCCGGGGCCAGACACTTACAACAAATTGATTCATGGGGAACAGCATGTTATTGCACGAGCAAAACTAGCCAGTAATGATGCTTTGGAAGAAGACTACGTTTAATTAACAGGCATAGACAGAGTAGTGCCCACAAACTGATTCTGAGCTTGTAAATGAAACCTCTGTTACTTTTAAAAGGGAGGGGTGACAAGTTGAGTGGAGGTGATGCTCTCAGCAGTCTCTGAGCACATGCTTGGTACCCACATAGTCCTCTGCTGCACTAAGGGATATTATTGTTATTATAATTCATGGGATAAACTGTAACCACTTGCAACTGCTCCACGATGCACAACCCAATTAAGAGCAACAGAAATGGCTCCACTTAATGGGTCCAATGACATGATAATGCCTTCAAAGGGTCAGTGCCCTACATTGCACATCAATGGCAGTTGACACACTGTTTTTTAATGCTACCACTTAAATATGCATTAGAGGTTTGAAAGCAGCATTGAAGTAATGAGAAGGGTTAGGCTTAAACTTATAAGTGCAAGTAAAGTGTGACCTGCAAATATAAGTGTTGATAAATTCAGGACTGGGGCTTTTTTTTAAACATAAAGGCACTTTTCAGGCTTAGGTATTTTGAACTCACTGCTCCTGCAAAAGCCAAAGCATTTACTGAGTTCACTCAAAGCAGTGGAGCTTTGACCAGGAGAATCCTGTAAATGGGGCAGGGCTGCTCTATTCACAGTATGATGGCACCATGCCCATAAATGTAGGATTTTTGAAACAGAGTTTAGGAAGCCGTTCAATGTGCAATCACAACGTGAAATGACATCTTGTCACAGCTTGGCCAGAGATCTAGGCACGATTCCCTTCTACCCTGGATCCTGTCCCCATGCAAATATTGTAAGTCCCTTTTGCAGCACCTGCAGAAGAGGGAAATTCAAGTGAGATCCAGGGCATGATCTCGAGGCAGCCCCCAGTTCCAGGAGGGTTCCCACCTGATCAGGAGTGGTGTAACAGCTTGACAAAGTCTTCTTCTGCTGGCACTGGGGCCTTAGATATTTTGGGGTTACTTATTAAGCTGTTCCTACTGTTTGATCACTTCAATCTAATCAGAACAAAATAAAAGTACAGACATACAGAATGAGTTATTAGGGGCTAAGAGGCTTCTGATTTTGCTTTCAGTTCAAATCTGGACTTGTTAGAAGTGAGACACTAAGGCCATGGGAGTCAGGTGGCATCAAATCTGTACACAGAGATGTGTCCTCTGACAGTCTCCTCCTCTCAGCTGCCCCACGGAAATTGGGCAAATCCACTGCAAGTTCTGCAACCTTTGCAGGCTTTTCTGTGATGAGACAAATCCAGACCTGAAATCCAAACTGCCAACTCTTCACCCCGCCCAGGCTGCTGGACCTGCAGGCTGTGGATGGGCAAGGCTGCAGGGCACCCACAGCGAGTGCCGACCGTACGACTCACTTCAAATCAGGACAAAAATTAAAAGGAAATGAAAAAAATTAAGAAAAATAAAAAGGTATATCTAATATTTTGGCTGTGGAATCATTTTTTAAAAATCCAGCATCGTCCCTCTAATCCCATCTGAACATTGTGTGCATGTGATTTAAATATGTTAATAATCACTCTCTGCTCCTGTCATCTAATCTCTGTTTTTAAGTTGTTTAGCCAGATACTGGAGCGGGTCCAGTTCCCTCTTCCAGCTGAGCCCTTTCTCTCGCACCACACGAGCACATTGTAGGGCTCGTTTTGGGGAGATAACAGAACACATTAGCTCTGAGAACACTTGCAGTTCTCAGCACACCAACCCCCTTTGCCCAGCGCCGGCGCGGTGCCGCCACTCACTCTTCCCAACGCTGAGCCTGTGCAGCACAAAGAAAGTCTTTGGTGCTGTGGAGGCGGCACATTTCCAGAGCAACGCGTGGAGCTTCCTCCCCCATTTACGGGAGGAACCGGCTGTAATGAATTTAGATGATATTCAGCTCTACTACGCTGCTTAATTCACTCGGTGGCCTTGATGTTATAGGAGATGAGCAAAGGGACCGGGGGTAAATCCAGTTGACTTGGTGTTAAAGTTAACATTAACAACAGTAACAGCAAGCTCCCGGTGTTCGACTGTCACTGACCCTTCAACACGACTCAAAAGCGCTGTGATTCCCATATTTCCCCTGCTAAAGCAAATACAAGCCCGAGCGGTAGCGCGCGGTTGGTTTTGAGCGTGCCCTGCGCTGGGTGGTCTGGGGACTTATCCTACTTCCCATCTCATTTGCCTGCAAACGCCTTCACCTTGTCAGGGCCAATAATTATCCGGCCAGCGATGCTCAGAGCTGCCATTCCTTAAGATTGGATGAGATTGAAGAGGCTGAGGCTCGGCTCCTCTGTGCATTTTCTCCGTCAGTTAGTGTATACACTGGGGGCCCGGCGAGCCCTACAGCAGAGCTACACTAACTTTCTCTCCCCTTCCTTATTATGGAGCTTAATAACAGCAGGCAGTGTATTAATATGTAAGAGATCAAGAGATTATTGATTAGAATCACTTGGCTAATATCCCCTGTCTGTCATGTAGTTCAGCAGCCCTTTCATGATTTTTTGTGTCAGTCCATTTAAATATTCATGACAGAGTTGCTTTGTACCTCCACGGCTGAATTTCTAATTAATCTGTCAAAAGAAATACAATATGCCCCTAAGCCTTATTATTATAAGGGTCAGCTGAAACAGAGCTGGCCTGGCTAGGCCTAAGGGGTAATTAATTATAACAATGCGGTGTTTACCTTCGTCGGTACCTGCGGCCTAAATGAGTGCTAAATTAGACTCAAACCACTTCAGTCCGTGTTTGAAGCACCCCGATATGCCAGACTAAATCATAATGATGGGGAGGAGAGAGCGGAGAGCCGCTCCTGTGTAACAACATAATCAGCAATTATAGCTAGGAAATGGGGAGAAGGGGGAATTTTATCTCATTAGAAGAGCCCGAGCAGAAAGTTTTTTTTTCTGTCACCAGCTCTTTTCTTTCGAATTCAAATGATCCCACTCTAAAGGTGAGGGATCTCAAATTTAATTCCAGTGCAGAAAGCCAGCCTAATTAGTGGTATACTTTGGCTAAAATATGAATGACATTTGCTCCAGCTTGCAGCGGCCTATTAATAGAGGGTGTCAGAGTGAAACATTAAGTGTATCATTCTTCTGTCAATTTATTTCTGTCATTATTGTTTCTTTATTTCCTCTGCCACATTATGGTCACTAATTTCTTCTCACTTTTATGAGATTCTTAATGTGGGCCTTTAATGAACTCCAAAAACTCAACCACAACTCTGAAATTAAAATACTAGTCTCCTGTCAGTGTGACGCGACAGAGTAAAACTTGAATAGTATCATTCTTCTGTCAATTTATTTCTGTCATGATTTTTCTTTATACCCTGCCACATTATGCCCACTAGTTTAATTCCATTTTTATGTGACTTGTTAATGTGAATTTTAGGTGGCTTTTAATCACCTCCAAATTTGTAGAATATCACAATAAATCATAACTGTATCCCCTCTTATGACAATTTATTTCTGTCATTATTTTTTATTTCTCCTTCCTTATTACAACTCCGAGTTTCGTCTCCTCCTCTGTGACCTTTACATAGTTGCATTTTGAAAAGAGGGAGCACAGCTGAAGGTTCCTCTTTTGCAGCATCTCGGTGGTGGTGGAGCCAAGATGTTCTGTCCACCTGGTGATGCTCTGTCCATCCAGGGATGCTTTACCTGTCCCCACCATCCAAGCCCTGACTCCAACATCCCCTAAACCAGCACACAATGTTGTGCACCTTGCTGTGCCCCACCAGCAGGAGCCTGGCCCAGCATCCCCAAAGTGCTTCACTCAAGGGTTGTTTTTGACTAAATGGTGTTTCATTATCACTATTGATTTGGGCCAGTCTAATTCTATGTAATGAAAGGGTGTAATCAATTTGGGATTGTGAATCCCATTTCCAGCAATCACTCAGGGACAACCCAAACACGCTGGTGCTGCAGCACTGGGAGGTAACGTGGGGTGTTCTGCACCTGCAACACACCCTATGCCTCCTTTTACACCAAAACTAAGGAGAGAAAACTTCTTCAACAAACACAGAAATTTACACAATTTCTTGGGTAGTCAATGACCAAAAGTTTTAAAGAAATAGTGGTTTTTCCATTGTTTCCTGCCTCAAATAGCTGCACATCTAAACTTCAGCCTGGCTGAGGAGAAGATGGAGTAATCCCCAGCCAGTCTTTTGGAGCTGTGCATAAAGCATCTGTGAATTATGAAAAAGGAGATGAGGAGGATCTTTTTCCCTGAGATGATTGCAAACATGATCATTCACAGGCCTTCCTTCTGCCTAGACCAGCACCATCACTCCATATCCCCAGCAGGGCATGCCAGGCTGTGGCTCCCCTTTACCCACACATGAAAACAGAGTGGAGAGAGCCAAAACATGACACTGCCACTGCAGATCTATCATGTCTGACATTTCAGACCTCTGGAGTGCTCCAAAAGGAGGCAGAAGCCATCCTCTTGGGGCTCAGGCCATCATATATCTCTGTTGACTTTTTACAAGCCATCCCTTATGCCTACACTCCTGGCATACAGGAGAATTCTGCAGCACCTCATGGATTCAACCCCAAATAGCTCAGCTAGAGCAAACAAATGGGTTTAAAGCCTTGCCCAGATTAGAGGGGTCTGCCAGGAGGGAGATGCCTTCTCATGGATGAGGGATCACATCAGTGAAGGATATAGAAGAGGAAAATGAGAGGAATCTGGAGCCACAAGCAAACTGCAAGTAGGTGGCTAGAACATGAATAAACTAAGACAAGATTGATCTAGACTGGATTTTGGATGTAAAGGTACTGGATTTTGGATGTACAGGTACTGACTTTCTCCCTAAATTATCTGGAGAAATGCACAGGGGTCATGCTGGTGAAACTCTGCTGCTTTTGGTTGGTGTGGACCCAAACCTGCTTTGTCCTGCTCTGACAAAACTGCCAGCAAAGATCCAAGGATTTGCATTTCTCAAGACCACTCAATGAGAAAGTCAGTACCTGTACATCCAAAATCTTCCTGGAACCATGTGAGGTTCTGCGGACACCAGAGGGATGTTTTATTCCTATTTTAGCAGAGCTCAGTGTCACCTGTGAAGCTTCATTCGTTGATGAAGCGGATGCTCCGCGGGCACAGCTGTGCTCTGAGTGCTCAACGCGCCAGCGCTTCCCTAAGTCGAATTTACTGCTCTCCTTTTTGAGCAGGATAAAGCAAACAAATTGCACAAAGGAGAATTGTGCTGAGGAGTGTGACACCGTATTTCCTGCATCCCTCTGCCACTGCTGAACCCCTAAGAAATGGCACATCTTCAGCCTCCAGACTGCCATTAATTAGGTGGCGACGTGTGGTGTGCGTGTGTAGGAGGCTCTCAGAAGATCTGCTGCAAGGACCACTACCAGGTATAGGCCTGATAGGAGATTTTAAATGGCTGTAGGATTTAACTCTATCCATATTTACCTTTTACTCCTTTTTTTTTTTTCCTTCCTGAAAATATTCAAATACACGCCTCAGTAGTGGATGTTGCAAGTGGTTGGCATTGGTCTACTTGGATACCCTGTGATGTCTGCAAGAGATGGGACATATAAACTATATTTTCTTCCATATCCAACTTCTTGTATATGTTTCATCCAGCCACCTTTACAGTTTTGAGTTTGAGGACCCAAAAACAGAGGAACTCTACACGATTGGATTTTGAGATCCATTAAATCAGGCTAAGCAACATCCGTGTGTAATGTCACATCAACAAAGCCAACTATTGTTGTTTTACTAAGGCTGTCTACAGACTGGTAAAGCATGAAAGTCCTATAATTTCATAAAAAAAAACAAGTATTCAAATTTCTATACAGTAGTGCTTTCCTATCTAATTTAAAATGGGTAACAAGCTTACTCTATACATACAACAGATCATTAACTTGATAAGATACTGGTAGCATATTAAGTGAATATTGTGTTGTGATGGCAAAACAAATACAGAAGAGAAATTTGCTAATGCAAAAGATTTTTTATATCATTAGGAGTGGGTCATCTTTTCATATTTAAATAAGTAAACTGAATTCCATCACTGAGCAGCTTTTCTTCCCTACTCTAATTTAAAGCAAAAGCACAAGATGGAAAAAGATCTGTACAAAAGTGAAAGGCTCAGTCAGATTATTTTATCTATATTTTTGAAGTGTGAAATAATCTGAGACACTATCTTTTATAGTTTTACTGCTCCTGTTGTATTTTCAGCATTGCCAATTCTGAATGCAAAGAAATTGTTCTATTTTCATCTAGGCTGTGTTTCACATTTCATAGAGTCTATTTGCCTCTCTTTCAATATTTGCCTAAACAAGAGTATATTTTAAACCTATGAAGCCTGTATCAGTAACATGCATATTAATTTTAATTACAAAAAGGTCAAAACTTTCTATCTAATTTCATATTAAAGTGCTCTTTAAAATTCCAGCACACTGGAGAGAGAAAAACATTAACAAAAAAATATTTACACATGGGGTGTTTCTTAAAGAATGAATTATAATCATCTCAGAAAAAGGGCCTAAAGGGGGAACGTACCAAGAGGACTGAGGCTGGTGGGATGGGAAATAAATATATATATGTGTAGGCAAACGTAGGCATCCCCACATGCTGTTTATACATAAATGTATTGGCAAAATTTGCAGTTCTTCCCCTGCGACCATGGCAGGGCCTCAGAGTGAGCTCCTTTGTCTTAAATCATGAATATTTTGGGGGATTTTTTTTTTTGGTAGGAAGAGTGATTGCCTGGGTGTTGGGAAGTGTGTGCTGCTGAGTACCATGGCAGACATGCAGGTGCTGATGGATAGAGCTGCAGGAATGCAGGTACTGATAGATACAGATGCAGGTGCTGATGGATGGAGCTGCAGGGATGCTGGTGCTGCTGGATAAAGCTGCAGGAATGCAGGTACTGAGGGATGCAGATGCAGGTGCTGCTGGATACAGAGGCAGGTGCTGCTGGATACAGAGGCAGGGATGCAGGTACTGATGGATACAGCTGCAGGGATGCTGAGGAATACAGCTGTAGGGATGCAGGTACTGATGGAAACAGCTTCAGGGCTGCAGGTACTGAGGAATACAGCTGCAGGGATGCAGGTACTGCTGGGTACCACTACAGGGATGCAGGTGCTGATTTCCCTGGCTGCAGGAGGACAGGGCCCTCCACACACGACCTGCATTTCAGGATCACTCTGAAAGGCCCAGAAGGTGTGCTGTAAAGCACCTCTGTCAGCTCAGTTTAGGGGCTTCCTTTCCAGGGCAACAAAATTCCCAATTTGTTTCCTTTGATATCTGTATTTAACGGGCTAATTTCTGTTAGACATTCAGAAAAATCCTTAAAAATATGACAGGGGAGACGGTGGACAGAGCTATGGAGCTTGCAGACTTCTGTGGGTTTTTTTAATTCTGTCAGCTGGATATTGACTGACTTTCTAATGCACACTCCTCTAATTCTTAATTAGAATGACATAGCTAATTAATAAGTTTTTTCCAATTATAAATTAACTTAGGATCAGAACTCTGGCTTTGCATGTAATTTCCTATAATCGCTAAAGCTACTGCAAAAACATGTCTCCTACCAACCGTAACTTTTTTATTTAACACAGACAGACAAGTTCTCACTGGGTTTAAATTTTACAGCAAATTATCTCTGTTGGGATTTATGAAGGGAAATTAAAAAAAAAAATTCAGAAGAGTTTTCTTTTCTTTTTTTTTTTTCTTTTTTTCTTTCTTTTTTTTTTAATGCTTCTTTCTTCCTTAAACAAAGTAGCATCTCTTAATGGACAATTTCTTTCTGAGATTTAAAAGCAATTCATCTTAATATTTTAATGTTATTACAGGGAAGGAAGAAAGAGAGCAGGTGATAATTCGTTTTTTCATAACTGTTACCACCTTTTCATGGTTTCTGCAAAAATGATTTGGGAGGATCCCGCATGCTGCTCATTTATAGAATCTTAACTGGAGAGACACTTATCTCTTTAGTAATGAACCAGTGTAATTAAAGGTGGGAATGTGGAAGAGTTCAGGCACTGGCAACATGTCACATAGTTGGCTGCTGCAATTCCTCAGTGGTTTATCAAAGACTACTCCTTTAATATGGAGATTACACTTATGTACTTGTCTGAACTTGAAAGGCATTTGCCTAATTTACTTATTAATGAGATGTAAATCTATTTGTACGGCACGTCACAAGTTTCCCGAAATCGCTGCTACTTAACCGGTGATAAACCCTATGATTTAAACGAAAAATAATACATTTAGCTTTCCACATTCATTCTGTTAAAAATTGATATAGTCTATGTTAAATTTATTAATATTGCTTGCTGTCATTCAGTTTGCAGCTCTTACTGAAATATGACTTGACAGCGGCCGCATTAAAGATGTATGCCATTGTATTCAACAAAGATTAATGAAGCCCGGTAAAAATAGCTGTAAAAGAGAAAGTGATCCGAATATAAAATCAGTGAATTAAATGAGGCCTTGCATACCATTTGTTAATATGCATGAGGAGGGAGGCAGCGAATGAAAATGTCTCCCTGCAAAGTTCATTTGGGAATGTTTCAATATTGTCTGAATATCACCAAACTATTGAACGGCGGCTTAATAGAGCCTCGTGTTCCGCTGAGGTCCAGGGGAAGGCTGGAGACAAAACCTGCTTCACTTGCAAACAGAGGGGAAGCCTGCAGTAATAACAATAATAATCTGAGCCTAATAATATAAATACATACAGCAGAGCTGCGTGTTCCCCTCCTTCTTCCCCACCTTTCTCTGTCTACGGTGGAGGCTTTCAAAATTAAAGCCACTTGTGCTAGAGAGCTTTAATGCTCTATGCCTCTTTTTATGGAAGAATTGCATGAGGCAACACTTAAAAGGCTTAGATTCCCCGGATTTCCAGGAGGTTAATGTGTCTGTCTGTCTGTGTGTCACAGCTCCTCGTACGGCGAAAGACTTTACCGACTTCTTTGAATATTCTTTGCAGGGAGTGATTTATTTCCACAGCCCTCATTATCAAATGCTCCTGAATTTCTAACGCCCGGGTTAAGACTTTCAGATAAATTAGCGCTGACAGAAAATAGCGTGCAGGAGGCACAGTGTAAACATGTTGTATTTATCAATCAAGGCAGCGGGGTGTTCTGATGGACTTGAGCTGTTGCTGTTGGGCTCCTTTGCAGGTTTGAACACCAAGTCAAAGATTTGCAGAAAAGCCTGTTCTGAAATATTTCGCTTCAGTGGTTTAAAAATATATATATTAATCGGGCTGCCCCTTTGGTAGTAAAGTAGTTAATGCACCCGAATGACTGTCAGCTTGGAGGCAATTTGGAGGTATAATGTATACATGTGTGGTGTAAAAGCTTGTAGAAAAGCTCTGCCTAAAGCATAAACTTTCCCAAAAGAATGAACACGGGTGTTCAAACTGAGAGCAATTCTGAGGAATTTTTGTCAGCAGGCTCAGCTGACATCACCTGATTTTGTCATCTCAACAGGTACCCAGGTGTGGGGAGCACGATCACCCCGTGCTCCGTGGGCAGGGGGTTCTGCCTCCCTGGGATGGAGCCTGGAGCTGGCTGCCCTTCTGGTCCAGGGGTAAAGGAGGAGGGAGGCACAAAGTCAAGTTCCACAACTCCCCTACAGCTCCATTAACAGCACTGGAAGATAAATCTTTACATTTAAGGACACAGGATGCTCAAGTTTTTATTTTTGAGGTTCTGCAGGACATTGGATCAGATTGGTTTGTTTTGTCCCAGATTAGGGAGGCAAGTGGTAAACAAACCTGCTTGCTTAGCTCAACAGATGGACTTTCTGACTAAAATTATTAAAATTTTACCTTTGGAGAAAACTTCATGAAATAAATTCATGTGTAAAACAAAGGAAAAAAAAAATCCAGGCTGTTTATATATAAAAAATTCATGACCTATTTGTTCCAATAATTTGGTGTTTCTGAGACATAGTAAACTTTGGGTATCAGGTTCCATAAAGCTTTTGTATTACTTACAAAGAAATACCAAATGAAAAGAAACACAGGTCCAAGTTTGGGATTTTTAGGTTTGTTTTATACTCTTCATTTAAAAATACTTAATTTTTGAGATGAAGAATTTCCAACTTCTTTCTTCCATTGGGGGACCACCAAAAAAATGAGATGGTGAAAACACTCTACCTTTTTTAGGTTTTTTAATAACTTTCAGGTTATTTTGGAGAAATCTGAGAAAGTAGAATTAGAATTAAAAAGAAAAAGGCATCTATGTGCAGGATCAAACACTGGATGACAGGAAAAATTGCTCTTTGCAACCCAGTGTCCTTCAAATGCCATGTTTGAGGAGACTCCTGATATCCATGGAATATCTGCTTCTGCATCTGCTTAATTAAGAACATTTATCCAACTGCAGGACTTTAGTTCATCAAGAGTAGACATTAAAAAAAGAAACTGCAAACACCCAATGGGGGAAGAAGCGAAACTCCTGCCCTTTGGGTTCCCAGCTCTCCCTGATAGAGCTAATTAAACCCATTCATAAGGAAACCTGCACTAATGGTCACACTCGGGCTACTGTGGTTCTGCCTTGGCTGCAGCATTAGCACCCTGTGGAATGACCTATCTGCTTCCCCAGTGCCTCTGTCCTCTCCACACAGCGTGAGGCCATGCCACCACAAGGCAAGGGCCCATGTAATGAAGTAACACAATTAGCATGAAGTTGCTCTTGTTTTAATCTCATCTCTTCTGTGTTTACACGCACCCACCCCAAAGGTTGGCTGCTGCTCGTGGCCACCCTTCCCCTCGGTCAAGCAAATGCTCCTGCTTTCTGCTACATCTCACATCCATGTCCTGCTGGTTTGGAGGTGACAAACAAAGTTATGCAAGAGGGGAAAGGGAAGGAAAGTCTTGAAATTTAAAATGAGAAAGGCTAAAAAATTATTAATGGGTGTAAGGAGAAAATTTTTTTCCGCAGTAACAGTTTTGTTTGAGCACAAAAAGAAAAAGCTATTGGGAAAAGAGCAGGATCTCCTTTTTCTCTATGGGAAATTACTTTTCCTGGGGGTTTTGCTCCCCTTTAACCCGCTCCAGACCATATCCCCTGTGATAAGACATGCCAACAAGGTCAAGTAGAGGGAGAAGGGCAGTGGCACTGAGTGACTACATGGGAGAGGTGAAGCTCATGATGCAGCTGCAGTTTCAGAGTGGGAGTGAAGCCAAGATGAGCTATCAGGGAGCAGATGCAGCGACCACAGATGCATTTCTGTGCTTAATCACAGCAGCCTTCAGTCCCTTTCTTCTCCAAAGTGGGTGCCTTTTTGCAACTTTGTTTTTAAGTAGGAAAACAGGAACAAAGAACAGACACTGGAAAATACTCCAATGGAGCAAACCCCTCATCCCTGATGGTGGAGCAGTAACCCCAAGGCTGGAAGAGCAAGCAAGTCACCACTGATGATCTCTCAAACAAAATCTCAAACAAGTGGCCCTTTAAGTGTTTAATTTAGAACAACTCCCTTCTTGATCCTCACATCCTTTAGGTATCAATATTTTAGGAGATAAGGTGCTTGGACACACACACAGCTCTTGTGGTGTCTGCTGGAGGAGGTTGTGCATTCCTGCCCTTGTCCCTGCACGCAGTAGGATTTGCCTCCTCATCAGGGAATTTTAGAGCTGCTGGTTTAGGCTAAGACCTTTCATACTTCCATATTGTGAGTTTGGGGTTTTAAACATATATTTCTGTCATTATTCCTTTGGAAAAATGGAAAAGCATGCCGGACACTTGGGCAAATCCAGAGCCACACCACAGAAGGAAGGAAACCACATCTCCATAGCAGATGATTACACTGAGCAATGAGATGCCAACTGTGGTGGCCAGGTCCCTGATCACTGACCTTCAGCACACACTTCCACTCTTCCCACCCCTAGACCCTTGCCATGATTTTGTTTGGGTTTTTTTGTATGTGATCCTGACATCATCCACAGGCCTTCTCTCATGTCCTCCTGGCACTGGCAGAAACCCTCCGTGCAACCCTCTGAGTCTCCCAGTTACTGTTCAGAGCACCAAAGACATGATCAGACACCACCTCACCCTCACGCCACATCAGAACTGGCCCCTGCAGTGTCCCTCCTGCATTTGAAATGGGAAAATGGCTCAAAAGGAAATGGGGGGAGAACACCCAGATCTGTGATTTTTTTTGGATAATCCTGAGATTTGTCACTTTGGTTTGGTCTCGACCCTCTGTCAAAGGCGAACACCGCATTTTCCACTGCTTTGGGCTTTATTTTCAGCCCTGATTTGCTGAAGAAAGCTCCCAGTGTCGAGTCTACAGCACCAGTGGTGTCTCCTCACTCATGCAGCAACACAAACATTCTGACAGCCGTAGTAATTCTCCATTTATTTTGTTGCAGCAATTTCATTAATTATAAACCTGCTCGGTGTTTGACGATGAGCTATCACAATGGCTTTGTTTACAAATAGGTTTAACACTGAGGATGGTGCCTGGATTAAAAAAAATCAAAAAATAAAAAGAAGGGTCCTTTCCACAGAAATGTTAGTCCCTTGAGTGGAAAATAACTCTTAAATTCCACTAGTAAAATTTTAATTTTCAAAAATGCTACACATTTACTATAAATAGCTGTCATCTGTCAAATAAACGGAGCAAGTCCTGGGAGCCTCCCGATCAAAGGAGACCATTTCGGAGTCAGCCTTTGTCTTAAATGGGTCTGTAGACATGGCTTGTGTTGGTTTTTGAGTAATCCCAGCCTGTTTATAATCTCATCTATTTCATGGAGAGGATATGAAAATAGCTCCCCACTGTATGAAAATTATCTATATTCCAGTGCAGACGATATAGTCAGTCTATTGAAAATAATGGAGTGAACTCAGCTACGCAGTTTATTTCAATGTGTAAAGTCTTTGCACATCATAATATCAAATAAACTCTGCTGAAAACATCATCCCCATATAATTGTATTATACAAGAGTAGTGTCACCTTTTGTTTAGAAGAGTACCATTATGCTTTTATGATATACTTTAAGGAGAACTAGATGGTACCATTGATTCCTGCACTAGCATTTTACATCAAAAGACCTATGTCTGCAGCCCAGGTCACTGAAATCACAAATGAAGTGAATTTAATGGTCTAAGTTTGGTCTCCAGAGAACAACAGAATAGTTAGTACCATCATAAAGTCTGACAATGTAGCCCTTTTGGCAGGTTTTTGTTGATAATAGGCTTGAACTGCAATCTTTTCACCATGGTATAAGAGGATCTGTTAAAGCAGGCGTCGGATGCTTGGGAAGAATAAAGTAGGGAAGGCTGCAAAGCACAATATTGTGCACACCTGCACTGTACCTAGAGTAAGGTTAATGCAGTAATATCTGTGTGAAAACTGCCTCACCCCCACATTAAAAGCAGCTTATCATTAGGGATTACCAAGCCACTGCACCAGCTGCAAGTCTTTACTTAAAGACTTAAAGGTAAAGCTCTTACAGTTCCCAATCCAGTGACATTTGCAGCTCACTATAATTTATTGAATATCTTCCAAAGAGCAAACACAGGATTTCTCTTGGTACTGTTTTAGTTGGGTTGTAAACGTTTGCCATTTACCAAGAGGAAAAAAAAAAATAAAGGCAGGCACATTTACACTTTTGCAAAGCATCATGTAATATTTTGAACCTGTCTTTTCATGCCGACTCTTTTCATGTTCAATCTAAACACTGTTTACTCATTTAAAGTCTTGTTACAGCTCAGCTATGAAGTGCAGTGCACACACACTTTCAAAGCTTCTGTGAGAGCACCTTGTTCCCAGGTTTCATTAGGAAGACCCACTTGCTTGTCTGAAGAAAATGTGAATTTTAAAAACTTCCTGTAGCAGACATTCAGCAACATTCCCCCTTCAGCTCTTCATAGTCCTGCTACCAAGACCTTTAGAGACTTAATACAGATAAGAATCTTGAAAAGAGAATTTATTGAAGTTATCTCCATTTAGAAGGCACGCTGATCTATTGATGGAAATTAAAAGGAAATGGTTAAATAAGCCAAATTACACGCGGGGTGATGAAACATTTCCTTTGCCTTGCCAGTAACATGCATGCAAATTATATTAATAGGCTATAATTATGTAAACTTTATTATGTGTGTTAAAGATAACATTAAAATTATAAGACAAATGACACTTAATCACCAATGGAGGGCAATGATAAAAGAGTCAGCAAAATTAACAGGCGTCATCAGGATTGTTGTGGTTGCTCCAGCCAGAGGAGGACAACGAGCCATAGCATTTTATATAATAATAACCCTTGCACACCTCTGGTCACCATAAAACTGCTTTACAAACATTAACTAATTATTAAACAAGCATTTAGGGCCTCCTTGCTAAATACACCCCCCAGCTGAAAATATTCTTGTGCTGCACATGCTTAAAATAACTCACAAGATGGGTGTTGGGCTGGTCATTGTTGCTCCATCCTCTCCCAAACTGAATTTGCCAGGAAAGCAGAATAACGGCTTGTATCCTATTGAACAGGGAAGAGAAGGATGGAATTAGTGTGCTGGACCTGCCACTTGGATTCACAGCTCCTCTGGAGCAATTTCTCTTGATAATTCATACCCAGAGTGGATTTTCAGCCAGGACACATTTTCCCACTTGTGTTGAATTTCATGGATCTGTGCCCAGCCATAGCACCCAAAGCCAAGGTTTCATGGCTCCTAGTTTGCTTTCTTTTGTCCCAGCATGAAAATTTCCCTTCCACCAAACAGTTTTGCTGACTTATTCCCTATTTCCAGGCACCTGTGGAATCAAGAAACTCTACACAGGAGCCTGAAGCTCTGTGGAGCAGCAGCACCTTTGCTAAATGTGCATTAGCAAAACACATCCAAATTGATCCAAGGTCACAGGGAGACCCCAAATCCTCACTAATGTGGGCAAAAGGGGTATCCTTGTGTTTTGGCAGCTGTGCCAAAATGTAAATCGTCCCTGGTACTTCTGTTTGTGCAGGGCCTTCACTATAAATACTTCTGCAGCTGCAGAAATTACACTAATCACAAGCTTGTCAGCTCCTTATGGTCTCTTCTCCCTTAGTGACTACACTCCCAAAAAGGCAAGAGAGATGGGAAATTCTCAGAGATTTTAGAGTTTTCACAAGAAATCAGTAAGTCTAGAAAACAAAAGTTTGAATCCTTCCAATCACTTGGTGCAAATGTGACTCAACAATCTTGATTCCTCAGCAGAAAAAGGAGATTTCATCTTATAGATATCATATAAAAATCAACCTCTGATTAAAACAGATAAGACTTCTGAGTCCTTAGTGCCAAACTGAAAAGTGGCATCTGCCTTGGCTCAGCCCTGAAACACCTTAAATTAAACCCATCTCTGCATCAGAACTTCTCATGCCAGTTACTCCTGCGGATTCCCACCTCCTTGAAGTGGCCATGAAATCAATAATGCCATTTTTTTCTAGTTTCCATACAAGAGGGAGCACTAAAAAAATGAATGATTATTTAACAGTATTGTCAGTACAGTTTTGGAATATAAAATTCTCTGAGTACAAATCCAATATGGAAATTTTCAGGATTGTTACACAAAAGAAAATATCAGGACTCTTGGGTTTTACCTCCCAAACAACTTGTATTGAAGAAAATATAAGTATTGAGGAAATATAAGTATTGTATTGTAATATAAGTATTTCCTCAGTGTTCAAGCACTGGGGAGAGGGAAACTTCTTGCTGCCTGTAATCCCCCTCTGAATAACATCTGAGAGAGGTAATAAAGATCATGGAGATTTTACTGTGAAAAAAAATAAGACACACTGGTTCTTCGTAATCCAAAAAGTTATTTGGTTTTGCTCTTGTGTTCTATATTAATATTTGTAATTGAACAACGCTGATTATTTTGAACTGAGAGATACAAAAAAAGGAATTATTTATTTAGAATAAATCATTGCAGCATGCTGAGCACACAACGAGGCTCTCCTTGGCATATCTGAGCAATTTATAAACACTACACCCGATGACAGGTGAAATTCAGGGATTAAACGTGAACAGGAATCAGGTACCACAGCTCTCCGAGTCTTCCAGGCTGCACTCAGCACATAAAAGTCCCTCATCTCTGAAGGCAAAATGTGCTCTTTAGTCAGAGCTTTTGTTCTGCTGCCTGTCCAAAAGCACAGCAGCACCTCGTTACACTCCAGGAAGATGGGGGTTTTAATGCCCCTGGAAGGTGGAAGCACAACAGCCCCGATTCTCCGCCGACCCGGCTGCGACGAGCGGCTCCTCGCGTGAGCCTTTGATCTGTATTTTCCAAACTTCATAACAAAACTTCAAGAAAAAGAAAAAAAAAAGAAGAAAAAACTATTAGCTGCAAATTAGACATTCTCATGGAAGCCTAGAATTATTTTTCAGGACAGAGGGCTCAATTTCCCAATCTCAGGTGTATGATTAAAATCAATTAAATCACTCTTCCAATGTCAGCGGCAAGATTCTCCTGACAAATGAAATTATGCGAGAAAAGTGTTCTCTTCACTCTTCAACCCTTTCTCAGCATCACTCACATCCACAAATGAGATCAAAATTTTCAGCTCGGGGATTTCAGAGATATTTTCCATAAGAACATGAAAAATCCCAGGAACCCTATGTAAGTAGACTTTATAGTCTCTAGTGGCGAGATGCTGATGGCCTCTGTATGTTAGATATATTCATGACTAACTAAAATGAAAAGTTCGAGTGGAATTTAACCATTTGGGGACCGCACGAGCATTTTTTTCACAAACTAAAGTTTTAACGGTAGAATTATGTACCAGACTCTTGGATACATGTAGTAACCTTTCTGTGTCTCTTTTCATTCCCAAGGAAGTCCCTCGTGGGTTTCCCCTATTGAAAAGCTGAATTTTATCAATCTCTCTCAGCTGCTGGCAGACAGGAGAGCAGCAAAGCAGGCTAGACTTCAAATGACCACATCATTTGCAGAGGGCCTGAAGGGTTAATAGTTACTTACAGGAGTATTCCTTGAGACAAAACAAGGTGTGTTATCCTTCTAAAAAGTGGAGAAATAAACCTTTTGATAAGAAGCGCCACTTGAAAGGCAGAGATATCTCATTTCCAGAGGTGTTCTGACGTGGCTGAACTGTACCTTCAGCAAATTATTTACCTCTTAATTTGTTAAAACATATGGGCTTAGAGGTAACTTTGCCCATGAGGCGTACATCTATATTATATGCTTGTTTGGTTTGACTTCATTTTCCTTGGAGACTTGAACAAATGTTTTCCGCATTTCATAAGTTGTTGTTTTTTTTCCCTCCCCTCATGTGTTGGAGGCAGCAGTGTTACATATGTATTTGGTTTCTTTTGACTCTGGTTAAAGAGGAACGTGCTAATTTACAGCAGAGCAGGCAAAGTGGAGCAATGTTTCAGGATGAGAAACGCAACCTATTTATAAACCTGTGCGGGAGCCGCTTTCCAGCTCGTTCAGTCCCGACTCACCCCGGCCAGGCTGGGGTTTTGGTTTGTTTTCAAATCACTGTAACAACACATTTCTCTGCAAAGCAGAAAACAAAGTATTTGTCTGTCATTGTTGAATTTTTTTTCTTTAATATAAAAGAAGAGAGCAACCAGCAAACTTCACACGAAGTCCCTGTTGAGAGGAAGGAGGATTGGATGAGATATCAGGAAAAAAATTCCTCCCTGTGAGGGTGGGCAGACCCTGGCACAGGTTGGGCAGAGAAGCTGTGGCTGCCCCAGCCCTGGGAGTGTCCAAGGCCAGGTTGGATGGGGCTTGGAGCAACCTGGGCTGGTGGGAGGTGTCCCTGCCCATGGCAGGGGGTGGCACTGGATGAACTTCAATGTCCATTCCAACCCAAACCATTCCATGACTCCGTGGTCTCTTAGTCCCTCAGCACAAAACCATTTACTAAGCTCTTGGAAAAGGGCTTGTTCTGCTCATGACTTTTAAAACTAACCCAATAATATTTTGTTTAGTGCAGTGATAACCCCTGGTCATGAAAACAGCATCATCCATCAGGGATGTGCTACAGCTGGAATAGGTGGTAGGTAGGATGTCCCCCTGAATATTCATTGGTGTGTCAACAGAGCTAGGTAAAGGACATGGTTAGGCAAAGGAAAAGTGAGAGGAAATAGTCAAGGGGTCTTAAAGCCAATTAATCTTATTTTGAGGTTTTGTTTGTAGAATGCTTGCAATGATACATGGCTTTGTCCAATGAGACCTCTATAATCCCAGCAAGGAAGGAGGGACGTCTTTTCTATTGCCTTGTGTTCCTAGCTCTCCATTCCACATAAAACTTGGAATTTCTTGAAACATGACTACAACTGGATCAATCACACTTGCAGCTTTCTCATCTCTGTCCATAGTCTCAAGACCCTCAAGCCAGTGCCCACCATGTCTTGTGCCTCACAGGAAAGATCTACACAAAGTTGGCTCCAATGTGGCATTTCCACATTTTTTCCTAATTCTCCGATCTTATTTCACAACAATATGGAGAAAGTGGAGTAAACCTGGATTGTTTTAAGATGGAAACATGATAATTGTCATCCTCGAGAGGCATCTTCTCCTTCTTGCTTTTGGGTGAGGTTTTTCTTGTTTTGTTTTCTGTGTGTGAAATCAACACCTCAAAGTGCTTTTTGGTTTTCCATTTGTTTATTCCAGCCATAAATATTTTATCACTTAAAAAGGGAAGCAGTGCTTGCTCCTAATTGTTTTTGATTAAATATGCTAATTACTTTTTGGAATATTAATGACACATACGGTACTAAATGTTTTAATAATGCAATGAAATAAGCCAGCAAATATAACTACAAATTAACCTGAAACTGCTACATGGTTTCTATAATTTTGTGTTATAACAACACAAATCTAAAGGAAAACATCAATGACATGACAATACTTCTTTCTTGGTGTCTGGAGTTCAACTAAACAAGAAAACTAAACCAAACAAAATCCCTGAGTGAACAGGGAGCTACCACACTTTGGGATCACTTTTCTTCACTGCAAGACAAGGAGAAGAAAAATAAAACCCAACTGAATATGAGAACATCTCACAAGAGATGCTGCCAATGAATGGGTCATAAAATTTGCCTCTGAAATAGTCCTGAAGCTCCTCATCTTTGAGGAGCAACTGTGGTGCTGAATTAGTCTGTGACCACCCAGATGTCTTGAGGCAGAAAGCATTAAAGTTTTGCCATCTATCATTATTCCCACATTTCTTACTGAACTTGCAGAAGACAGTTAATATTTTTACTTTTAATTTATTTTTTCCCTTGCTCAAGAGTAGATAAACCCTCTTTGTTCCCTCTTTGCAGGAGGGGGACACCTCTGCTTTTCAGTGGCATGGAAATGCCTTTCCAATGCAGGCTGTGAATGTGTTTGCAGGCTGAAATCAAGCTCCCTACCTACGGCAGGCTCCCCAATTCCCAGGACAATCACACTGACACAATTAAATTCTTCCTCTTCTGTGACAGAACTCTATGCAATGGTTAGTATTACATTACACTGAAAATAATTAATATTGGGGAGGTTTTTGCATGTTTGTGTGTTAAAGACTTGACCTTTTAATTTGTTTTTCCCTCAGAAATATTTTGCAATCTAATGATTTGTATAGACAGTTCAAAGATGCCAGATAGTCTGGCAAAGCTTTCCTGAATAACTGTGGTTATGTTTTACTCTCCTTGGTACTGGTTTTGTTTCCTGTGGTGTGAAAAACATTCATGGGGGTTTATTTTTGTCAGATTTGGTAGAACAGGAGTATTTTACTGCTGGGGAATGATGCACCAAACACTACAATCAATGCAGATCTTGTGGGTGATGCCAGCATTGGACCAGCAAAGATAAAGAACAACAAGAAAAAGAGAAATGATTATTTGCATATAAATATTTTAAAAACTTAGAAATTACTGTGGAATAACTGTTTATTACTCGGCTGATGGGAAAGTGGCGTCAGTGCAGCAAAACTGTTTAATTGTCGTGATATGCCAAGGATTGGTAAGACATAGATAATTTTTTTCTAATTGATAAGCAAGATCCAGCAAATTTTCCCTGTCAGGTATTACTGCTGGCTCTGTTATTAGTGGCACATTCAGCTCTCAGGGCAACCAGCAGCTCTTCTGTGCTGACCTGTGGGTCTCTGAAGAAAACACTCTGGGAATCCTTCCTTCGAGATGTACCTTGAACATATGGATGTGTCTTTGACTGGACTTTTAGCTATGACACATCCATGCTTTGCTAGCCAAGCCTGAATTATTAAATGATGATATGGACTATGCCCATAGAGGACCTTGGGCCTGCTTCTGAAATGCTAATAAAGCCAGCAGGAAAGAATTCCTTAGGTTTTTGTCCTGGATTTAATTTCTTGAGTTCAGAAACTCAGGTGAGTAACTGTAATTTTAAACCAGCTTGAATTTGATATTTGGGAGCCTTCCACAGAGGAAATGTTTTTTGTTCGGATTAAAGCTGATCTTGAAACACAAATTTGCTTGAAGATCAGCAAACCCCAAAAACTCATTTAAAAATTGGGTTTAACTCCGAAGGCCTGTGCCCTTCTAGGTTTAACCTCAGACTAAAACTGGAGTGATGAAATATTGAAAGAGAAAATTAGACTTTTATTATATTTAGTCCACAGCCACGCTTAAATTCTGTCAGATGTGTATTCCCAGGAGATTTAAATCTAGCTTTGCAGACCTTGAGGGTACAGCTGTTTGGGTGAGTATCAAACACTGGGTGCTGGTAAGGTCCCAGGAATAGTTTTACCATTGATTTTGGGAGTAGGAATGGGACCAAAGCAAAGAGGGAAGAGTTTTCAACCCTTCCCATCTTCCTGCCCCTCTCAGGGTGATCCCTGGGGGGGTTTGCATCACGGTGGGAATCCTTTGAAGAGGGACACTGGGAAGGTCTGTTTCCCAGTGTCCCCAGTGTCATATCAGGTTCATGGGCAGGCTGCAAACCTGAACATGGGCAGACAGAGGCAAAACAGGCAAGAAAAAGAAGAGCTCATTAAGGCAATAATCTGGATAGAAACTGTTGGGAGTGCATAAAGAAAACTAACAGAGCAGACTTTGAAGCTGCCGACATTTTAACCTCATGGCCAAGGCCAGACCCCAGCGATCAAACGCATAAAAAGCTCTGTCTGCTCTCAGAGTAGAGCCTGGACTAAAGAAAGGACTGGGGCAAGAGGCAGTTTTATCCGAGTGCTCTTTCAGTAGCTTTAGCTTCCCACCCCAGGGATGCCTCACCTCTTGGGCTCCATCAATCCCCTTCCATGCTCCGGAACCTCTGCCAGCGCTCAGGCCGGGAGTGATGGATGAGCAGGGACAGTGCGCCGTGTGTACATGTCTGCCCAGGACTGAGGGGAGAATATTCATCTCATTCCACTCCTGACCTTTCCCCATTCTGCAAACCTGAAAGGTCTGGGCTGCATAATCACATCTTGGGATAAAAGATAAGTGAACTACCAAATAAATAGTGGAGTGTTTACATGACCTTATGGTTTTACAGTCCATATTAATTTTTAATTGCACTGTTAAAATATAGTAAATATCTATTATACAAATTAAGTGGTAATAGGTATTTGTATTTTTTTTCATGAATTAATCTTAAAATAAGCTGATTACATAAATCTTTAGCCAAGCAGTGGCTAATCCTGGGCACAAACATTACTTTGATAAGATACATTCAAACAAACATTTTTGTGGCAAAATGTTATCAGATACTAGCACATAATTAGTCTAAGACATTTGGTTCAATGCAAGCATTTTCGAGTTGTGATCATTAAGTGAAGGTATTGGGAGAAATCCAAAAGGGAGCAGAGAATTGTAAGCACTTCAGAGTTCCTTTGTGGATTCCGATTAGGCTGCTGGATTCACTGCTGTTTCCTTATGTAAACATATTCACATATTGCCATGGTGGGGAAATCTTTATCAAATTATTGGCAAACAAAGTGATGTTCATGTAGATGAAATTATTATTCACCTGTATCTGTACTGGGCTGAAAGGGAAATTGGGAAGGAGGGTCAGAACTGGTGCAAGGAGCGGAACCCCAGCTTCATTCGGAGTATCAGGAGTGAGGTGCCCCTTGTTTCTGTCACCACAAGGGAGGACAGAGAAAGAGGGAAAACCCAGCCCATGTACATTAATGTTGGCTGTTTGTATATAGATTTAGTTCTCAGCCTGTGCCTCTTACTTGCATTTACAGGACTTTTAGTATTACCTGCATTTATTTAGCTAAATTTCTGTATTTTTCAGCAGTACTAAAAGTATTAAACCAGAAGGACCCATAATAACTTCATTTACTTATCCAATACTCTGAAAGGACTATTGATTAATACATAATAAATAAAGGTTTTTAAGATGCTTAATAGTGGCTTAATAGTGGAATCTAGTAAATACTTAATTAGAGAGGGTTATTGAACTCAGACAATGGCTATTTGACGTGCTGACATTGGAGGAATAGCCCCTTAATTGACAGCAAACTCCACTGTATGGAGCCTGCTTAAGGAATTTTTAGTAATAGGCTGCAATGGTCATGATGGAGCCACTTGGTCAATGCACTTGGTATCGATGCAGAGCATTAATAGCTCCATGAGAGCCTGCAGGAAGAGCTCCTAGGAATGCTGTGCATGCCCAGAACTAGGGAAAAGATCTCCAGGAATTTTTTCTAATCATAAACACTAACTGCATGCAATTGCCACGCAAAATGAAATCTCCTGGGAGTTCCCATGATCCTGCAAAACCACTGAATCCACCTGGGATCCTTGTGATCACCAAGCAGGGTGTAAACTGCCCCACTCCTCCCCATTCCCAGTGTGATCACACAGCTCTGGTGTGACCAGTCCAACCACAAAGTATTTCAGCTGTGTGGTGGATCAGCCATAGAATCATGTAATGGTTTGGGATGGAAGGGACCTTAAAGACCATCCCACCCCCTGCCATGGGCAGGGACACCTCCCACCAGCCCAGGTTGCTCCAAGCCCTGTCCAACCTGGCCTTGGACACTTCCAGGGATCCAGAGGCAGCCAGAGTTTCTCTGCCCAACCTGTGCCAGGGCCTGTCCACCCTCACAGCTAGGAATTCCTTCCCAATATCCCATCTATCCCTGCTCTCTGGCAGGGGGAAGCCATTCCTCCTTGTCCTGTCACTCCAGGCCCTTCTCCAAAGTCCCTCTCCAGCTCTCCTAGAGCCCATTTAGGCCCTGGAACAGGCTCTGAGTTCTCCCCAGACCCTTCCATTCTCCAGACTTAACAGTCCCAGCCCTCCCAGCCTGTCTCCAGAGCAGAGGAGTTCCAGCCCAGTGCTAATTTAATGTTGCATCTCCTGCATCCTGCAGGATGCCTTTTCCCCCAGACAGTTTAGCAGCCTCGCCCTACACCCCAAACCAGCTTTACCCACACATTTTCCCTGTGCTGAGAGCTGACAAAGCCATGATCCCAGTGTTTTCCTCAAGGAACTTTGTGCTTTCCAGCACCCTGTGCTATCAATACCCTGTGGTTTATCCAGGACCAGGTACTGAGCATCTTTACAGCACAAAACCACACCTAAAGCATTTAAATCCAAACAATTCACCAGCCTTTTACATTATGCAGGGTCACATTTTAAAGGCTCTAGATATTTTTTCCCATCAAGCGGAAAAACTTGGGATTTCCTGAGTTCAGAAGTTTGGGCTGCAGTGCCTGTGGATGTCGGTGGGTTAAAAGCAGCATTTCTGGCTTTGAAAGGTGTTATTTTGAAAGTTCTCATAAGCAAAGCAATTGTTTGCCTTTCCACTTACAGTGTTTGGTTTCTTGTTCCATGAAGTAGAGACAGTGTAACTAAGCTGCTCCTCGCTGCTTAGAAAAACCCAAATTGCAAATTTCTTAGAGATGCTGTTTTATTTCCAGTCTCTCCCCTCGCTACACAAACACTAGAGGCAGGAGCTGTGTGAAAGGGCTGTTTGGGGATTTAACTCCTGGTTTCTGCTAAAACCAGGGTTTCTAATCCCAGTGTCACACAGGTGAAGTGAAACTTGGGCGTGAGTGTGTAGAAAATTCAAGCTTTGAGCCATGTGTAGAAAAATACAAATTATTGGTAAAAGAGATGAAATCCATGGACTTTGTACATAAAAAGCAACTTGATCTTCTGGTGTTTCTAATGAAAAATACTACCAGGTGTCACTTAAAAAATAAAATTGACTGTAATATGCTATAAAATCACCTCCTTTGTCAGTTTCACCTGCACAAGTGGAGAACACAGGGTATTTCTGGAGGAGACACAATCAAAGCAGAGTTTTGTACAGAAAGAAGTGACACAGCAGCACCAGCACAGGCTCTGGCAGCTCTGGTTCATGCAGACCAGGGGTGAGGGACTCAGGCAGGTGGGACCCCATAAAACCCCAAGACCAGCTCCCCTTCCTAATGGGCACAAAACCAGGCAGGGCTCAGTTGCCTCCATCACCCTCCCTCCAACTAACCTGCCAAATATTGCATTTTACTGCTTTCTTTCCAAAATCCCCTTGACTGGTCAGATTCAGCCCTGGGCATTCATGCAGTGCCAGCCCCCACCCTGGCAGCTCACCAAAGCCATCTGGGTGGGGAAAGAGGGTTGAATCCCGGGGAAACCCTGCCCTTCACCTCCCTCCCTTCTCTCTCCAAGGGGCTGAATTACACCAAAATATCAGATGCTACTTTGGGCCAGCCCAGGGACAAAATTGGTCTCAGGTCTCCTTCCCTTCAACTTATATATTTAAAGACTAGAAATCGGCACAAGTTCCTCCCTCCTAAACAATTATATTCACTAATTTAGATGAGAACTTAATATTATACCTTTATATTAAGTGCTGGATATACCAAAAAAAAAAAAAAAGTCTATTTAGATTTAATATTGCAGGAGCATCTGGTCTTTTCATCTAATTTGAAACCTTTAAAGAAGGGAAACCTTCATCAAGAAATAATATCCATAAGCATTCCAAGCCTTCTCCCGCCTCCCTTCCTTTAAAGAGTAATAAGAAATCTCCCCCTACAGGCCTTCGGTGCCTAATGCAAGGGGAAAGAGATGTTTCTAGGCTGTGAATTGTCCTCTTAAATCCTAGGAAACCTCTCACAGCTGCTCAGGACACGTATGGATGTGCAGGAGAAGGTATCTCCAGGTCTGCATTCAGGCTCCTTTCCTTTGTGAGAGGCACAGCTCCCATCCTGCTCCCCTGGGATGCAGTGGGAGAGCTCCCGGCCAAGCGCCACAGGGGCACTTCTGCAAAGTGGTAACAATTATCTCCTGCATTTTTCACTCTTTATTACCACAACTCCACTGGGCAAAAACATTTTGACTAGAAAACTATTTCCTTTTTCTTTTTTACCTGTTTTAAGGGAAGAAATTAATGGGAGAAAAATGCAAATTGCTTCCTTTCTCTGCACCAGGAAAAAAAGGCTCGTGCTGCTTTACTTACCAATTGACTGTTGTTTTAAGCAAATCAGCAGGAACCAATATCATACATATAACACCAGCAAACCCAAACGACACTAATGTAACATGCAATTCCAAATAACACAAAGAGAGTTTATATCCCCAAATTATTCTCCATTTCGTTTAGGGAAGTCCTGCTTGGGGATTAGGGTAGTTGTTTGTTTATTTGAATTCATTATAGAACTGGGAGTTTATTATATTCTGTACTCACTGTAAGGTAATCAAAATATAGATGGAAATTGGAAGATTTTTATTGGTGCCATTTAGGTAGGTTATATTCTGTGAGAGAGCTGGAGAGCCTTGATAAACTTGACGTAGAAGTTGCAGACTTTTCTTGTATAACTGTGCTTTTAGAAATCTCATTCCACACTATCTATTTGATTTAACAAGAACCTTTTTTTCACAACAACTTTCCATCCACGTGTCTCTCTTGTACAATATAATCACATCTAATTTGTTGCAAATCCAGTGGCTGCAAACCAGAACCGACCCTCAGCTTGACTTGCTTTACACAACACAAAATTTAACCAAAGGAATGTAATTGAGAAGGAACTTCCCCATTGCCATTTCCATTTGCTCCCAGCGCCCCCATCACTTTATTTATTCCAGTAGTAAAAATAAATCTTTAATTGGAAGGAAAGTGATAACTGAAGTTTAATTAAGCTAAGCCAATAAAGTGAAGGGAAATTACCAGAGTAATGTCACACACTGAATAGAGGCCGTGCAGGGCTGCAATTTGGGCTGCTCCAGAGTAGCCTGTGGAGAGGCTCCCTCAGAAGGCAAGAGATGCTCTTGTCTTCATCTCCAGTTCCCACCTGGGACAAGGTGATGACATTTCCTGGCAGTGCTGGGCCAATGGCTGGACTCTATGACCTTAGAGGTCTTTTCCAATCTATATAATTCTGTGATTTGGGCTGAATTATCCACCCCAGGGGCTGCTTGTCTCCCCAGCCAGTGCAACATCCCACCAGGGAAGTCTCCACTGGGTCATGTCTAACCTGTGTATAAGCATAAACTCACCCTTCTTCCCCAAAAATTTCCTGTGGCAGCATGAAACCCACCTGCCCATCTGCTTGGTGCTCTGAAGGGCATTTTAGGTGGTCTGTAGCCAACCACTTTTTTCCCCCTCCCAGATCCTGGGAATCTCACAAAGTGGGAGGAAGGATCAATGCCCCAGGATACCCCTTACAAGCAGAGGGAGAGCGGGGATGATGCTTTTTTCGCTGCCCAAACTTCCAGCCACGGCATCTGCTAGGAAGATCCCGGGAACAGCACTAACACTGAGATGCTGCCAGCACGTCTGCCAGGGTGCAGACTTATTTCATATTTATAAATATGCTTTGGTAACAAACAATAGCTGCTACTGCTTTTCCAGGTTGAGCTGTGAACACTGGTTTACTGGCAACGTGTCCTTTTTTCACACTACCAGGTTTACAAATTTCAAAGCCAGGAGGACTGACTGTGATCGGGTAGTTTCATCTCAGTGTTGGATTTCCCCCAGCAGCCTGAATTAGAAAAATATATTTTTGAGCAAAACAACTCCTCTTAAAAAGGATTTCAAAATCAGAGAACTCCCCACGCTTCCTAGTATGGTCTTGTGTCAGTTCATCACTCTCAACATTAAAAAACATGTACCTTAATTACTCTTCTGAATTTATTTCCAGCCACTGACCTTGTTATATCTTTGTCAGATAGATGAAAGTACCCATTATTAAAGTTCACTTCATCATGTGGGTGTGTGTAGGCCATGGTCAAGTCATCCTTAACCTTCCCTTTGATAAGCTAAATAAACCCAACCATGAAATCCTTACTATAAGCTATATGTTCATTAATCATGAGCCTGTTTTTCCCTCAGAAACCTCTTCTACTGAACCACAGCTTTGTGGTCAGCAGCCTCTGTCATCCCTGAACAACCAGGTGTGCCCAGCAACGAAGAGAAATAACGAGGTCTGTATAACCACCCCATCCATATCCCACTGCTCCCTTTCCAGCTGCTCCATCACACTGAGAGCACAGGGGCAGCTCCTCTTCTGCCTTGATGGGTGAGGTGTCCTTCAGTTATTGCCCCAATGCCCTGTGCCCCCCTCTGCCTGCCATCCCCACACATTGGTCTCCTGCTCATCCCTAACGTCATGTCTTCTCTCACGTAGTGGATGCACAGGATAAATTGGACTGCGCCCAGAAACCTGAAAAATTATGTAAGTGCTGATCCCAGTTGATCTTGGGGCTTTTTAATTACAGAATCACAGAAAATGCTGAGTTGGGAAGGACCAACAAGGATCGAGTCCAGCCCCTGACCCTGCCCAGGCCCATCCCCAAGAGTCACACCCTATGCCCCAGAGCAACATCCAAACCCTCCTGGAGCTCTGGCAGCCTTGGGGCTGTGCCCACTGCCCTGGGGAGCCTGGGCAGTGCCCACCGCCCTCTGGGGGAAGAGCCTTGCCCTGAGATCCCACCTGACCCTGCCCTGACACAACTCCAGCCATTCCCTGGGTCTGTCCCTGGTCCCCACAGAGCAGAGATCAGTGCCTGCCCCTCCTCTGCCCCTCCCCAGGGAGCTGGATCTGCAATGAGGCCTCCTCTCCATCTCCTCCAGCTGGACACACCAAGTGCCCTCAGTGTCCTCACACACTGCCCCTCCAGGCCCTTCTCTGTCTCCATGTCCCTCCTTTGGACACTGTCTAATTGATTGACTTCAGAACCGTGTGCTGATTACCAAGTCACAGAGCACTGACAAACCACTGGGCTCCCCCCATCAGTGCTTCATTAATTGAATAATCAGGTTTCCATGCCAGCATTTCACCTGCAATTAATATTAGTGGCTTGTTTCCCATACTTTTAGCATTATTAGTATTGTTTCCCATTGCCCTGATTTGTTATTGACACTTTGTTTGTCCACATATTGAAAGTTGTTCACCATCCTGTGACAGAAGTACCACAATTGACTTCTTTCTGCATTATAAAACCAGAATATTTATTCAACAGTCTCATCTTTACTGCACTGTTTACTCTTGTTCTACTATTGTCATCTAGAAAACAACTAAGACTGTAATTCCCTTTACTCCCAAGACTTTTCAAAGCTGCTTTTTCTCTTATCTCTAAGCAGGTATTTCTCCTCTTATTCTTTGATCTCCATACATTTGAACAGTTATGACCTGTCAGAAAATTCCTTTTTTATAAATATCTATTTATCTAAATTTCCTTTGCAAGACAAATCATGGTTTGGCTTGGTCTGCTTTGTCTTTTTCCCATGACCAGCTCTGGGAGGTTAACATCTAATAAAACATCCCTAGTTCAGAAATACCATTTATATTTTTCTGCCTAAACTCCTGCAACTGGACAGTTCATCAGGCAGAAGATATTAGAAAAACTGGCAGCCATAATCGTGTGGGTGGAGGTGAGGACATCTGCTCTTTATATCATGAGCATTGCCAACATGCTATAGACATATCCAGGTTTCTGTTCCAAAACCCCCTCAAGAATATACCGTGCAGAGTTCCAGCTCGCTGGAACCTCCTGCTTGGTTTGGGAAAATTTGGCAAGTTGTTTTCCTTCTGTAGCTTGTTCATAATTTTCTCGGTCTTTACTACATGGGCAAAGTGTGCCCAGATTTCATGTGCCACTCCAACATATGTTCCGTGATTACATACAGGATGTATAATCACTCTTCTTTACTGCATGAGTTCAGCTGGCAGCGCTCTCTGACACAGTCCAGCGCCGCGAGAGAGTCTTGGGGCGACGCGTGTTCGCCGCCGGTGCGGCGGCTGCGGCAGCAGATGAGCGGCACCGCGCCGGCCCTGAATCTTTAATGCGCCCTTGTCGGCGCGCCCTGCTCACTCGTGCTGGGCACAGCAGAGCTGACAGCCCTGAACATTGCCCAATGTGCTGTGACTGCCACGAGCCGCTCCTCTGCATCCCAGTGCTCGCGGCCACCTCGCCAGGTGCCGTTCCTGGGAACAGCCCGAGAGAAGGGACACGAGTCCATGCAAGCTCAGTTATCAGACTAATTCTCACTGTGTCATCATCCAAGCCTTGGTTCATTCCTTTAGAGGGAATTTTTTCATGGAAAGGCTGGTTGAGCATTGAATGAACTGCCCAGGGAGGTTTTGGAGTCCCCATCCCTGGAGGTGCCCAAGGCAGGACTGGCCATGGCACTCAGTGCTCTGGGCTGGGGGACACGGTGGGCATCAGGCACAGGGTGGGCTCAAGGATCTTGGAGGTCTTTTCCAACCTCAACGGTTCTGGGATTCTGTGATTTATCCACCAGGCACGTGGTTTTCCATGCCCTCAATCAGTCATGGGACACTCAAGTCTGTTTGAAGGGCCAGCATATGACAGTTCCTGTTTCTGTTTCTCTCTGCAGGACCACTATGATCATGATATAAACCAAGTGATGGTAGAAACATGAACACATCCAGAAGAGATGCTTGGAAAACCTAGCTGTTTCACTGGAGAAAAGGAAAGATAGTATCCTAAATTATCTTGTGTATGAATACTTACTTTGTAATGTGTCAAATGTTATTAAGCATTGAAACTAACTACCCAGGGCAGGAGTGGAGTCTCCATCCCTCCAGGGACTTAAAAGCCATGTAGATGTGGAATCTGAGGACATGGGTTAGTGGTGGGTTTGGAAGAGCTGGGGGAGTGGCTGGACTCGATCTTAGAGGGCTTTTCCAATCTAAACGATTCTGTAACTCTAAGGAAGAAAAATCTAAGTAGTGTGTGAAACCAAACCTTCATGTCCGTAAAACTAAAGATACAGTTGTGGTGAGTCTGTCTGCCAAAACACAAGAGTACTTAAAAACCTCAGAATCCTACTTTTATAAGTACTCAAACACCTCTTAGTAGGAATAGACAAACTAATGGGATTTTTTGACCCTCGGAGAATCTGATTCCTGCTGTGACAATCCAGTTGTCTTGAAACCCCCACGAGGCACTGCTCATTCAGTCCTTACAGAGCTTTGCAAATCTGGCCCTTCGGTGCCAAAAAAGGAAGATATTAATCTCAGAGAGCACTTTGTCTTCTCATTGTCCCATCACAAATTCTTGCACAATATCCCAGAGTTAACACAAATGGGTAACTGTTCAGTTATCTTTAAAGGCCTGTGGGATTTGATAAGCAATTTCATGGAAATAATCTAAATACGCATAATAAAAAAAAAAAAAAAGGGAAGTGATGTTCTGTTAATGCATCACTTTTATTGTGACAAGTTTTTCTTCAAATGAAAAATAAAAGTGTAAAAACTTAGAATTGCAACACTGTTAAGCACCTCCTGGGATCATTATAATAGACTGTACAATTATTACCTGAGCTGAAGTGCTTTTTTTTAAAAAAAGAAGAAACCAAAACAGCAATAAATGTAATTTCATTGCTCTACCCGATATGCAAAATCTGCCTGGCATCTATTTCCAATATGAAATCAATTTTCCATTTATTCATAATTCTGCTTGGAACCTTACTGAAAATCTTGATATAATTTCTATAGTATTTTTAAGATTTGCACTACAGTAAAGCTCAATAAAACTTTTAAATGGTTTACATCCATCATGTCACTGAAATGTTTCTTAAAATATTTTGCTGGGGATTAGGAAGGTTGAGAAAGAATAACAAAGGTATTTCTCTCTGTAAGTGCCTGCCTTTTTTCCTCCACAAGCAGTCCTGATTTCACAGTTCTTCACCCCAGTTTTTCACAGGGTGTCCTAAACTTGAATGAACGAAGACACCCATATTTTGCCTCTATAACCTGCAGTTCTGTTGATTTAAATACAAGAACTCCAGATTTGCATGAGCTTAAGAGTTCTTACAGCCAGATATGGTTATACAAACAGGTCTGTGTGTCCACACAACCCCTTTGCACCTCAGTCTATTGGACTGCATGGGTGAGGTCAGGAGCAGGTCATTTTGGTGATGACCAAATGTATTAAGAGAAGCCAGAAATGTTGAAATCCTTGTCGTATCTGAGAACATTTCTCATGGTTGACTCTTGGGGATGGTCCTGTGCAGGGCTGAGTTGGACTCGATGATGTGAGTCCCTTCCAACTCAGCATCTTCTGTGAGTCTGTGGTTCTATATCAGTGAAATCGCCCGGTGAGAAAACCTTATGTTAGCAATTTTAAATTTAATTTTTAGGCCAAATAAAAAAGTTGTCACCACTTTTGCAACCACGGGTCTCACTTTTTTTTCAAGTGATACCAAAACCAGGCTGGGCAGCTTTTCAAGAAAACACAACTATCCTACTTAGCTTAACCACTATATTTTGAAACGCACATTTTTCAAAGCAGTTGTTTTGCAAATATCACTTGTCCCAACATTCGGTTGTCAGTTTGGGTTTATTATACTTTTATGTCTGGAGAAAATGGCCCCTCCCAAACTGTACATTGAAGGAAGCAGCCAAACATGCTTTGATGTCTTTTTAACTCTGTGCTCCTCATGAAAGATTATCTGGCAGGCAGTGATGGCAGTGCATTAATATATAAAATAATTAGGAAGAGCACTTAATGAAATTATGGGTGTGTTTATACATCCTAAGCCGCATGGCCACATTATCTCCTCTCCCATCAAACCGCAGCACAGCTACTTTGAAAAGTATCATTAGTGACTTCTGTGCCTGACAAAAGAGTCCACAGTTCTTCCAAAAAAGAAGAGCTTGACAGTGAGGACATGGAAAGCCATTTAGGCCTTCCCAGCTCTGCCTGCACCTCTCCTTCACAGCAGATTAGCTGCAAGGAGATGGGTCCTACCACAGTGGCAGGGATTGCATAACACTCCTCTGAGAGCACTAGAGTGACTTTGAAAGTTTTATTAGGTTTTTATTAGATCGTGATACCCATTTTCAGCTTGTCCAGTTGCTCACAAATTATGATAATTTGAAATCCTGTACTGGATGCCATGGGCTGATGTTAAGTTTCCCCAGAGCACATGACTCTGAATTAAACTCCGATTACTCCTTGGTACTGGGGAGGAGGAGTTTTTCCAGTATGAAGGCACTTGTCAGCACTGGATTTGTCTCACCATGAAACTGAAGAGATGAACATGTGACATGATGTATTTTACAAGGTGCTTAACAAGAACATGATTGGGAAAAAATTGTAATCCATGAAATCAATGCTATAATCTAATATTGTTTGTTCTTAGTGACTACTGGAGCACAACAAGATCAATGTCAGGACAGCACTATTCACTCTAAGTATCAATGACCTGGAAGAAGTCATGTGAAAGGATGGGACCTGCCAATGGCTCAGCATGGAGGAGGCTCATGAGGAGAAAATGCAAGCAAGAGTGATACAACTAGAACTGGCCCAGAAATAGGCACATGGAGGAGTTAAATGCAAATAAATTTGAGGTAATTCTTTGGGGAAAAAATACCAGTCATATTGTTATGCTCTCACTGTCTGTATGAAGGGAAGGCAACAAACAGAGCAGAAGGATAATTTGAAATCCTTTAAATGGACATGTAGGCAATGAAAACAGGAAGCAGACAGGCTGGAAGACAACCTAGAAACGGGCACTGGTGGGGGTTGGCAGGATTAGGTCAGCCAACAGCACAAGGTAAAAAACTTTCTTTGTGTCTTCAAGTGTTTGTTCACTAAATTTCTGAGAAAAGGTTTGTTCAGAGCCAAACAAATTGCACCTGGACTAAGCTGTTCAGCCTTGCATGGCTGTACCCTGCTGTATGATTTCATATTTACCTATCTCAAATCAATATCTCAAGTGTTTTTAGGCTACCAGTCCAGTCTGCTGTACATATTTACTCCATCAGTATTACTGTGACTGAGTGCAGGAGCGCAGCTTGAGACCGTGGTAAATATCTGTATTAATACTTGGTTTTGGCTCCTCTGAATTAATGGGGACAATTAGAAGAGGTACAATTAGCAGTATGCAAGAACTTGCCAGCAGAGCAGGGGCTGCCCCAACCTCTGCTCAGACAGATGGGCAATGGGGAGATCCAGCTGGTCGACACTCTCCCCAGGAAATAACCCCCGGATCCCGAGCACTGAAGGGGCAATGCATCATTCCAGGCCCTGGAGAGAGGCCCCAGGTGACATCCGTGGCAGGCGCTGTCGGAGCGGCCATGGGACATCACGCTCAGCAGGTCCAGCACCTGGTGCTCCAGTTCCTTCCCAAAAACTGAGCCATTCCCACCCGGTCTTTCCACCCTGCTGCAGAAACAGCTGACACAGACATGAGGGTCGTGTGTTCTTCCTCCCTCTGTGACATTTGCATCCCACATCTTGCATTTAGGATAATCACCAGGCATGAGTGAAAACTCTTGTAAGGATTCTTTTTCTTCCTCATGCTTGAATTGCTGTGTGTGATTGTGGCCTCTCAACGTTTTGAACCAACTTCTTGGACTAGAAACTAAATTTACAGTGAATGGCTCTGCTAAATCGGGAATATTTAATATTAATACATTGACCAGCATGTCAGAGTTGATCCAAGCTGTGCCCATGTTTTCCACTGGAGGACCTAAAAAAATAATACTGTTTTCTTCACTGCAGATTTCAGGTTACGTAGCCATGTATTTAAATAAAAAGAGTCTTTTTCCAGGGCTATTTTCAGCATAAAAAATCCAGAGCCGGCAGTTTTTACAGTTTCAGTCCAAGCCCAAGCTTCAATAAGCTCACACAGCTCTAATGATTGTTAGTGAAAATGTAATGGGCCATTTGAAATACAAATGAAGGCAAGTAGGTAAAGGGATTTTTTTTTTTCTTTTTAGTGGAATCAATTTACACTAGCTATTTAAAAAAATATTAAAATAAATGTAATGCCATTAAATGTAAGCTCAAAACCCAGGGAGAGCATTAGTGGCCAAATTTGCCAAAAAAGTAGTCATGCCAAGAGCACGGGGCCAGATTCTGCTCTCAACTATATTGGTGTTAAGCCAGGATAACTCCCCTAATTACAACAGGCTTGTTCTGGAATAAGACCAGGATTAAGTGAGAGCAGAAAGGGACTCCATTCTCTGGTAGGAACTTTTTGCAGTGCCCCAATTTACTCTGGGTGACCCAACTCATTTCTCACCAGCCTCAGATATCCCATACATTTATCCAGCATCCCCTTTTGCCAGGACAAGGAGATTGGAGGTATTTTGCCCAGTGGTTGGACAGGATGTGGCTGAAATGGTGCTGAGCAATAGATGGCACCATGGGCAGGGAAGCTTGGCTTGGATTGGTGAAAGTTAAAGGGACAAACTGTGTATAAAGAGAATAAATTAAAGGGGGAAAACACACTATTGCCATCTGAAAAGCAGGGGTAGAAATGTTCTTTTTTGTATTTTTTTGGAGTCAAAATAGAAACATTTGATGAGAAGTGGGAGCAGAAGGGAACTCCATTCCCTGTTAGGAACCTTCTGTGGTGCCCCAATTTACCTTCATCGACCCAGCTCATTTCTTACCAGCCTCAGGTGTCCTATAGATTTATCCAACATCTCCTTTTGCCAGGACAGGGAGGTTGTTTCAACCTCCAGAACAGGGTTTGAGGAGGGGTCAGAAGCAGCAGGAGGGTTGTTCAGCAGGTGCTGTTTTGGAAAAAAAATTAATGGACCAAACCAGCAAGAGGAGCCAACAAGAATCTGTCAGTGAAAAAATAATTAACAGCTAAGCTGAGCTCAAAGTTTGGAGGGCAATGAGTTAAGCAACAGGGGGAAAAAGCAAACTCTTTTAAAAGAGGGTTTAATTTCATATTACTTGCAAAGGAAAGGAAGGAAAACCAGCTAAATCATGTGTTTAATATTTATTTTAAAAATTTATCATAGTATCCTGGATTCCCTTTAGTAGTCCAGAGATTTTGTGGGTGAATTCTCTCCTTCTGCAGGATAATTTCTGGGCACTATTAAATATCATATTAATATACTTCTTAGGGAAAAAGGAATAATATTTGAGTTGGCATAAGAGGGTTAGCTCCTGCATTCCAGGGCATCAAACCAGGCAAATAAGCAAACAAGGAAGAGAGGAGCAGCAAAGGGGAAAAAAGGAGTTTCCCCCATCTCTGACTTTCATCCTTATTGCTGGAGAGACCTGGAAAAAGTACACAGGCTTTTACATGGACTCGGAAAATTCATCTTAGGGAGGGTCTAGTATTTGCTATTGAAAATAAACAAAGGTTTCTATTTGAACTGCAAAAAGACCCTAAAACAACAGTGTTTGCCGCTTTTCAGGTGGAAATTATATGTGATTTTTTAATTTAATTTATTGACTTTATTTCCAGTTTATACCTTTATTTTCACAAATCGAAACTAAGCTTCCATCCAGTGCTTAGCATCATTTCAATCCTTTCCATGCCCAAACCATGGGCAACCAGAATTCAAAATTTTGGATGGTAACTCAGGATATGCAAATATGACCAGCCAGGTTAACAGGATGTTACAGAATAACAGAGAAAATATGACCAAGCTCTTCAATTCACCAGCTCTGCAAACAGCTGCACAGAGGAAAAGCACTGCAATTATTTGTGTGAAGATTTATTTGGGGGAGAAACTTATATAGATACATACTTATCCTTTCATTCATGACATGTAAATAATACAGAGTATGATTTGTCACATTCCTGGATTTCATGATGGTTGCAACTGGCAACTGAGGGATAATTTAATTTTAATTATAGTTTAGTTGATTTTCTCTTTAATTACTGAAGTTGGATGACTAAGGCACCAAAATATGTAATGCAAAATCTTCCCATACAGTAGATTTTCTTTAATAACGACAGTATTTTTATTGCTTTCAGTCTGCAGAATATAATTTTTCAGCAATGGAAAGCAACCACTAATTCTTAAATTGGGTATTTTTCATTTCCTTGCAAAATATTGGAAGGAGTTTTTTGTCTGTATGTTGCTACAGGTCCAGAGTTCTGTGTAAAAGGTTTAGGACTTAATAGGTTTGACATTGGAGGGAGGGAAAATGTCCAAAGTTGCCTGTCTCAACAAGACAAAAGCCATAGGATCTGAAAATGCAGCCCTCGGGCTCCTCCTCTGGCCTTTGCTTTGCTGCCAGCCTGGACAAGGGAATGCAGCTTTCCCTGCCTCTCCAGGACTCTGGGTTTGGGGACACCGAAAAGCAACAGTGCCCCGAGAACCTCTGAGCTGCAAATCGTGGTGTACACATTTTTCCATGCCTGTTTGTGACTTACACGGAATTCAGGAGTGCTCCAAAATCCTGCTTTTCCAACGGCCTTTCTGGGAAGGGGTTTAACACAGGGCAAAGTGGATGTTGTGATGCTGATTTGCTCACCAGCCACTCCTCTGTCACCACTGGAGTCTCTGGGTGGGGCACCGGAAAAGAAACTTGTTTCAATGGCTTATAGAACCAGATAAATCCCAAGCGAGGTGCTGGTGCCAAATACCACAGAGAGACTTGAACAGCAATGCCCTGCAAAGAGCCACATTCAGATTAGGTTATTAAATGCAGGGAGGAGGTTATGTGTGTGTAACACATTTGGGAGTACTTGGGAATTTTTGGAGCCGTTTTCCGTGTCTTTTGTGAATCAGTGTTTTGAGTGACTTCAGCAGGAGTTTAGTTTGCACAAAAGCTTCTGAATTCAGCTCCAGGTCTAAACGTTTGGGTTGCAATATGCCTGGAAAACCAGAGGAATTGAGATATTTGCCCTGCTCTTGCTGCACTGGAGCTGACTCCTTCAGCACCCTCATGCTCCTTGGAAAATCCCAGCTATAGTTTATCTGAAATTAATTTGCCCACACTGTTAAGTCAATTACCCAAAGGAACAGAGACTCGATTAAAAATCTATTTAGTTCAATAGGAAACAGTATACTTGGGATCATTTTTTTTTTTCCTCCTCCACTGCAAAGAATCTTATTGTATCCCTGTATAAATAATAAAGGTGGTGCACTATCCTCTCCTGCTCAAGCATGACTGAGCAGATACAGATTGTGCATCGCTCATGTCACGAGCATCCAAGGAGAGACAGGATGAGGAATATCTCAAACACAACCTCCAGCACAGGGCATGTTCCTGCTCGGGGAGGTGACCCAAGGCTTGGATGTGCCAGGCCACGGGTCCCACTCGCTCCCCGGTTTTCCAGCGGATGGTTGTACCTGTCTCACCCAGAGAAATGTTCCTATTGTCAAGCCTACAGCAAACTGTGTCCAGACAGATTGGTGTTCTGCTCAATGGAGTCCACATGAATCATGTATTAGTTCATTTAAAAGCACTTTGTAGACAAACATGCTCAGTCTATCAGCAGGCACGGGGATGCAAATACTTCACTCAGTGTATATGAGCCCTGACAGGACATCTGTGATGCGTGGGATTGAGAAACAGCTCGCTCCACATTAGGCAATAACAAGCAAAAAGGCTCACTGTATTTTCTTCTTTTCCAGCAAAATGAAAATTTAACTTTGCCATCATGTTGGAAACGGAGTAAACACTATCCACTGAAAAGTAGCAGCAGGAAGAGGTAAATGATTTACAAGATATTCTTCAATCATTCAGCACAAACACGGGAGGTTTTGGTTTAGGGGTTAGAGTGTTGCTGAAGAAGGCACCAGTTCTCCAGGAACCCTAATCCTAAAATACCTGCTGCGTGGGACTGCACCAGAGGTGAGGAGGCATCACAAACATTTAGATTCAATAAATGCTAAAGACATCTTTTGTACCCTCTCTGCTCGGCAGATGCTGATTGCTTCCTGTAAATTAAAGCAAGCTAATGAGTGTCTGCAATAGCAAAATATTGGGTGGACTCTCATTAGCAGACACAGTGTGTGGAATTAATTTCACTGAGAGAATTGCAGGATGATTTATATATAGAAAATGTAGTTTGCAAAAGTAGCCTGGAAGAGGTTCAGACGTGGATGGACTTTGCCTGTAAGTGGTTCCAAATTAATTTAATTTGAGAGGGAAAAGACTAAAGTACTGTAAATACTGTAAGGACGAGTGCCAAAGACAAAGCTGTGCTGTATGTGGTGTGAGGAACGTTGCTTTCAGCCTCTGTCTTGATGCTGGTGACACTAAGATACTCCTTACAGGAATATCTTAATGAGAGTGAAAACCCTTCAATATTATAGTACTTTAATTTTCTGCTAGCCCTGGGCTCTCCTCACTGCTAAGAGGGTTTGTTTACTAACTTTATACTCTCTTTGTTTTAATTTCGTGGTCAAATCTGAGTAAGTCATGTTGCCACATTAACTGACACAAACCTCCCACCCCTCAAGAGTATGGGATGATTTTCTGATCCTTAGAAAATGTAAGAGTTCATTTGTTCTCCCGAAGTCCTAATTTTTCCTTAGTGGTAAACCAAGTCCTGGAAATAGTAACTCAGGCAATCAGAGTATTGTTACTGTTCCCAGAAAGGTAATATTTTTGAATAGCTCTGCATATTTAACAAGGAAGATGTGTTTTGAGCAATTTTTAATAAGGTAATATTTTACTTTTCCCATTTCACTCTTGCAGGAAACTGCAAAGATCAGTTCTGGATTGAGATTGCATCCCCAGACTTGGATCCTTTAACATCCCAGAAGGCGCACATGAAAAAGAAAAATCCCCCTACTTACACTGTGAATAGGTGCTAACAGCTTTAAAGAATTACCTACCAAATATTAGGTGCAATTTAAAACTACGTTTAAGGCAGAAAGGGTAGTTTAAAAGTCTACGTGGCCAGCTAAAAGTCAGAGAGAGAAAATTACTTGACCACATGTTGGATGAATTTCTGTCTGTGTGGGAGATGCCGCAGTGGTGGGATAACATGTCCCCTGCCGCGAAAAATTGGGCAGGTTCTGTACCTGGTCTGCCACCACTCGGAATCTGGGCAAATGCTTTCAGATAATTTCCATTTACTATAAAAAGAAACACAACTGCGCTATCTAAGCATTGTGGAAGATTATTTATATTGGAAGACGTCCTTAGGCTAAACTATTAAATGAGGATAATGGATATGAGGCACCGAAGGCACGTGGAGGACTCATTAATGAATTACTTGGTGGAACAGAGTCAGATGCTACGCCCAGGTAGAGCCTGGGTGTGAGTAATGTGCTTTTAGAGGAGCAGCAAGACCGAGGAGGGGTCACATCGTGGGAAGACCTGGGAAAAGCCTGATGAAATGCTCCATACATTACCCTCCACCTGCTCCCAGCGCTGTCCAAGGGCCGCTCCGCCTGCACGGTACAATGTTTGCTCAGTGTATTGTGTGTTGTATCAGTTTAAACACACACTGTAACTTATTAGATATTTATTAGCTTACATTTCAGCCCCAGTCTATTTTACAACCCCGATGCCCCCTGTTTTATGTAAAAAGGATATTTTAATAGATATAATTTAAATGAGTTGGTAACTTGATAACTCGTTACAGACCGGCCCCCTAATGAAACCTGCACTAATGACTGCCTTCAGTAGGCAAGCCCTAATTTTAAGGAGCCAGCTTAAAATATTCATAACATAGCTGGTGTGGTGTTGTTTGAACTGTACTTAATAGACATCTCAACTATGGGCTTTTCCCTGTGGTTTGTGGAAGTCACTGGCAGCAGTGACTCTTCCAGCACTTCTGTGGTGGGTGTGGGATGGGATGGGAGGGAGGGCTGCAGGGTCCTGGCAGTGGGGCAGAGACCTGCACATGTCCTGTGCATCCCAGGGGAGGGACCACCTGGCACACATCTGAGAAAAAAACTCCCCAATCATTTCACAGCCCAAGCCATAGTTGGGAATAATGGTTTATTATGGATTTAATCATAGTGTGAGCATCTAAATGACAGTAACCCGACTTGTCGGTTGTTTCAAGAGAAACTCTGACATCTCCTGTTAGTCTGTGCTGACAACGAAATGAGTTGTCATTCAGTCAACTGACAACTAAATGAGCTCTAGAGTCACTCTGTGACTTCACCTCTCATGGAGGTAGGGCAGATGAGGAAGTAAAGCAGGTGAGAAGCACCTGAAAACTTGTGTTTTTTCCCAACAGGACTTATTGCCCAATTGTCTAAATATAATCTAGGAATTTGCCATCACCTGGATCACCCCAGAGCCTGCAGCTCCCCAGACCAAGCCTGGAGACCCAGCAGGGCAGGGCAGAGCAGGGCAGAGCAGGGCAGGGCAGGCAAGGCAGGCAACGTTTCTGTCCTGCTTTCAGCTGGGGAGAGTTAATTTCTTCTTAGCAGTTACAGTGCTGTGTTTTGGATTTGTGATAGGAATGGTGTTGGGAAACCCACTCCAGTTGGACCAGCAGGACCTCTCAAAGTGGTCCTACCCTCAGCTCCTCCTCAGTTTTGCTTCCTAATTAATGAGGAAACTGCCCTCCCAGCCCTGGCAGGCTGCATGGGGAGGACATGCTGGGAGCACAGGAAGCACAACTCCTACACGTAGCACAGCCCAAACCCCACCAAAGAGCAGCACTTCCCTGTCAGCACCCCCAAAGAGCAGTTCTGTCCTTTAAGTGCTGTGCCTCTTCCTCAGGAGGCTTCTAATGCACTTCACTCCTTCTGCCTCGCTGGCTGCCAGGGAAGGACGTGCTCGGGGCCTCTGAGCACCCACAGCCACGAGCAAAGAGAGAAAGTCAATATACAAACTGTGGTGATTAATATTAAACACAGAATGTGCATCTAAAGATGGTATTAATGACGAAACAACAACCCAACAACAAAGGCTGGGGACAAGAGACAGATGAACACTTGCAGATGTGGAGGCGTTGGCAACAAATGCCAAGAGCTGCTTTAAGTTATCTGCTGTTCAGTGCTTTCACTTTGGTGTTACCTGAACAAATCTACCTTGATAAAAAACTTGAGAAAAAAGTTAGATTTAACCTTGGCTCAGATGTAGCAACTTTTGCCCCCCCACTGAAACATGAAATTATTATCCACATTCAAATTACCTGTGATGTGTCCCAAAACCAGTGAAAAATCATTTTAACCATAATCTGACTGCTGGTGATTGTAGGGGTTGTCCTGATCACGCCACAATATGGGGGCATCCATGCCCTGGTGTTACTGGGACACTGAACTGCCATCCTGTATCACCTCCTGGCAGAAAAGGCTCACACAAGACAAGTCCTGATTCATCATCAAAGAGAAAATAAACCAAGCAAAGATCTCCCTCAGTGGCTGTTCCAAGGAGAAGAGAGCATCAAATGGGTTTTAAACAGGCAAAAAAACCTGACACACAACTGAGTTTGGGCCAAATGTCCTGCCAGGGGCTGGTCAGCAGGAGCCCGCTGCCAAACCCTCGTCCCTGGATCAACACCTCATCCATGATAAAGAGCTGGTCTTTAAATCAAAGACAGCTCACAAAGGAAAAAAGAAACCCAGAGACATAAATCTGCATTGGCCTCCAGCCCAGTGTGATCTTCCAGGGTATTTCTGCTGATGCTACTTCTGGGATGGGGCAAAGGAAATGTATGACACGGAGACGGCCATGGCAGGAACACCAGCAGGCTGCCCGTAAAGAAGGAAAGGCAGAGGGTGCAGATGACATGTCTGTCATGGGGCTACAAGTTCATCTCCAACTTTTTCTGCTGCCTCCTGGGAACTGCAGCAGCTCAGCTAAGCCAGCTCTAGGTGGGAAATGTGCTGAGGGACAACATTCCTTGTGCCTGTAGGATGCAGCAAAGGATCTGGGCTCAATTTGGCAATGCATTTATGGAAACAGAAAGAATCCCAACTGCTGTAAGGGGGTGGAAATTCTTTTGTCACTGTGATCTTGTGATCAAGTTTTTGTTGAAATTTACCTACATTTGGACAGTGATGAAACATCACTGAGAGATGTTCAAATCAGATGCACACCATGCCCAAAAGCCAGAACATCATCTCCAAAGCACTGGTTTTACATCTCTGTTTTAGCAACTGTTATGCAAATACTTCCAAATTATTTCATTTATAGGCTTTGATTTTAGCAGTGGATTATTTGACTCTATTCTGGTCTTAGTCAGAACCTCAATATATAAATACTCAAAAAATACTCAGGACCATCTGTAAGGCACCATAAACAGATGAAAAACAAGTTAGAGACGTGTGCATCCATCAAGGAGGACACAGTCAACCCACTCAAAAGAGTCACCAAATCTCCTTTTCTTTCTTTAAGAAAGAAAGCAATAACATTTGTTTATCCATTTGGTTTTGGGTTGGGTTGTTTTGTTGTTCTTTTTCTATCCAAGAGAATGAAAATCTGTTTGCAGTTGTAACTTTTACAGCATGTCAAGTATTTTCTGTTTTTTTCCCTCTTCCATAATTATTTTTACAGAGAGCTGTTCTTTCAATCAGGTCACTGAACTCTGAAAAACAAACCTTCAAGGCTGCTTTTGAAAAATTGGACCTTCCTTTCCTTTCAATTGAAAGATTCACAACTTTGGCGTGTGAGCCAAGACTCAAAAAATAACATAAATCCTTTCAGTGCCGTCTCTCTCTTTGCCTGCGTAACAGATATTTCTGCTAACATTTACTTTTGTAATTTTTCACATTATTCCAGCTCTCAGAGGTTAATATTTACCATTCATTTCGATATTCACAAACTACAGAGGTAGGCTTGCAAATATCCGCCCTGGGAAAATGAGCAGCTCTGCCAGAAAATATGTTCAAGTTTCTTTGTGGAACTGTGGGAGACAACACACCACTGACAACATTTCACTGTATTCATCTGTTCGTGTTTTAAACATCTGCACAACCAATTCCTACAGCACAACAATTGGAATTTAAAAAAGATAACCAAATAATTGCAGCAAATGGGGGGGTTGCCTCTTTGAGCAGTGAATATGCACTTGGAAAAAAATCTTATTTTAAAAAAAAAGGTGAAGTGATACATAGGAGGGAAATCACTTAAATTATACCATTAAACTGAGCCCACACACTCATTTTCTGGGAGGCATCTACAAATACAGAAGACACAGCACAGCAGCAAAATTCAACAGAGCTGCCCCACTGCTTGCAATAAGATCAAATCATAAATGAATTAATTTGCTCGCTGACCAAGTAGTTTGCCATATTAAAGTACAAGTTTGCAAGCCATGTATTCTATTATCCCAGCCTGCACTCTTGACACTTTGCATTAGGAGCATTTAGCATTCAGCCTTTGATATTTTGAGCACTGAGTACAAGGGAGCTGTCAGCACAGAGCGGGTTTTATTCAATTTTGAGATGTAACAAGTGAGGTTCTTACAGAACCACCACCAGGAACAGGGAAACAACTGAGATTCCACAGCTTAAGCGTGGGAGACAGAGAATGTCTTGATGGGGACAATTTTGAGAGATTTTGAAAAGTTTGTGGGAAGGGAGAGGCAAGGAGAGAAGGGAAAAGGGAGGACAAGGGAATAGAATGGGACAGAGGAGCAGAAGCAGCTATTGCTTTATTTCTAACATGCAGTATTTTCTCCAAAGGCAGCTCTGAGTGACTGGGAGAGGGATCATTTACTCCAAGGCTGCACCAGGCTTGTTCTGCCCTTGTCACCATGATGTAACACTGGTAGGATGTTGTGAGCAAGCAGAGATCATTGATTAACACTGCCAGGCAGCTGCACCGGAATCCTCAAGTCAATATTGTGTGCTCTTGGTAAAAATAAAAAACAAAAACAAACAACCCTCCCCAAAAAAACCCCACCAAAAATAATGAAAAAAAAAAA
>VXBX01002004.1:75458-92290 GCA_013400415.1 Scytalopus superciliaris | reverse complement strand
AAAAAAAAAAAAGAAAAAGAAGAAATATACAGTATATTTAGGTTAGCACAAGGTACAGTCTCAGCCCAGTAAGGAGCAGCAGGGAGGGCAAACCTCTCACAGAAGAGCAAACTTGTCCTGTCACATCTTAGCATGTGGCTAAAATTCCAGCGTCAGCACCAATTCCCCAAAATCTGGGATGCAATTGGAAGCCCACCCAGCCTTCTGAGGTAAGAGAACAATATATTTATATGTATGTATGTGTATATATATTTACAGACCACATGAAACTAAATGTAATAAACATTCCAGGAAGGAAGGGACTTGGCAGAATAGCCAGACAATGAAATAAAGTTTTTTACTACATGGCTGTATTTTAAGACTTTGCAGAAAATGAACCCCTCAGTAATCACATTCCAAAGAACCTGGGAATGTTTTCCAGTGTGCCATGTCATATCCCTTACCACTGGCTGGTGATTATTTTAAATCCTCGCTGTAAGACACAAATATTTGATTAAAACAAATTCCACCCTAAATCTGGGTGTTCTTTTTTATTAGGGATTCAGGTACAGAAGAGAACTGAGTGACTGCTGATGTCCCAACTGTGTGAAAGTTCAGCTGTTCAGGGATTCATTTGGAGTACTCACCACCACTGAAAATAGCAATAAATAGTGTTTTGCAGTGCTCTTTGCATTTCTTTATCTGTCCTTATTGTGCCAGAGTCACATAATGAGAACACCAGGTTATCTCATCTCCTTCATCAGATCTGCAATTGGAGCATATACAAGCAATAGTTTTTTAAAGTGTCACTGGACTCGGAGCTGTATCCAGGTAACAAAATCAAATAGGAAATGAGGGAAGGGATACTGGAGGTCATGAAAATATGGACTGTAAAGATACACCTTGGATTCCTATGCATACTCAAGTAACAAGGTGGGACTGCAGGGAACATGATGGTTTGCTTCGTGCAATGCTGTGGAAAACCTTTTTCACTCAAATTCATTTTCTTATGGGGAACCAGGGAAATTTGGACTGGAGCTGGCCAAAGCTTAATCTTTTCAGTCTATAAAAAATTTAAACAGTTTGCTCCCTTTTCATAAATGTTGACATTTCTCATGAAAGGAGAAAATATCACATCAGAATGTTTCCTAAAAACGAAATGGGAAAAGATCCTCCAGCCTGGAAAGCCGGAATGTGATGACTACATCCTAACTCCTCTGCCAGGAGGGAGGGAGGATCAGGGGCTCCCTGATCAGGGCTCCTGGGAGTTGGGGTCTCACATCTCAGGAGGACATCACTGCCAGGCTCTGTCTGACCGCTCCTGCACAGACTGGCCTGTGCTGATGTAGGAAATGCGTGGCGTGAGAGGGGGGTGGTGGGGTCTCCTAAAACCTGACCATACCTGGGTATGCTCCCCTGGTGATCCATTAGGTAAGAAAGCTGCTGACTTGGTAGAGACTGTTCTTCTTTCCAGGGCCCAACAAGCATTTCTGTGAAGTCTAATAGCTCCAAGGGAAAAAAATAATAATAATTTAAAAAAAATACATGAAAAGGCAAAAAAGTATACGGGGGAAAAAAAGACAAAAAATAATTCTCCTTGTGCCATCACCGGAGAACACTAAAATACACTACAAATTGTCAGGAGTCAGACCTGTGAGGATGCCCACATTCCTTTTCACAGGGACCAGCCTCATTTAGGGTCAGGATCAGCAGTGGGCTGAGCCATGCTCCAGTCCTTCCCTTAAAAAGGAATAAAGAATGGACATGACCCTGAGTTTGAAAATCCTAAACCATTTTTTGGTTGCATATGAGGCACTGATGCTTCAGCATGGCCAGTGTTAAAGGGAATTCCCACAAAAATCCCCCTAGTTCCAGAAGGTTCTGTGAAATCAGCCTGGATGTCTAAGTGGGACAGGAGTAGGTGCTCCACAACACCCGTGACACAGCTCAGCCGAACAGGAGACACAGAACAGTAGTTTTCCTTCTGCCATTTAACACACCTCCTAACCCTGAGGACATTGTCTTAAACAAAGGCTTGAACTCTGAGTGAATTTTAATTCTCACAGCCTTGAAACCCAGGAGAGTGGAATCCTTGTCAGAAAGATCCTGAAGGGGAGAAGAAAGAAATAAAGAGAATAAACTTGATAATTATGAAAAAAATAATATGCACATCCATAGTTTTGCTAAGTTTGGGATTGACTAGACAAATCAAAGTGGTACCCTGAAGAGAAAATCTGTGTTTGAGGTGTGAGGTTAACTGACAAAAATTAAACTCGAGACTGAAGACCTAAAGAAGAGAGAAAACCTACAAGAAAGCTTACAAGGAAAAAATATCAGATTACTTTTTTATGACCAAGAGGCAAAACTAAGAAAAATATTTCAGATATGAGAACTGTTATTTTTGTATCTTTGAAGAAATATATAACTAGCACAAAAGACAATAGGAGACAAGCCAGGTAACCTGATCTTTTCAGAGTTTATGACTGCAATCTTCTCCATGTGAGAGATCTGACTGTGCTTCATTCCTTTCCATAAGTGAATAAATTCAGGGAATCACAAGTACAGTTGTTCAGATTTGTCTTTTCTTCTCAGGCTTCAAAAGTCAGAACCAAAGGACCAGTGGCCTTGAGTGCTGCAGGAAAACTTCAGACATTAGCCTGAATTTTATTAGTGCATGAAGCAAAATTAATATAAATGGTATTTCTCCCCCATATTTTTTTCTTTAATAGTCTCAGTTTAGAATATTTTTGATTCCCACATACTGTATGGAAAATGTGATAGTCTAAAGACAAAAAACCCCCTGAAAACAGTGAGAAAAGAGTGGTCTATGGCTAAGGAAATGTCAGTCACACCTTCTTTGAACTGGGGCCTACAGCAATGTCCATGCCTGGAACAACAGCAAGGACATAACTTTAACCAACAGGACATAGCATGGATACAGATGCAGCACTTGGGATGTGCTGAGCGACCGAGTCTAAACTTAGTCTTCAAAGTTCCCCTTCACTTACCTAACCTTGAAGAGATCTTGAAGTTTTCAACTCTTAAAGCACTAGTTTTGGTCAATTCCAGTGCTTCTTTGTACCCACACTAAGTCCCTACGTCTTGTCAAGGCATCCCAAACCAGAAGCCCCAGCCATGCAGCTGTACCTGGCACAGTCAGCTGGAAAACACAGAAAGGGAGGTTAATCCTTTCCAAACGCAGCCAGAACAACCTCCCGTGGTGCACAAAGGCTCAGTTTTAAAAGGGTTTGCACCAACCAGGGAACAAGGAGAGTCTTAATTTCTCTAACTTCCTGAGCAATTTTTTTTCGTCTATTTGGGTTAAAAGCATATTCCTTGTGCTGGCAGTGTTATACTTTTCAGGGGGAAAAGTGACATCCTTGACTAGACATCTATGACCAGACATATCAGCATACAGGGAATTAAGGTATTTCCTTGAGACAGAGGAGACCCTGACCAATTTCAAGGACTTTCTTATTTAATTTAACTAGTCATTGAAGAAAATACAGAGAAGTTACAAGAGCAGAGACTAGAACTTTGTGCTGGGATCATTCTGTTACCACAGCAAAGAACACACAACCACCAGCACCTCCTTAGTCTTCCCCTCACAGAATCACAGAATCATTAAGGTTGGAAAAGACCTAAGAGATCATCAAGTCCGTTCTGTGACCTAAAAGCATCATGTTACTTGACCATGTCCAGTCTTTCCTTAAATACCTCCTCCATTCTGCCTATTTTGGGGAACAATTGCATGTAATTGCTTGCTTTAAACCAAGGACTGAGACTGTGAATCCCAAGGGACGCTCGGGGAGAGTGGGATTAGGTGCATTTCCCACTGATTAGTCTGGGCACTCAGAACCTTTGCTGTCATAGGTAACCATGCCTTTCCAAGATGCCAAACACTCACCAGGCACTGCACAGAATCCAAATTAGTGTCCTGCGTCCTTCTCCTGGGAGTGGGTGAGGCAGCTGGGAAGTCCCTCAGTGCATCCCCGTCATCAACTGAGCTCAGGTTTGGAGCGAGCTTTTGAAGGCCACCTCCCTGGTGGGGTTAGCATCACACAGCTGCATGAGAGACACAGGCTGGGTCTCTTTTGGGTGAAACTGAACCAGAAGACGTGTTCCAGGCAGCAAATGGGTCTGCAGTCAGCACGTCCAGACTCGCCATCGTCTGAAGGGAACAACCTGGGAATACATTTATTGTGGACATTTGGTGCTCAGTGTCACCAATTGCACTCTGCAGATCTGTTCCAGTGAGTTACTGCCACTGTAGCTGCAGCCCTTGTGAAGCAGGTTTATTAACTCAAATATTTCATAATGCCATGTCCTCACCCTTCCAAAGAAAAGATATTCTTTTCCATGTTCAGAAGCAGGGGCAGGCATCAGAAGTTCAGGGCTGTCACCTCATTGCATTTCTCCCCATGCCCAAAGATTCCAAAGTTCCTCAACCTCAGCCTTGAAGATCCATAGGCATTGGCCAAACTTTAAGCAAGAGTAAGGAAATATCTGTAAAATAGTTGCTCCAAAGTCACCCAGTGGGACAGTAACAAAATCAGAGCAGAACCCAAATTTCATCGTTGGTCTTGGGCTTTAACCTTACATTTATTATTAATTAAATAAATCCAATGTTTCATTAACCTTACATAAAATTCTGTGAATGATATGAGCTCTCCTCCATATGTGGCACTGGTAATATCCCACCATTTCTAGAATAATTCAGCAGTGGGGATATGAACAGAGCAGGAAGACCAAAAGGCAGTAAAAAAGCAAAAGGAAATTGGCTGCTGCTTTACCAATTTCCTGTTGGGGCTCTTCAGGCTGTATTGCTCAGGACAACCATTACAGGGAGGTTTGCAGCTCTGGAAAGCTTTTATTGACCTCTCTGTAAATACAAAATGGCCCATGAATTAAATGGGAGGGTCACTCTAAGGAAGTTCAACAGACTTGGCAGATTCTTGGGAATAAGCAAAAGCAGGGATCAAGAGGACTGATTGAAACCCTGCAGTTACTGTGCAAGGGATTCTTTTCCTTGGGAGCAAGCTCCCCAGGGTTTTCCAGGCCAGGATTTACAAGGCTAATGAAGGGTGTTGGTTTTTTCCCTTCTGTCACAAAAACCTCAGCTAAAGACAAGCCAGAGGTATAAGCAACAGTCCTGCTGCTGAAAAGATGTTTTCCAAAGCTTTCCATCACCCTTTTCCCCCCTCATGTGCTCACACTCTCTCAGTGCTGCTGCTCCTTGCTCTCCAGATGGGACTTGGGACGTTGGCACCCCCAAGTTCTGTTCACTCGGACACTCATTTTTCCCCACTCTGCAAAATGTTTCTCTAATTACACTAAATATTGAGGAAAAGTAGCTTTGCAACAATACTTGGATTCTCTCTCCCTCCTTTTTCTGTTTTCTTCACTTTTTTGCTACCATTAGACAGCCAATATTTTGTTTCCATTTCTTTTTATGAGGAGCTGAAACAACTTCCAGCTATTGCATTTACCTGAATTCCTCTGTTATTATAGGAAAATTCTATCCATCACTGTGTGTCCTTGATTTGAAATTAATTTCATTTTGTTAAAAAAGTAGATGGCATAAAGATTCTTCTATGTATCTAAATATTAACAGTTTTATTTGTCAATATATTTCCTTGCCTTTGTTTTTATTACTGAAACTCCAAAGACTTATTTGCAGGGGACCTGTGGATTTATGATATGGATCATATTCTCCTTGATAAAAACCCTAAATCAAATGAATGGAGCTCCTGCTACTTAAAGTTTCCGGCAAATTAGTTCTGTGGACATAAGAGAGTCTGACTATGATTAAAAAGACACTTTGGTCTCGAGATCTGGATGCTTTTAAGAAAACCCCCCAAAATATTTAATTCAAGAAGTTATAACTAACTTTGAAATTTCTGATCTATTCATTTCATCTCCAGTAGCAGAAACCTCTGAGCTCTGCTGCCACTGCTGTTGTTTTTAATCCCCAATCCCACTTTAGGATGTGCTGACAAACCTGGCTTTTTGGGAACGTCCTGTCCAAAACCGGCACGAGTCCTGTGAAGAAAAACACAATTATTACAGGGTGAAAATGCTCATTTATCACCTTTTATTTGTGTAAAAGCCTCAGACAAGGACACGGCGTGGCTGAAATTTGTAAAACCCAGATGTGTGGGTTTTACTGACAGAGCCCAGGTGGGACCAGACTCAGAGACACAAAGGGGGACAATGATCCTCCTTGACTGACAATTTCCCAACATTATTGACCTTGAAGACTGACCACTGGAGTCAGAAAAGGAGTGTGTAAGAGGAGAAAGGACTTCTTCAAAGGTAGGGAACTCATCCACAAATCTCCAGGGTTCTCTCAGATATGAAACAGAAATCTTTAGTCAATTTGTAAAAGCAGAAAAGTGGACAGGCTTCACAGAACCACAGATTGATAAATGTAAAAATCTATATTTATTTTAATTTAATAAGCTAAAGAAGATCCTGCCACTTTCTATTTTGTGTTCAGCGTGGAAGATGCATATTCAAATTTATTAACGCATTAAGCCAATAACAGGTTTAGGAGGGGGCACTCCTATAATACACATTCATTTTTTTGTGCCATACAAAGGAGGGTTTGGGGGGAAATAAAACTAACATAATGGAAATGCAGAGATGCCCAAAGCCTCAGAAAAAAACAAGGGAATAAGGGAATATGAAAGCTGGATGCAAAAAAGTTGCTTTCTCGATGCCTTCAGGCCTGACTTTATTCGTTTTGTTTTACCAGTCATGAGTAATTTGGCTACTCGATAGTTATGCAGGATCCTTTTTAAGCCCCTGTGTTGACATTATGATTGTTTAAATGTCTAAAAATATGCTGTTCTCTAGTGGCACACGAGAAGAAAAGGAAAAAAAAAAAGAAAAAAACAAAACAAAACAAAAAGCCAAACCAAAACAGAACAGGAAAATAATTTCAGGAAAATATTCAGAAGCCATCTGTAAATTGCTTCCATTTGTCATGCTTAGGAAGAGAATGCATTCTGCACATCAAATCCTTTAATCCTTGCAAATGTGATCAAATTTGTATCGCAGGAATTTTACATGCACAGAAAAGCAGATTTTTAAAGTCTTCTTTTACTGAAACGGTACAAAGAGATGTTACTGGGAGGACAAAACCTGTCACAGTGTCTTCCTTCCTTCTGAACTTTCCCTATAAATAGACAACTATATATAATATTTTCCCCTTACCTTTTTTTTTTTTCCCCTGCAGAATAAATTCAGACTGCCCAAAAAATCAGCCTGGAAGTGAGCGGAGCTGCTTTCAGCCTCTCCCAGCAGCTCCGAGCTGCACATCCCGTTGGATCCATGCAGAGCAGGGATGTCCCGGAGCTGACACGTCGGCTCTGCTGGACCAGCCAGGACCTTCCTTGGGCTCACAGCTCCTGCTTATGGAATTGGCTGCTAGTGGGGCTCTCCTCCAACTTCTCACCCCCTATATTTACTGTCCGAAACACCCTAATTATTACTGCAAAATGCTGAGACCAGAAAGAGAAATGCAAGGCAATGCCAAGCTATTTGTTTTTTAATTCAACTCCCTCCTCCTGCTTCTCTCTGCTGATTTCATAGAAAAAAAAATATTTAGGAAATCTGGAGAATCTCATCCCATGTCCCCAGCACCAAAATTTAGGTTATTCTTTCTCTCCACACACACAGAGCTTTCCCACAGGCTTAGCCCACCCTAAATAATACTGGAAAGGGTCACTTTGGAAGCCACAAGATCAACTTGTTTCACCTAAACCTTTATCAGGGATAAAGATATTTTTCATTCATCTCTTCTCTAGACACCCAGTCAATAATTTAGAGGAAGATTCCTCAATTACTCCCTTCACTTAAAAGATATCAATAACATAGTTGGGAGAAAAATCCTGTAAAATTCAGCACAGTCAAGTGCTGACTTTAATGTTGCTTCTTCAGAGGATGTGGAGCTGAGTCTGCCATGAAATTCCCCTGCTTGCAAAACACAGAGGAAAAGAACAGACAGCACTGGGAGATCTCCTGGTCCTCCAGGAAAAGAGACAGAAATGAAAAGACCAGACTTTTACTTATGTGTTTATGAAGAGTAAGAACAAATCATTCCTATTTAAAGGCATTGCATTGGAACATGCGATTGTCCGTTTAGTCCAGTGGCTTTTTAGCAGTGGTGATCCATACTGGAGACTTCTGAGGAAAAGGGAAAAGAAGAACAAAAAAACCCCAACCCTCTGGCATGTAAATGTGGATAAATGTGAATTTTAATTCCAGTTTATATAGGAATAAAAGAGGAGTGTCTTCATATTGTAAGGGAGAATTATTAACAGCTTGAGAAGTCAGTCTGGTACTAAACGGCTAAAACATCTTCTAAGTAAAATTCCTGAGACAAACCTGATTTTTAAGAGCAGGGATCAAAATTAAGATTTCACTGAGTGAAATCGTCACTGATGCTGATTTTCAGCCAAGATTATGTATATGCCTGATACATGCACATGTGTGTTTTCACTTGGTCAGCAGAGAGTTTGAATTTCTTATGGAGACCACCAACTTTGCTGGACATGTTTTAGTGCTGAAAAAAATACAGAGCAAAATGCATTTAACTCATTCTTGCCACAGTAACCTGAACAACACACCAGCAAAACCCAGGATCTGTCCCCAGACACACACATCCAACAATATTGCAACAGCAGAGTTAACAGGTGCAGCTTCAGGGAGGGTTTAGCAGAGGTTTTAATTAGTCTAACTACTGTTTTAAAGAGACAAAGTTGATAAAGAGATGGGTATCTGAACAAATCCCTTTGTAATCTTCTAACCACCAGCAGCAAATTGGCATGACTGGAAATTCAGGCAAGCTACAATCAAGTGAGTCACCCTCATCGGCCTGGGCTGGCAATGATCTCACACGACACTCCCATCTCGTCGAGAAAGGTTTTCTGAACTCAACCTGTTAATGAAAATCTTTAGGTGAAGATCCAGAGAGGGCCACCAAGATGCTCTGAGGGCTGCAGCCCCTCTGCTCTGGAGCCAGGCTGGGAGAGCTGGGGGTGTTCATCTGGAGAAGGGAAGGCTCCAGGGAGACCCGAGAGCCCCTTCCAGTGCTAAAGGGGCTCCAGGAGAGCTGGGGAGGGACTGGGACAAGGCATAGAGGGACAGGACAAGGAGAATGTCTTTAAACTGAATGAGAGCAGAGTTAGATGAGATACTGGGAAGGAATTCTTGGCAGTGAGGGTGGGCAGGCCCTGGCACAGGTTGGGCAGAGAAGCTGTGGCTGCCCCATCCCTGGGAGTGTCCAAGGCCAGGTTGGACGGGGCTTGGAGCAACCTGGGCTGGTGGGAGGTGTCCCTGCCCATGGCAGGGGTGGGACCAGATGGTCTTTGAGGTTCCTTCCAACCAAACCATTTTATGATGTGAAGAGAAGGGACTAAGTTTACTCATAACAACGTTTAGAAACCTCAGCTTCAAAACAAGTGACAGAGAGACTGGTCTGTGTTGGAGATTCTGCAATACAAATGGGTCAGATTCAACATTTTGGTTCCAACCAGGCAATGAAAAACCTGAGGGTAACAGACCCGCCTTTGGTATGAGCACGATTTTCATTTGTACTTCCCAGAAATTCCAGTGTAATTCATTAACGTCTGTGCCATTAAAAAGGAGTTGCAGGAGAGTGAAATAAAAGAAAGGCTGATAGATAGTGTTGCATTGATGGGTTCCGCTTGGTTGGTAACATCAAGTGGCAGAATGAGAACAGTTTTTAAGATATGATTAAATATAAATTTTATCAAAGGAGCAGTAAAACATTATAGCTTTAGGCTTTTTAAATTCCGTACACATTCTAGGATTCCAAAAATAAAGCTCCAGCTTCTTAAAATTGAATGTCTGCCTTGTATCATTTTAAAAAGGCCTCGTCTGTGCTGCACAGTGTTTTTATCTGCAGGACCAGCCCAGGAGGATTCTGAAAGGCGACAGATTGGCCAGATGCTCTGCTGCCTTGGACACAAAGTGTTGAGCTCCACCTTTACACCTGGAGTCCTTCGGATCTGTGTGATGCCTCGGAAACTGGACCCACTCACAACACAGACTGTGCTCTCTCTTGGGCTGAAATCAAAGTCAAACCCTCGTGTTATTCTGAATAGAAAAGTAAGAGGAGCCTGCCCAGCCTGGCACAGGCACAAACCCTCCCTCCCGCACTTGGGTGTCATCTCCCACATCTCACAGTGGGCTGGGCGAAAAAGAAGGATTTTCTTTATCACAGCCCCCCCCCCCAGCTTCTTCCAAGCAAAGGACGCTCTCTCAGCACATTTTCCCTTCTGGAGCTGCCCAAACCTCATCTGATGCTTTTAATTGTCATGGTGTTCAAAACAGCAAAGGACCCTCCCTGATGGGTACCCACATTTGGGGATCCCTCCACCCTCATGCCACACACTCTGTTAGTGTTGACACACCATCCATCCAGTGGACTCAAGAGGATCCAGCCTTAGGTCAAAGGTTGGACTTGATGATCTTGGAGGTCTTTTCCAACCCTAATGATTGTATATTCAGACTCATTAAAAATTCTAATCCCACCTCAGTCCAGTTTCATCTCCAAGCCTGGCTGCTCCTGAAACATTTCCCATTGCCTTCCTGTTCTCTCTCCACCTTCACCCATTTTTGGGATCTGATTACACTTGCCACCACAAGAAGACATAATTATACTGGGATTTAAAGATAATATTCTGTTCTTATCCCAATCCTATCACTAAATGAACTTCAGCAATTGCACAGAGAAATAAAATAAACTAGATATTTAATTATTTCCTCTAATTTTGGGGGGAAACAGTTGTGCAGTAGGGTTTCCTAGCAATAACAATAGACCTGTGAGAGTAAGATCATCCTAATTTACATCAGTGTGCATTCTTTAGCTATTAAAAAATACCCATTTTAATTAGTTCCTGCTCTAATTGTCACAAAATACTAGCCTGAAAAAAAAATCAGGTGCAAAGCAATGGACTATTTACAAGTACCTAAAGTAGAAATAAATATTCAACATGGTCTTTTCAAGTCAAATGCCTAGCCAGTTTTGAATAATAAAGCAGGACAAAGTCATTTACACAGGAAAAGCTAATGATTTCTGTATTTTGCTGCTGGTAAAGAATTGAAGGGGAGCTGATTTGAATCTTCCTTCAATCTCCCATCAGTAAAACAGAGACAAGGCAGATTCGAAAGCTGATCTGGGAGAGTCATGTTTTTATAATTGCTTTTTACCCTCAGGCGTTTGAAATCCAGAGGGTCACGAGTGCCTGTATTAGTGCTGGAACAGGCCAAGAGGCCCAGTCAAAACCCTGAGACACAAATTAATTTGTTTGTGGTTCTCATGTCTAATTTGGGGAAAGAGAAAACTCTTTGCCACTTTACAATGTTATGATCTAATTAAAGGGAGATACATGTGAAATATTTATGCAACCTTTAGGAAAAAAAAAGAGAGAGAGAGGAAAAATTTTGGCTCGGTCTCATCTGAGAAATTTTCTGAAATACAGGAATGGAACAATTTGTAAAACAAATACAGAAAAACTGTGGACAAAGCAATTTTTTTTCTAAATACTGTTTGAAAAATTTCAGAATAGCTTATGTTAAAATTTGTTATTTTGAACCAGAATCACAAAATGGCAAAGAAGCCAAATCGTGACTCCTCGCCAGCGCACCCACATTGCAGCCAGTATTATGTTGGAAAAGGAGCATATTAAGTATAACTCTGCCTTGAAAACATTTAAATTATGCTGTATTAAGGAGATATAAGAAAGGAAAGTGCTATCAAGGGATAAGCTTCATGGAAAAACAATTCAAGTTGCTCAGTATTTCGTGTTCTCCAAGTGACGTGCCTTTCCCAAGCAGTGCTCCAGTGCAGTGTCAATCTGATTTATAGAGCCCAAACCTGGAGTGGCTTCCCTGTATGTAACAGCAGAACCATGAGATGGTGTGACATCAGGGCTTGTGTATTATTGAGTATTAGGAAGGAAATGTTCTCTGTGAGGGTGGGCAGGCCCAAGGCGAGGTTGGACGGGAATTGGAGCAACCTGGGCTAGTGGAAAGTGTCCCTGCCCATGGCAGGGGGTGGCACTGGATGGGCTTTGAGGTCCCTTCCAACCCAAACCATTCCATGAGCCTGTGAGGGTGCTGCTGTCCCACCAATCTCACAGGAAAAGACACAGCACAGCCATATCAAAAGTGTTTGTGTCCTTTGCTTGGCTCTTCCTTTCCCACCAAGGCCTGACCTCACACATAAAGGTGTCCTGCTACCTGAGAACAATCCAACTTCATGCTGCAATTCTTAAACACATTGAAATTCTAATTTTAAAATGGGCTGATTTTATAACGAAGCCACAATCTCCCATGTCCTGAGACTTTTCTTTTTCTCAGCTGATAGCACAGGGAAAATTCTAGTCGAAAGAGTAGAAAACTCAGACTAATGTAAACACATGAATATTAAAACTCCACACACTTTACAAAGGAGAATTCTCTGCAAGGTGAAGAGATGCCTCTCTGTTTACAGCGGCTCTTCCCCAACCAAGGCAGCTTTCCCTTCACGCTCGGGGTCGTTAAACTCCATTTGGGTGAAACCCATCACACCATGTCTCGCCTCAGCACGGCGGCTGACCCTTTCCACAGGTCCCTTGTGCTGCATAAAGTGTTTGCTTCCTTGGGAAGAACTTAATGAAAATGGACAGTAAATCACTTGATTTCAAGTTTGCATTTGTTTATTTGGCATCTGATTATAACCTGCTCATTGACCTTGTTTGAGAGGTGATGGGATGAGCTCTTAGAGCACTGGCTGATAGAGACAAGCTCTGGAAACAGCAAAGCCTTTAAAAACTTCGCAAAATAAGTAACAGCCAAGGAAATATATCATCATCCCATCCTACGACTCCTGTCCTGTAAACACGTGTGTGGCCCTTAATCACACCAATAAAAGTGCTGGAGCCAAAGGGAATACCTGAAGGAGAACGAGTTTGCAGGGCCAGGGCTTATTCCTCTAGGTTTGTCAGAGGAAGCTTGTCAAATAAACTGAAGACTGATAGCTGCTATATTTCCCCTTATTATAATCCAGAAACAACATACTTGTCTGAACAAAATAGAAATAAGTCCTCTTTGAGGCTACTCTGTTTGCCTTGACAGCAAGCTTGGGTTTTAAGCCAAGATTCCAGATTGTTTTTGTGAAAACATTTCCACTTGTCTGAAAGAGTATATATAATGGATATGTGATAGCAGTAATGCAATGCTGAAGTAATCTCTGGAGAACACCCCTCATCTCCGGGGACACCGTGCTGCACCGGGTACTACACACCAGGAAAATAAAATTGGTATTCTAACAATATGGAGAGCGCCTGCGATTTGTACCTTGCAAAAATACCAGCCCTCATTTATAATTCAGCTGTAATGTGTGCTTTCCTTGTAGGAAGTGGTTTGCTTTCGGTAGGGAATGGAAGTGACATTTTTGAAGGCTCTTTTCTGACTTCATACAGGATCAGAGAGCGGTGTGGTGGCACTGCCAGCCAGGAGCAGCTGGAACGGGCAAGATACAGTGGAAAAAAACCTTTAAATCTGGAAAATTATTTCCTATGTGTCATCCCACTCACTTGGCGTTAACTTTGAAAGTCAGTGTCATAAATCCTGCTTGGACAGGAGGAAATCAGGCAAACTGAGGGGAGAGGGGGAAGTGTCCATTTGCAGGATGGTGAGGTTTGGTGACCCACGGCAGCACACGGGGTGCAGGGAAAGGCTGTAATAACTCAACACAGTTCTTTGTGTGAAGCTGAAGATCTCTTCAATCCTCAAATTAACCTGCAGGATTTAGATCACTGGATGAGCAGGATGCACCTGCCTCTGGTGTCTACACAGAGAAAATCTAGAACTTGTGTGAAGCCAAGAGGGCTCTTCCATCTCACAGGTGAAAAGCAGATACAGAAGCACTGCATGAAAACTGAAATAACCTCCATTTTACTAATAAATAAGCACTAACAACTCATGCCATGAATTTTCCACTCTTGGAAAACACTTTGTTCACCATAATTTCGACAAAAGCTGCTGGAGGCACGGGGGGCTCCAAGGACAGGGACCCACCACTGCCCCTCCCCAAGTGCACCTACTTCTGACCGAAGTCATTTGAGCTGCAGAAATTCCTTAGCAAACATGGTTAGGAAAACCCAAATGACCATTTTCAAATTCCACAGGCACTGTCAGCTTTATTCTGCTTGTCTCACTTCATCCTCACAGCACAAACAGAGCCATGAGAGGGCAGGTACAAACATCCAGCAGAGCAGTTGGTACTGACAGAATAAAAGGGCTCCACCAGTCAGCAAAATCAAAATTGCAGCAACGACTGAGTTTTACAGGGGGATGACAGAAGGCAACGCTGTAATGTATCTCATTCCAGTACATCCAAACACTATAACATTCTTTTCCAAGGAAGTTAATGGGGTTCCCAAATATGCACATCTGAGGGCAGAATCTGGCCCTGAAGTTAACTATTTGAACAATGCAAATTCTAAATTTAAGACATATATCAAAGGTAAGCCTAAGTGTTCAGTCATTCTACCCAATCCTGGCATAAGGAAAAAGAATTCAATTTTAGAATCTGTCTGTAATTCAAAAAGGGGGAGAAAACAGTGTAAAATATATTCCTTGAAGAGAGATGCAAGTTTCTCATTTATATTCGGTCTTGGATGAGATTTGGTAAATGCAGGCCCTTCCACAAAGTGAATATTATAGTGAGGCCGTAACATTTTACTAACACGAATTCATAAGGTGACCCTGGAGATCAACAATAAAACAAAATTCCGTAATAGACTTAAATAGCAAAAAGGGTTCGGTGTTTCTGTTGTCTACCCAAATATGTTTCACTCTGTGCAGATTTTCTAGGTGAACATTTCCCTGCAATCTTGGCCTGGAAAGAGTAAAATACAATTTCAATCAGCTAAAATCATGAAGCATTCTTGATAGCTGTACATTAGCTTTTTACAGCTGTCTTGCTTTTTATACTGTCTCCTACAGAGTGGATTTCCCCCTCCCCACACCTATAAAAGGTGGGTAAATTAAACAAATTATGAACTATGCAGTGGTTGAATACTTTGTAAAATTGTAGAACCAGCTTTTAGGAACCTTTAATGCTCCATCTCCCAGAGGTGAAATGCCAGCCTCCATTCGGGTCTCTTTCAGTTGCCCTTGCCACTTCCAAATGTGTCTGGAAACAGCTCTGCAGATGGCCTCGTATGTTTTACAGGAAATATTACTTAAACATTGGAAAGGATCGAATTTCTCCTGCTAGGAATTACAAATCTGGATTTCATTTTCTCTCTTTCTCCCCCCCTGCTCCCGCCCCCGCCCCCAAACCATGGGAAAAAATGTGATTGTTCCATAGGACACTAAGGAAGTATTGGGGATTTTTATTTTTTATTTAATATGCCACTTGTATTGGGAAACAAAGAATAAATCTTGGAAAGGCAACCTGGTGAAATAAGTCCTTTTCTTCATATAAAATAGTAGCTAATCGAAAAGATTTCCCAGAAGCATCAAAGCTTTTTATATATGATGATCTGGAAAACATATTGCATAGGATTTCTATTTTTGCTCTTATTCTTATGAATGTAAAAGAATAATAAACTTCTCTTTCAGCTTTGCAGGGAGAGTTTCCTAACATTTGAAGCATTTCTTACATATTGACCTTGGTTTATGTATTCTGCAAAGATTCATTAAGCTTAGGGGGGTTCTATTGTCAGGAAAATGGTTAACATTAGTAAAACACACAATTAAAATAGTAGCAGGTGATGTCAGTTTTAGTAGAGTTGACATTAATGACCTGTTCATAAGGGGCAATTTCCACACTAATGTCATGTTCTTTAAATGGAAATAGCCAGGAATACACATTTTCCATGTAAAATAACCCTTTTTGTAATTCATTAAATTCCCTTTCCCCCTATATTTAAGTAGACACCTTTCCAAGAGGGAGTAGAATTCCAAATAAAGACATAGGAAATTAAAATCAGAGTTCCCACAACTAGTCTATTTAATATTCATATTCAGGAAAAGATCCATAAACTCTTTTTCTTCTCTTTTATTAACAAAGGAAGTAAACTCCCCTTGACAGTCTACTTTTCCCAGCCGTGTTCAAGAGGCAGTGAGCGACAAGCGCCTTTGTTTCAGGCTGGAATTAAATATCCTTGTACAAGAGCTGGGCAGGGACACACGTGGGGGTGAGATTTCTGCTGTGACCCACCTTGGGGGACCCATCTCTTTACCCGGATAGAGATGGGATTTCATAGAATCCTAGAAGAGTCTGGGTTGAAAGGGACCTTAAAGATCATCCAGTTCCAAACCCTTGCTGTGGAGAGGGACACCTTCCACTGGACCAGGTTGCTCCAAGTCCTGTCCAACCTTGTCTTGAACACTTTCAGAGATGTTCCCAGACAGGTTGTCCCCAAATTCTCTCCATGGATGTTGTAGATCCTGCAGAGCCCTCAGGGCCATAGGCAGTGTGGTTCTGGAGCTATGGCCAACCCAGTGTTGTTTTCCCTTTGTTGCAACATTCTGCATCGCCAAAAACACCGCTTGTTTTTCCTAGAGATGGCTATGGTAGGAATGCAGGGAAAGACAGGGAGAAATGGTGGGTGAAAAGCCACTCTTCCTTCATCATCTCCTTCCAACACCTCCATCCACTGCTTGGCCACTTCATGGAATCACAGACTCATGAAGGTTGGGAAAGACCTCTAAGATTAGAGAGTGCAATCATTAACCACCAAACCATGACCCCAGGTGCCACAGCCACATGCCTTTTGAACACTTCCAAGGCTGGTGACTCCACCACTTCCCTGGGCAGCCTGTTC
>VXBX01002004.1:55458-70458 GCA_013400415.1 Scytalopus superciliaris | reverse complement strand
TGACACTCACTTTTACTAAAGATACCCCACAGACCTGCCCATACCCCCTTGCTCGTCCTCAGAAGGACTCTCCTTAGCACCAGAAGAGTTTATTCCTGTGAAAAAGTAACTCTTGAACCCTGTAGGAGAGAAGCTGCCTGCTAGCAAAGTCTCCCCTTGGAAAAACAGAAACATCCTCGGGATGACTGGTGGTTACAAGAGCCTGTTCTCTGCACAAGCTGGGTCGGGGCGTGCTGAGCACATCCCACACCCCAGAACTCGTGGAGTTCACACACTCCTTGCACAAATTCTCCTCAGCTGTAAAATGTCACGTGCACGCAGCGCAGTCCGTTCGGAAATGCCTTAACGAAGCACTCGGCGTTTATTGAACTTCACTTACTTTAACTGCAGCTGGGAAAAGGTTTCCTTTATTGTCCAACCCCAGAGGACAGTGGTGAAACCAAAATTTCCACGAATGTAAATTCCAGCTCCAGCTAATTTTGATGACAATGACTTCTCATCTTTATGAGGTGCATAATGAGCCGGACCACAGTGTTGCCAAAAGCCATGACAAGCTCCAAGCATGCCCCAGTGGCTCCCAGTGCTTTCTGTACCCAAGGTTTAAACAGAGACTGCCTCCAGCCAGAGCACATGAAGAACCGAGCTTGGCGATAGACAAATGACTCTTTTGTTTTACATTCTTTTTTAATTAGCCTCTTTTTAATGACCTGAGTTAATAAGTGTCAAAAGGTGCAAAACACAGCATGACTTCATTTTTAAAAGAGAGCATTTGCCTTTAATCTCATAAGTAAAGCAAGTGCCCTCTTTAAATATCAGCTTCAAATCCAGATATTATATTGTAGGGGATAACAGTTTGCTGTGTACAGTGAATTCCCTCTCCTGCTCAGGCAGCTCAGTTGCCTCAAACCTGACTTACAAACGCACCAGTCAAAGATCAGCCTCTCTGTTTCACAAGGACCTCTCTGAATTTAAGTGCTATTTCAACTCCAGCTTGCTAAAGCATTGATTAAAAAAATATTTGAAAGCTTATCTGTTTCCTAAAGTTCCCACATCCAGACTGAGACCTGGAGACAAAATTATTTTAAGAAGAGAAAAACCATCAACTGCAACTAAAAAGGAATAAAGGACCCTGCTGAGAGCAGTAGGATTCCTTTTTTAATTTGCCATGAATTTAGAAATAAGGTTATTTTACTTTTCATGCCACTGTGTTTTCCCATGGGCAGCTCATCCCAAAGAAGTGGACAAAACCCCTCCAGGTGCCACATTCCTCCTGTTTTCCCAGAAACCTCCCTTGTGCCCTTCCTCTTAGTACTTCTGTCTCCTCTGACTTCTTATTTTAAAAGACATTTGAGCATGAAGATGAACTAGCAGTTTTCCAGAAAAACTTAGTAAAAGCTGGATGTTATTGATAACTTTTGTTTAATTCAATTTTGCCACCAGGCTGCTGCCCACCCCTGGAAAGTGGATGTGCCCCTATTTGATGTCATGGCATGAGAAAATGATTCCTTTCACCCCAAAAATCCTTCCACGAGGTCCAGGGTGCCCAGGCAGGGTAAGTATGGTGGTGACGCCTCCCCCCCAGTGCTGTCCCAGGTTTTGCTCAAACAGGAGCTGCCAATCCCTCTGCATCCTGACAAATTATATGTTGATTTTTTTAAGACAGACTAATTTCCACCAGACACGAGGAAAGCCATTTTCAGCTCCAGCAACCCCAAACTGAAAGCCTCCAAATCTGAGGGAGGCTCCAACATGGACTTTGAACTGGGTTTGTGGTTCAGCCTCAAAACCAGGGACAAGATTTAAATCCCCACTTCCCGGGGTGAAAACGCAGGAGACTAATTCACAGAGTCACTCAGCTTCTTTATAATATTGATCTTTTCCTGCAGCTAACAAAGAGAAAATTGTCTAAATGCTACAGTACATCTACCCAGGAACACACAGATCATAAAATAACATAGGCACTTTACAACAATCCCAGGCTCTCCACTGAGCTGCCTCAGCTTCTCCTCTCTACCAAGAAATTAGAGTTTTGGTCATTTTTACTGTGGGTGCATCACCCTGTCATGGGTGAAGGTCTGCCAAACAACAAAAAATTTGAAAATAATTATAAACATGCCATGAAAGATGGAGTTTGTGTCTTTCTTTTTTTAAGACAATCACTTTTTTCCCATAGAGCTGAATATTCCTGATTTTACTGGGCGGGGGGTCATTAAGAGAGAAGGTATACTACAATAATAAAATTATCAACAGAGCTTTTGACAAGCAGTCATGTGCTTGTAAATGAAATTTATTTAGGTGCCACTCAAAACATTGTAATTAAGAGGTACAGAATGTATTACCAGATGGTTCCTGTTTAGTATCTATTTCCTTTAGAGAACAAGGTGATTAGAGAGAGCACTAACTTGTAACTGAGCACCAAACACTACACAGGCTGATCCAGCGCCTGGTGCAGTCAATTAAAAACTCCACCTGACTTTCACGCCTGGACAGTCAGGTCCACCCACTATTTATTTCCACAAATACAATATTTTGGGGGATTTTTTGTCCCTGGGAAACTTTCTTGCACTTTGCAAATAACTGACACATAAACTTGCAGATGATTTTGGCTGTTCAGGACAGTGACATATTTGCCAGTCTTAAATACATCTAATTAAGACCTTTAATCTGCTATATTTAAATATACTTAAAAGGTGGCACTAAGCAACATAAAGGACCTTTGAGTTTCAAACAGGACATAGAAGTGTCGATATCCCCTTGAACATCAGTGATTCAGGGTAAAGAGACCTTTTATACACATGAAATAAACTCCATCAGCCAAAGGGAGACTTTGTTGCTCTGTTCTTTTCTACCCTTTTGCACATAATCTCCATTAATCATTATTTAGTTCTGTGATGTCACAAATATTTGGATTTTTAATTCACAGTGCTAGGATTTCCAAAATTAAGAAAATAGTTAAACATACACTGGGAAAACAGAAATTGTTTTTAAATGGAAAATATTTTCCAATGGAAAATTCTTTTCAGCAAAACAATTTATTTTAATGCAGTTACCTGGAGGGGTCACTCAGCCCTTGCTATTCTGAGCAATCCCATTGAAGCCCCTTGCACTACTCATGTTAAAAAATAAATTGAAAATTCTGTTCAGAAACAATCTCAGCCCTGCAAGGTGTTTATGAAACCCATCGACTGCACTCTCTTCAAAAATCATAGAATCATAAAATCACAGAATGGTTTGGGTTGGAAGGGACCTTGAGGATCATTTAGTCCCAACCCCCAGCCATGGGCAGGGACAACTTCTACTAGATCAGGGTTAAAATTAAACAATTTAAGGGTTTGCAGGTTCATTCTACATGAAACATCTCTGGAGATGTTAATTAACCCTGCGAGGTGGTGGGTCCTGAAGATCATATTGGCCCTGTGGGGAGCTGGTTCTGCCTCTTGCTAGAGAGTTCCCAGGCACCCTCCAGCCACACACTGCACACCATTTATTGCATTTCACTGCAAATAGCATAAAAATAGGTATATAAGGGTTATGTATCACTGTGAGCTGCAGAACAGGCACCGAGGAGCTGTCCCTGGGCCATACCCAGGGCAGCAGCACCCGATGGCTCCCAGCTCCTTGCTGACACAAGTTTTACCTTACAAATAAAATTAGGAGTTAGATTTGAAAGCCATCTTGCATTACCTAAATCAATGTCAATACAGGTGAAAACACTCATGTCTTATTTTAAAAAAGAACTGAAAAGAAAGATCTGAGCCTTCAGCATCAGTGTGAAAAGCTAGGACACTGAGGACTAATTTCTTCCCCTCTTAAAAACTCAGATTCAACAATACAGCAAAGTGTGTTTTACTATGATTTATCAGCAAGTGGGTCCTTTTCCTACTGGATTTCCCAGTACAGACACTCAGAGTGGCCCAGTGAGGCCAGTGAGGCTGGTCTCCAGCTCAGCTCCCAGTTTCTGCCGGAGGAGAAGGAAAGCAGTAGCAGGACTATTAAAAAAAAAACAACAACCCAACACTGCTTAACTTTCAGTTTAGAGAAGAACATTGTATTTTTTAGATGCAAACACAAGTAATGAAAAAATTCATAATTGCCTCCGTGTATGTGCAGACAGAGAGGTAATCTGGGGTCTTAATTCCTTCAACCCATCAACTAGGTCATGCAAACCACATTTTTAAATTCTATACATTCACTTGAACTTCGATAAATCCGAACAGTTTTGGGGAGAATTTGTCCTGTGCAGTGTTTTGAGTCCCAGCAAGTTTCAATTAGTTGTCCTCATTCCATCAAATTAAATTTAGTCCAGGCATATCAGTTGTGAGTTGTAAACTTTCTTCTTTTTCATCAAATGAACCACATCACGTAATAACTTCTTTTTTTCTTTCAGAGAAACAGAACTGTCCTAGGAATTTAAATTTTCCAAAGGCAGTTTTGATCTAGAGTACATTCCCTATTTATTTGTCAGAATAATGCCAGGAGTCCTGGTCCGTATCAGACATGGAAGTGGCAGAATTTTATGGTACAGCAAAAGATGAGTTAGAAACCACCCACAACCAAATATTTTACATATTCAGGGATAAATTTTTAAGTTTTGCCAGTCCACTCTCATACCACCATGCATTTATAATTAACTCAAGGATTGCTTTTCTCCACGTCAAACAACACCCAGAGCATTTAAAACAGGTTTTCCCTAAGCTGCCCCAACTCGAACTCCACCCCGAACACTCCTCTCTGTATCCCACCACCTTTTCCCTTCCCTCTGCCACATTTTAATGGCAATTATTTTGTAATTGTCAATACAGAATGGTATCAGCTCGTGCCTGCTCTTCAATCGGCATCTCCAGCTTGCATTAATTAAACAGCCTGGCTGACAATGTATCGGCTCCGCAAACAAACAGCGTGAGATTTCCAGAAGCCGCCCTGCAAACTCTTTTCTGGAGATCAGTTATGAAGCTGCAGGTTTCTGTTTCATTTGCCTGCCTTTCACTTTAAAGCAAGCAGCAGCCACTGAGAACACAATAATGAAAGAGGTCATGGAGCACCAGTTGTGCATGAAAGATGCGAAAATTTACTGCAAATGAGACAAGAGCAGTAAATTCATTTTTATTCAAATTACTGTCATCATACATTACCACTTCTCCTGTAAACATTGTGCTTCAGACAGTGTGACAGCATATTATTATTTGCGAGATTATACTATTATTAAGCTATTAACATGTCACCTCCTGCTTGAAACAATGACTCAGCTTGGTACTGCATAATAGGACAAGTTAGGGAGACAAGGCGAGGTGACAGAGAGGTTAGTTGTAAGAAGGGAGGCCATGCATAGAGTGACAGCTGGCACTTAAAGGCTAACATTTATTCAAAAGAGCCACATAATGAGGATGTGACTTGCTTTTATTTACATACTGGACCCAGCCGCTTCCCACAAACTATTTCTTCCCTTTTCTGTCCACACAAGACGCCCCTCGGCTCCTGGAATGGGAATTGAGGAGCCACCTTTCACCCAAAAGGGAAAAAGTTGGTGAGTAGAGTTTGGGCACTGCAGATTCCTGGCACCATGTGGAGGTGACAGCTGCACTCATGTGTGGACATCAGCAATGCTCCCACCTCAGTGCCACCCTCTCCCTTCCTTCCAGAGGGAATGCCCTAAGTTTTCCTGCAGGTGTTATCCCCAGGTCCCCGAGAGGTTGCTAACAATTAAGATTTCACAGTTTCTAGGCTTCAAAGGCTTTCAGAGTGAAGTTGCAGCACAAATCTGCTGCGGCACATGGATGGTTCTCTGCCTCATGCTGCCCTTGCTATTGATGCCAACCACTCCCCACAGCTCTTCCTTGATAGTTCATGGAGTTATAGGGGGCTCAGGTCACTCCCTCACAGCCCTACAAATATTCAAAGTGCTTCTTTTACTGCATTAAATGAAAGATCAACTACTCCACCTTATGCTCTGCTCTATTTCCCTTCCACTCAGATTTGCCCTCCTTTCCTGACCTGTTCTTGATGAAGTTGAAACCTGTTTATGTAAATATTCTTTCCCGAGCCTTTGCAGCAATCTTGGGGGGAAAAAAGTGTCATTTTGTGAAGCCAAGTAAACACCAAGCTTTGTTCTAAATTAGTTGGGGAAGTGTCTCGTGAAGTAGAACAAACAGAGAGAGACATCAGCGAGTTACTAATGATCCCTTGTCAGGCTCGAAGAGAAGCTGCACACACACCAGGTTTTCAGGACTCCAAGCTTTGGGTTCCCACGTGGGGATGCAATGAAAGGCACGATGCAGACTTCCAAGGCACAGTTCATACAAGTGTCGTTTCAGTGCTGTCCCAGCCTGGAGGAAGCCAACTTTGATGTCCTGAAAGCTCAGGCAATAGGTACTGGTTGGGATTTAAAGGGACCTCAAAGCCCATCCAGTGCCACCCCGTGCCATGGGCAGGGATACCTCCCACCAGCCCAGGTTGCTCCAAGCCCTGTCCAACCTGCCCTTGGACACTCCCAGGGCTGGGGCAGCCACAGCTTCTCTGCCCAACCTGTGCCAGGGCCTGCCCACCCTCACAGGGAAGAATTTCTTCCTAATATCCTAATATTCCCTTTTTTCTACTTTGTTTTCTCTCATTTCTGGTTTTCATCTGTTCCTAGTTCATACAGAGTAAGACACAGAGGAGAGGCATCACGTTAGGGCAGTGGCCCTGTGTATCTGCTCTCCTTGAAGAAGAGAAATCCTCCTCTCACCCACCCTGTGCCCCTTGTTCTCTTAACTCTTCTGTAGCACACCAGCCCTGTTGAAGTCACTCCAAACCTTTTTGTTTGGTAAAATAGAAGCTCACACCCTGCCCCTGATACTGCAGCACATCTTGAGAGGTGCTCTCCCACAACACATCCCAGGCACTCCCCATCCCTGGAAACTGCACAGATTAAATCCATAGTAATAAAAGTAACCTAAAATGGAAGTGTAGACACTCTGAGCTTGGTGTGCCTCAGCATTTCTGATTTCCAGGGCGTTTCCATTAAACTGGCCTGGAGGAGGCTCGTTGGATCTTCCCATCCGGGCCCTTTCCATTGCAGACATGTCCCCTAATCCCCTGTCATCAGGCTCTGCTTTAAGAGCCGTTAGTGGTTTTGCACATCGTTACCCACATATGGAGTCTGCTCCACAGCCTCCCTGCTTTGATATCAGACACCTTCTCCTAAATTTCCAACCTCCCTGTAGGTACAGGTAGCTGGTGCTTGGGTGTTACAGAGCCAACTTTCTCCCAGAGCCCTTTTTTCCCTCTTACTTGAGCACAATAATCATGTAATTTAGGATCAGTAGTCTCAATTTCACCTCTCACTTCTCATAAACAAGAGGTTTTCTTTGAGTAAATATGCATTTATTTCCCAGCACAGTTTTCCCTTTGGTAACATCACCCTCATCCATCAGTTCGTTTTTTCAGCCTGCCTCGACACGCCTTGTCTTCCTTTGCCATGGACTGTCCTGAACTGTCAGGATCTCCTGACCCTGCTGGTGAAAACGTCCTCTCTCCCACAGATCAGCTCTCCCAGCTCCTTTGTGGACATGTCCTGGTCAGCAATTACTGCATTTTATCACACAAGCAGGACTGGTATTGACCTGCTCGTTATTTTAGGAGAATGAAGCACTCAGCAAGGTCATTCATAGAATTTAAAATAGTGCAGAGAAGTTGGAAGCAGAAGGCTTTGTGCTGTTGCCTCATTGCCCTTTGTTATCACCCATTTTTTTTAATTATTTGCCCTTCATGGGTACCATCCTTGTCCATGTTATTAAAGGAAAAAATCTGACCCAAGAACCATAATGAGACCCATAGATGGAAAGCAATTTTATGAATGTGTCCAAAATAACCCTCCCTTACCCCACTGCTTATTCCAGTAGCTAAATCAGAGCTCGGGGGACTGACACATGGTGCCAGTTTTTAAAATCCTGACTCCGTGAGAGATACAGATTCCTGCTTCCCATCAGCAGGAATAAAGTTGGACAAAACTCGGAATGGGAGCGAGTTTGTGGTTTTTAATCTGGCCAGTAATAGCTGCTCTCAGGCACGGCAGCCCAGGGCTCTAACAAAAGATCAGCACAGGAACCATTAAACACTGAATTTTCCCAACGCACTCCAAATGCACATATAAACACTGAGTAACCTTAGGCTTAATCAGGGTTCAAAACACAGTTAAGCACCTCTTAAAACACTTTTTTGTTTACACTGCTGCAGCTTAGACTTGCATTTCCTTGCATGGCACCAGCCACATTCACAGGCTTAATTTTTAACCAGGGCTGAACAAGGGTGCAAAAAATGCTCTTAAATAGAAATCAGTGATATTCTAAGAGCACACAAAAATCACAAGGGAAACCGGGAGGGGAAAAAACCCCCTTGCAATTATGAAATCAGTGCAAAAACTAAAACTGTTGTGCATTTCCCCAAGCATAGCCATGGATTACTCAGGGTGCAAGAGCAGGATGGTCGTGTGTCCTTCACACTTCCATCGTAAGGGCTTAACAGCAATGGTTATCCCCATGCTTAATAACACCCTGCTGCAAATGTGTGTCCAAACACAAAATTTGTTTAAATCTAACAGCAATAAATAAAGAAAATTACTAGTACAGGTGCAGGCAGTGTGCAGATAGCAGCAGTGTGCTGGGCAGCAAAGGAATGGTCATTTGGGCCGTGATGGCAAATATTTGATCAGATATCTCAAAGAAATCTATGGCTTGATGTGATCAAATCAAACCACTCTGTGCCCCTTCCCCATCCATAGGTGTATTTATATACACAGAGCCCACTCACAGCTTGTCTTTATATATTCAAAACAACTCTAAGGGGGGTTTGATGTTTATTTTCATACAAACACCCTCAAACCGTTCTTGTTTGTAAACAGTAGCTGTTTTCTGGCAGGGAGGGGATGCGGGAAATGCACGAGGAGTGGCTTTTCCTGCTCCCTCTCCCGCAGTCCCTCGGATCCTGCTCCTCAGGACCGGGAGGGCTGTTACAGGCTGCTGAAGGGGAGTCACCCAGCCCTGCTCTGACGGGGGGATCTCATGTGTTCGCCGCTGATTAGACTGCATTATTTCTATTATCCTATTGGGCTTCACACCAGGAATAGAGGCACTTGCCCTTATTTGAAACCAGCAGACACCAGGAGAATTTGCTGATTGCTAATGAGAAAGCGAAGGTTTTGTTGATATCATCTGGGACGTTCTTGCTGTGGTCTGCTATTAAGATCTGGAGCTCTACATAACACACCATATTAAGCAGGCAGTGACTTTATTATGGGATCAGTATAACTTTTCATGTCTGGTGTACTCCTAAAGCCTAGGCTAAAACACCTTTTTCCAGAATATGAAACCTAATATCTCGGTGCTAGCTGCATTATTTAAAAAGGGGCAATGTGGTTCATAACTTTACATTTATTGCATACTTTTAAGCCACTTGACCCATATAAATATTACTATAGAGTTGCCCTCAGTTATTAAATTCTTATTGCTTATAAAAAGGGCAGCAGGAAGTATATAATCTATAGACTAAGGTGTGGGGTTTTTTTAAGGGGGAGAGGGAAGAATAAGAAAAAGGAGGAAGCCTGGAAACAAATGTGTTTTGATCCTGTCCATAGCCTTGAAGTTAAAGCTTTCTCCCCCTCGCTTATAGCAGAAGTCTGTTTATTTAAACTTAAAAAATTTAGGCACTGGCATAGCAAGTCGGTTTCTACCTTCTTGAAGTCGAAGTGGAAACCCCACCTCTTAAAATAAATGGTTTGCAGAAACTTTGCAGTGCTTGTTACAGCACAGCCAGGTGACAGCGGGACAGGAGCATTTGCCTTGCACGCTCGGGCTCCTTTGCACGCTCACACGCGTGTGCCGGGATGACAGCGAGGACAACACATTAACATAGGTAATTTTACTTCAGAGTTGCTTGGGGCAGAACCTCTAGACCTAGAGGTTACTGCTGTCAAAGTAGGACCTTTTTCTTCCTGTCACTTCTTTCAGAGATGAAGGGAAAGATTTCCCTTAGCCTACAGCATTTAGCGTGCAAACGCTCCACCACAACATTTTGAAACTATAGAAATCATGAAACCAGCCTGTGACCTTCCATTTCAGTGACAGTACAGGAATCCCTTGAGCAGCGGAGGCATCCTCTGATATTTGGAAAAGTGTCATGTTTTCTTTACAGAGAAAACTGTCATATTGTTGTTGGCATAAAATACAACACTTCCTGGAGTTGTGATTTCCTTGTTTGCTACAAAATGTCACCTGGGCAACTGACATGTTTTTGTTTTGCTTAGAGCAACTTCCCACTTATGATATTCAAATCGAGTTGATATTGATACCTTAAGCTGTGCTGAAAGGAGCAGCAATTACAGACATCTGAAATTCCTCCAGAAAAAGGCAGTTTAGCTAAAAGACGGGGACCCTCCCGACAATGGCAATCAGGCTGCAAGTTAAACACAGCCCTTATATAATTTGCAGCCTATTGATGTGCCAGGCAGTAATTCTCCAGCAGGAAAAAGTCTCGGGAAGAAGCAGGCACAGATGAATGAGATGCTTCCCCAAAATAAGCAAGTGTTCACTTGAAAAAAAATAAAAAAATAAAAAAAATAAAAAAAAAGGAAAAAATAAAAAAGGGAAAAACAAAATGCTCAGCCTGAAGCAATAAGTGGAGCTGACTAGAAAAGTACGGGGTTTTTAAATCATCCCTGTGCTCACATCTTACAGCACAAAAGGATTTTAATCTCAGCTAACACAGCCTTATTCCAGCATTGCTTTTTTGGGGCAGACTTTAACCTTTGGGTCAGTAGGACTGCTCGGCTCTAAATACCAGAGTTCTTTTTTACATGAAAGAAACTGAGAGCAGTTATATTTCTAGTTTTGAATCTATGCATTTTTATTTCTAATTTTGAATAGCTCAAGAAGCAACTTGGCCTGAAATTCAGGGTGCTGAGAGGTATTACTTCCTTATGCAGGGAAAAAAAATCATATTTACATTTTAAAAAACTCCAAATTGTTTCAAACCAAGAAAAATCCAACTTTTTAATTACACAACGCTGCTGTAGTTAGGGAAGTTAAATCACCAGCTGATATAATACAATCTGAAACAGCAGAGGATCTTCAAAGTGTGTTTCACAAAAGGAGCAGAACGGGTGCTGGAATATTTGAGAATATTTAAATTTTTCTCTGAGGTTTCTTTGCTAAAGATGGAAAATCAAGAAAAAAGTGTTCTCCTTTGATCTGGGCAGAGGAAAGAGAGCTGAGTTTATTGCTTTCCAGTAAGTAGCTAATGATACCAGTTTTGACATGTGGGTGTAAAATATAAACAAACTTAAGTACACACATGGATAACTGTGTGTCTAGATATGTTTATCTCTCAGTATTACAGAGATTTTTTCTGTATGAGCTCTGAGTGAAGCTACACGGATGCAGAAACAGAATAATTACTTCTCAACAGAAACAGAAAAAAAATCCTTTTTAAGGCAAAAAGAGCCTATTGTGTTTGAAGTTGTAACAGCAAAAAAGAAAAAAAAAGCATCCTAAAATGTTATCTATTTAGCTTCATTTAGGAACTCTGCCTTTTAAATGAACAAGCAAATTTTTCACAGATTCGCACGTTTTGTAAAATATGTCAAACAAACTAAAGAGAAGGTCTCCTAATTACTCATCAAACAGCCTGCAGTCAGCAGGGAATGCAGCCGCAGTGATATGTTGCACTAATGTTAGGGCAGCCCCCAAATATTTCCTCTTGGAAAACAACAACAGCAGCGGCGGCGGCACCCGCGGGCCCGATCCTGCCAGGGCTGTGCTGTGCCTGTGCCTGTGCCTGTGCCTGTGCCTGTGCCTGTGCCTGTGCCAGGCACGGAGCTCCCACACGTCACCCACCTCACGCAGCTCTGGGCAGATTAAGCCGTGGCATGTGATGGCCAAGCCAGGAACAAAGTTTTGTGTTCACACTCACTGACTTTTTTTTTTTTTTTTCTTTTTTTTTTCTTTCTCTCCCCCCCCCTCCTTTCTTTCTTTCTTTTATTAAATATCTACCAAGGAAGGGTAATTAGAAAATATGCAGAGCTTCTTCCTGTTTAAATGTGGAATTACATTAGAGGCTGTTTGGTAGGAATGGGAGAAAAGTCCCCATTAGGCATATTAATGACTGGCCCTTTTAACAAAGCTGCTCCCTGCTCTCGGCGTTGGAATTCATTTGAAAATAAGAATACTGTGGAATTAGTGGCCTTCCTTTCACAGGCAGGACCATGTCATCTGATATTATATATATACAGATTTTGCTGGCACGGTAATCAGAGTGAAATTCCTTATTCCTGCGTAATTGTTATAACGCAGGGCCCTCTTATCCTGCTCTCCCTCTTCAGCCAAAACTCTGAGTCACTTGAAACAGGGATTTTTTTTTTCCTAGGCAGCAGCTCTGGCACAGGGCTGCTGGTTTGTAACTCTTCATGTCTCCCCTAAAGGGAGCAAGAGATGTTTGGCATCTCCCCAGACCGAGACATTTTTAAAGGTATATTTAAGATGTGTGTGTATATCCCAGAGTTAAGGGTGGGGGGTTTGTGAAAGTCCACAGCCTAAACTGGTCTGACCCTCATTGACTCTCAGCCTCGTTCAGTAAATTTAGAGAGCTCGGATTGCCAATCTGGAGTAATTTACATTGAATAATTAATCTGATATGCACTCCAGTAGCAGCAAACAGAATCAAGCTGATATTTTTGCTGTAGCCAAGAGCAGAATCAGACCCACAATTGCTACCTTCTTTTGATTTATTCCGTAATTCATATTTTCAACAATATGCAATCCATTAGGAGGACAGAAAAACATGCACTACTTGGGTGGACTCAGGATTCTTGGGTTGCTCACTGACAGATGGCTTGTGTCGTGATTTTTCTTTCTTATTTCCCCCCCACACTTTGCTTTCAGTTGTGTTGGAACTGGTTTACTACTTCCACAGGATTTTTAAGATAAGTAGAAGGATTATTGGTCGCGCTCCTTGAAATTCATCATGAAGCAGGACTGGCTTTGGCTGTAGCTCGTTATTTGTTGCATCTCTAAAGTGGAATATGTTCAGGACACGTTCCCTTCAAAGGTTTGCAGAGAGGAAAACAGTCTCAGCAGAATCTGCCTTTGCATCAGCTCCTGGAGGGTCCTTAAATAACTTCTCTCCAACGTGGCAATATTTCAATATCTGCTAAGAGATCCTTGTTAACAGGAGGGACCCCGGATCTCATAACTGGGTTTTTATTACAAATCCCAGGGATGTTTGCTCTATAGATACAAAAGAAAACTTCTGCTCTCTTGACTTTTTTTAAGGTAAATGTTTCAGGCGTTGTGTTTTTTAAACTATGTATATTTGGTATATGCAATTCCCTGCCTTCTCCTAGCGGAACTTTATTTTCTTCCTTTATAGTAATATATAGATCTGAAATTCCAAGGGTTTCTGGTGCTTTTCAGCTGTCACCTCGAGTCAAAATCACAGAGTTCAGCTATAAAAAAAAATTGTATATAATAAATTTAACTTGACCTAACTGAAGGTTTTCAAAGTGAGCAGGTATTTTTGACATTAAAAAAAAAATTACTATGACTGTATTATCCATGTATCTTCTCACTCCTATTTATATCACAAAACCCCCACAGTGTTATCCAGAATATGGCCTGAAGTTCAGTCCCTGCTCGTCGCAGTGACAGACGGCGCTTCGGAGAACACACTTTGCTAAAATGCAGAAGACACTTTGCAATGTTTCAGGTCATAAACTGAAACCACATAATGTGATATCCAGTCCCACCTATCCATAGGTATTGTTGGATTGTGGAGGGACCCCCTGTTTTCCAGCATCCCACACAGCCCTGCCTGTGTCCAGTGCAACCCTTCAGCCCATGGTCCGCATCAGCCCCTATTTAGCGCATACGGGGTGCTTTTATCCACCCAACCAAACTTTCGTACTCTAGTCCAAATTTAATCAATGTTTTGTTTTGCAACCTTTTGTAGATTGAGTCTTTTGTTAAGAAAGGACGTCTTGTTTCCCAAACACGCCAGAAGGAATCGCTGGCATCAGAGTGCCACCAAAAGGCGGGAGAAGAAATCGGCAGCCAGGCACTGACCTTTGCAGAGACAGCTAAGGTTATGCACATAACATTTGCTTGTTTACTTTGCAAAATAAGCAATGAGTTGGAAACTCTGAGCTTAGCAAACGTCTCGCTACACCTGGAAAGCAACACTGACAACAACAGCAAAACCCCACGGTTGTCCCTGGGTTTGCTGTTGTCGTGGGTGGAAGCCGATGCCGGCTCTGCTCTGTATGTATCATGATGCAACTTTAATAACGTTAGCCAAGACCACTCAGAAAATCACAGCTGTAGCTGGAGGCAAAAGGGAGAAAAAAAAAAAAAAAAAAAAAAAAAAAGGAAAAAAAAAGGGGAAAAAAAAAAAAGAAGAAAAGAAAGAAAGAGTGGGGGGAAAAAAAAGCTAAAATGAGGTGCTTCTCCCAAGCCTCACCTAGTGAGCTGAGTATTGGCTTATGCGTGAGAATAAGCAAACGAATCGATCGCTGCAGTAGGTTGATGGCTACTGGTCGTTTTGATGGATATGACGGTAAAAAAAAAGTCCAGATTGGTTCACAGTGGACCTCAAACCATGTCAGCTAAAACCAAAGAGACAAAAAAGTGACAGCTGCGGAGAGTACACTGCAGGCAGTCAATGGTTCCTGTGATTTATTGTTCCATCTGCCTTGCCGCTGTGAGGACAAGTTCCCCCTGATTTGGTTAAAATGAAAAGGACCTCAGAGAGCACAACGTGTTTTTTGAAAATGTGCAGAAACTATTTTTTTATTTCTTGATTTATGTGCCTTTCCCCCTCCATAATGTTTGCACCAATTGTTACCCAATAATGCTTACTGAAAAATGTGAAGCTTCCCAACCACTAAGAAATCCTCCAGACCGCCTCCACCCCTCCACCCCAGCACAAAAAGAGAGAGGGGGGAAAATAAAAGAGTGAGGGGGGGAAACCTGGGGG
>VXBX01002004.1:0-52312 GCA_013400415.1 Scytalopus superciliaris | reverse complement strand
AAAAAAAAAAGAGAAGAAAAAGAGAGAGAAGGAAAAAAAAACCACCCCAACTCCCTGTTTCTCTGCACTGCTCCTCGCAGAGCCCTATAAAAGTGGCGGTGCTGCCGTGCCAGGGCTCGGGAATGCAACACCTCAGGCTCAGGCAGGGCTGGAGCGGCTCCGACCCCCGCCAGCCCTTCCCGGGGCTGCGGCTCCTCCCGAGCCCGCTCCCCATCCCCGCGAGCTCGTCCCACGCCCTCCATCACTTTATGTCTTTATTTAAATGGAACATCAGGCATTCGCACAATTGTCTGATTTAATAAATACGGGGAGGGGGAAAGGCAGTTATAAGTGTTGCTTTGTTTGAGGAATATTAAAAATAACCTTTGGTTTTAATGAGATTTTCCCCCCACCCCCTCCCATCAGTTTACACAATTTTCCAGATGCAAAATGAGCTTTTGGCTGTAAAATATTTTATCACATTGTCTTACACAATAAAGATTAGATGTTTTCGCTCTCTCCCAACTCCACCGCAATTATTTTTTAGTGTTTGCAAATCATAATATCATTTAAAAACCATATTTTATACCTCATCTAAAATACTTTTATAGCAGTGCGATGAAAAAAAACCCAACACAACATCTATTTAACTACTCTTTTTAAGTGGCTGTAATATGCTTTGGTATAATTTCCCAGAAAAAGGCACAGCTAAAAAAGCTTAGCTGTTCTTGAAAACAAATCTCCCAAGAAGCATCTTTGCAAAAAAATCCCCAGAATTGAATTCCCCTGGCTGAAGAGCCCAGAGAGCCTGAATATAAAAATAGTAGCCCTGTCATTTCACATTCATTAAGTGTGAAACTCAGAAATTAATAATGTAAAAATATGCTTTTTAATTAGTCTTACATTCTGCCCAATGTACTTAAATGGGATCAGCAGCTCCCTAATGATTTTTTTCTTAATAAAGTATTAGCCTGTGATGCACTGGGGTTGACAGGTATGATAAACTGGAAAGTACTTTTGGAGGCGTATGAATGATACCAAAATAGTACTCTCCCATTTAAATGTAATTAACATCAGGGAGCAATATTACAGGAGGAGAAGCCTGCAAGATTTTTATTTCAGGGTATTTTTTTTTTTCATTTCTTGTTTTATGAGTAGTTTGATGATTGCAGCAGTGATTTTATAATTTAATTACCTTTGTTGAAAGCTAAGCTTTTGCTAATAGCAGGTCAACAGGATCATAAAGCAGCCTTCAAAAATATTAAGAAGGAGGTAAATCCCCTTAGCAAACCTACACAATAAGAACCGGGTGCGCATGTGTGGATGCAAAGCATTTTATGGATGTATGGATATACAGACTCCTGTTCCCTTGTTATTTGTTTGCCGTGCTATTTCAAATCAGTATTTACTCTCTAAAGGGCTCTGTTATACATTAATCATAATAAAATAAAGAGGAAAAAAAGAGAGAAAAAGAATAATAAAAAGGAAATAAAAAACCAGAAATAAAAAAAGAGGGATAAATGAAAAAAATGGGGAGAAATAAAAAAAGAGGGGGAAAAAATAGGGGGGAAGAATAAAAATTTAAAAAAGAAAGTTTTGGAGAAATCCATCTGACACAGCACAGATTTTCCCAGAACCAATATGGATGAGGAGTGAAGCCTCAGACCAGCGACCACCAGCCCATCATCTTACCCCACACCGTGCCTTCGGGCCCTCTCCTTCCACCACCCCTTCCCCAAACACTTTGCACTTTTTACATTTCCAAAGCTGATTTTAAACCTGGAGATAAAAGATCTCTGTCGACCTGCTCTGCTTGTGCAAGAGTATTCCCAAACTTATTTATATGCCAAATGTCACTTGTGTTTACTTAAGAATTTCTTCTCATATCTCGGAGTCACAGCGCTCCCCGAAGATGCACTTGCCATCGGGTAAACAAGCAGGGAGGAGGGCAGCATTCCTGCTCCCTCCTCCCAGAACCAGAGGCTCCTCCACGTGCATCCCCTTCCCCAGCACAGCCTGACATTTCTGTGTTTCCAGGCTGATGGATGGGCAGATTGAGGTGCTGGGTGGCATAAATGGCTCAGGACACGGATTCACCAGGGAAGTGGCTCCCTGTGCCTCCTGCCCAATGTCCAACCCCTCTTCTCCACCATGGTCTGAAGGTGGAAGAAAGAAAAACTTGGGGCTGGCCAACCTAACCAGGCTAAACAATGGTCAGACCCTAAGTAAGGAAAGGGACTTTCTGTTTTGATACTGGTTTTCCTTTGGTTTCTCTGAAAATAGTTAATCCAACAAGCAAACAAACAAAAAATTGTTCTTTTTGTCCTTTTTTTAATTTTTTTTTTTCTCAGTGTTCCATCACAAACATGCCCTTTGGGGCTGATCCTGCCTCTGAATATCCCAACCAAACTGAAACGCCTTAGGCCAAGTGAAGCACTCATCCCATGACCAAGGTGGCCAAGGGATGGGGTCAAAATGTCACTACAGGCATTCAGGGGAGCCTTGGGCTGGACATCAGGAAGAATTCCTTCACTGACAGGGTGGTCAGGCATTGGAAGGGGCTGCCCGGGGAGGTGGCGGAGTCCCCACCCCTGGAGGTGTTCAAGATATGAGTGGACATGACACTCAGTGCTTTGGTTTTGTTGTCAGGGTGGTGTTTGGACAAAGGCTGGACTTCATGATCTTGGAGGCCTTTTCCCACCTTAGTGATTCCCCAGTGCCACACCATTATCCCAGAGATATGGGGTGAGCGGATTGGGCCCCAAGTGGTGCCCAGCTGCTAGCAGTGTCACATGGGAATGCAGCTGCCTCACTCCAGGACATCCATTTCTCCTGCTTTGGTAACTTCCAGCATCCTTTACAAATGCGATCATGAAATGTCATTTCTTTTCTATTTATCTTGGCGGTACAGAACTGCCCAACTATTGGCTATACGTGAGCTCTTTTATAATACTTTTCCAATCACAAACACCATTCCATTGTTCCCCAGGGATCCCCCTGATGGATCTAGCTATCTGTCTATTTACGTGTTCATGAATCAAATCATCGGAGTGGAGAAAGTTTGTATAATCTGCAGCTTTCCTAAGATTTCACCGAACTTACCCTTCACTTCACGAGGGATTTCCAGGAGTGTGACGTTATTTGCACCCCTCTCAGGCACCTCCTCTTTTTCCATGTGATTTACTGTGCTGTCAGAAATGCTCAGCTCCCCCCAAAATCAAAGCTTAAAATGCATGTCCAGTTCCCAGCCTGCAAAGGGAGTTTTCCAGGAGCAGGGATGTTTTAATGGGCAGCTGAATCAGAAACTAATCATCCGAACTGCCCTCATGTAAACACACGCTGGAAATTTTATTACTGAGATATTTGGGGTTTTCCTGATAGAGAATAAAAGACAAATAATCGAACTTATTGGAAAATATTTACATAGGGCCACGCAGTGCAAACCTTGGGAAGGCTGAGCAGTATTTACTCAGAGGAATAGCCCTGGTGCAGGCGGAGGAGCGGATACTGCTCGGCTGTCCGGGGAATTGCAGGGAGTTTGTCTCAGTCAGACACGCCAGCGATGGCCCCACACTGGGGCATCATAATGCTTTAATTAATTAATGTCTGTAAACTGTTTGGTGATCTTGGGATGAAAGGAGTTCTGGAAATGCCAGGTATTATTGAAAATTAATTACTCCAGCCTTTCCCCCAAATCTTGCTAAACATATTTCATTTTTTAATCTATCCTGCTGCTTTAATAAAGCTCATTGCAGAATTATTTTCTGCTAAGTATTAAGGGGGGAAAAAAAGAAGAAACCATTTAAGTGGCAGATTGAGCTGCAGCAGAAGAGACTGTACGAGAGCCATATTTTTGGGGACACAAAGGTCCCCATGCACAGGGCAGGCACAGGTAGAGGACACTGAGGTGGAGATGTGATGCTTGAAGGGTCAATCTGTGTCCCCATCGTCCTTCTCAATGTCCAAGCCAAGCCCTGGCATTCACATGGTGCTGGAGAACCACAATACCACAGGGAGACAAAGCTGTGGGAGATGTAGGACCAATATGAGGGATCCAAGGACAACATGAACTGTTCCAGCCGCCACCACATGTCGGCAAATCAATCACTCTAAATGCTATTCATCATTCAATCACAGGCAGACAGAACATGTGTATTATTTATACAAGTCTGAAATAATTTCGTGTTACTTACTGAAGAGTCACCTTCCACATCATCACAGAGCAGAAGTCCTGGAAGAGACTCCAAGTATCAGCCCCACCAGGCACACTCCGGGTAGCTGAGAAGACATGGTCAGAGCAATCAACTGCACCAGATAAAATACACATTATTTATAGGGTTTTTCCCAAGGTTGCAGCTTTATACACACGTATTTTAATTTATGTAACATGCAAATTAATAATTTTGTTGTTGTTTATTTATAAGAGCCAACCCTAAGGTCTCTCTTGGGTGTAGCAGTGTTGGAGCATATTTCAGTTCTTGGGCCAAGTCAACCTTTTAATTTTGTGAGGAAATACAGATCAGATCTAACACATCTGACAGGTTCAGAGGGCAAATGGAAGGAAAATGTCTCAGGAAATGTTTCATGCCTCTAAAATGACCCTATTCTGCACCTTGCAGAGGTGTGACTGTTACAACCACCTGTCTTCTCCTGGTCTCTCCCACCCCATTTCTCTTGGAGCTTGCTGGGATGAGGGAATAGCTGTGTTAGCAGGGCCTCCATGGTTACTCCAGCAAGAGCAACCACCAGTGCTGACCTCTCCTCCTCCTCCTCCTTCTCTTCCTCCACAATATGTCTTCAGTCATGGCTGAATGGAAGTGGGAGCTTCCATTCCACTCCTGCAACATCTTCCCACTAATTCTGAAAGAGACCAAGTCCTTCCTTCCCATCCCCAGTCAAATCCACAGGTCAAGTCTCACCTCTTACCAATTTTCAACAGAAAAATGCGCATTTCACCAAATCTTCCTCTGGATACTTCTGAAACTGAACAGCAGATGGGGCTACAGAAATCATCACATTTGAAAAAAAAACCATGAAAAACAGCTTTTTACATTCGGAAAAGCAATTTATTCTACACCATTTCAAAAAATAAATAGGATTCTCCTTTTCTGTTTTAAGACATCAATGAATCTGTCGCATAATGGGCTTTTGTAAACCGATTATCCTTGATAATCTCATTAGCTGAAATTATTTTACTTTTCTAACATGGTAGATTTTTAAATACCTTTTATTTCAGATCCCCCTGGGCACATTGCAGTGAAATTTACTATTAAGCAAATAATTATCTATCTCAAACCTTAATGTTAAAAAGTAGAAAAATAAAATAATTACAATCTAAGGGCGGATATTGGAATGGTGAAAGTACAAGAAAGCCCACAACTGAGAAGAAAAAGGGAAATTTCCACAAGTAGACCAATGTATTCTCATTATTAATAAATAAATTATGCTTGTTTTCCTATGAATATTAAGAAGTAAATAGTGGTTGATGCAAATGACAGGGTTTGGGTTGAGTGGGGCTTCCAGCCTCCCATTGGCAGCGTGGTGGCTTCATGCTTGGGAAGGACGATGCTCCTTCAGCTCCCACCATCCAGGAGCTGCATCCCCTGCTTCCAACACAGACCTGAGCAATCAAGAAATGTGAGTTGTCTCAAAATCAGCTTAAATTTGTGTTTTTTCCATATGGAAGTTTGCAGCTGTAATGGGATTATGGTGTCAGCAGAGGGAGGGAAGTTTGCAGCTGCACTGGTTCGGGGGGTAGGAAGCAGCTGTTAAAATAGAGGACTAATGGTGATTAATTCTTATTATGTGTTTGAAGATCACACAATGAGTTCAGGACCCAAACCCTCCCGCAGGGAATAAACTGAAGGAGGAGGATTTAAAAAGAGGGAAAATAGAGGGGGAATTTTAATTTACATTTGGCCTAAATGGCCTGGTCTTAAAGCACTTTATTAATATTTAAGTATAATTTAAATCAATGTTATTAAGACCAAAAAAAGTATCTAGCTTGGGAAACCTGTAATTCCTGCATATTTATGGAGATTGGGAGATCACCTGTGTTCCTCTAAGATGCACCAGCCAGGACTAGCACGGGAATGTCCCTTCAGCTCACAGTGTAGGGGACAGGCATCGGTGTCACACACTTGGAGCTGTCACACACTGATCTCTCCAGCCATTGGAGAAGCCTGTGCCCTCCTCATTCCCACACAGGCTCTTCCCAAAAGCACCACATCACAATGGGAAGAGGCGGAGAGAGACCCCCATCCCAATTCTTCATCTGCAACCTCACGGAGGGATGTCTGTAGTGACAGTGCTGAAGTGCAAAGAGCAGGAAGAGCCCAACCTGGACTCAGCTCCATTTCCAGCCTCCAGGGATCCTGCAGCGCTTCCCAGTTTCAGGACAATTCACATCAGACCCAGGTTATTTGCTGCAATATTGTGGCCAGGTCCTACAGCTGGTTTGCAGAGCTCCGTGATGTGCTGGGGGTTCTGGGGCTTCCCCAGAGCACAGCAGGTAGAAGATATGAGATTTCTATTTATATACCACGGCCTGGCCAGGAGAGTGACAATTTAACAGCAAAGTTACAGGGAGAAAGAAGCAGCTGGAAAGGGGTAGGAGGTGCAGAAAAGTTCCCCCGAATTCCCGTGACATGGTGACCCAGCACAGTGAGGTCCTCAGTGCACCAGCCCCCCTGCCCTGAGGAACTTCCCCCAACTCATCCCGTCTGCAGTTTGACACTGTGACGTGGCTCTCACAACCCTCCTGAGGACAAATAAAAGAAAAAAATTAAAATAAAGACAGTGAAACATCGACAGGGCAAATTCCAAGATCTGGAGGGTTTTTTTTCAGCCAAGACCTTAATGAGGATTAATCAAATATCACACATGCAGAGAGATTTCCCTGAATTATTCGAAGGGAGAAATGAGTAGGAAAGTGAACATAAAGCTGAACTGTTTGTAAGTGAACTTTTTGAGCTGAAACTTTGAAATCATACTAATCTTTTCAAAGCTCCAAGAGATCACAGAAAGATTTATTTCAGGACCAAATGGAACTTCCTTTACCAAAATAACTCTGCCTGTGATTTTCCTGTTTCCACATTTTTAAGATGTTTTGTTTTGCAAATACGAAAGAATTAACAACAGTAACTCATGACTGTGCACCAAGTGCACCAAGAAATCCTGCCTTTCACATGGCTGTAGTGGATACCCATTCCCAGCAGAGCAGGTTGGTAAATTAAAACATTCCTTCTAGCAGCAACTGATAACTTGGGGCTGATGATGTAGGTCAAAGCCATCTGCAGTAAATTATACCCCTCACCACAGGAGGAATGGGAACACATGGGACATGAAGATTGCATGGATTGCGTACTGGAGACCAAAACACACATTTTTACTCAACTGCTGCATAACGAGATACTTCTCTTTGGTTATTTTGTACCCAAGTCTTGATGGGTCAGTGATAAAGTTTAGGATGGATTTACTGACTGACAGTCAGAGCAAGGGGAGTGGGATAGGACGGGGTTTAAGTGCTGGGTGCTCAATCACAGGGCCCTACGTGGTGTTCAGTTGACCAGAAAAATACACAGTGGCCTGAAAATCCCTGTGATTTGGTTTGCTGGCTTTGTGGGAGGCTTGGATTTCAGGAGTGTGTCCATGTTATAATTAATAAGCAATTTCTGTTTGAATGGCGTGTTTTGTCTTCATTTGAGCACGTTCTCTGCAAAGACAAAGATCAAGACAAACCTACTCAGAACACAACGAAGATAAAAGGGAATCATAAAAAGAGACAGACAGAGGAAAAGAAAGAACAAGGAAAAAGAGAAGACAAAGAACAGGGAGACACCAAAGAGGACACAGAACAAAGATAGGCAAAATGAAAAGACAAAGAAAAGGAAAGACAAAGAACAGAGATGATAGAGCACCAGAAAATATGCAAGAGAGGCACAAAAGGAAAAAGGGGGGAAAACAGCAGCTGAGAACAAAGGGCAGAGAACAGAGCAAGAGCAGAAACACACAGGAAGGGAGAAAAATGGGAGAGAATTCAGCCAAGACAAGGCATGAAAAACAGCCCAAAGAACAAGCAAAAATAAACACAATAAAGAGAGAAAACAGCTAATCATCTTCTGATTTGCATTAAAAAATAAGTCATGGGAACACAGGCTCAGCAACAGAAATGTTGACAAGCTGAATGTCAAGATTTCTTGTGTCCTCTAATTTCAGTCAGTCAGTACTTCTGAAGCCCATGGGTTGGGTGGTGCTGCTGTGCCAGCTGTGGGAGAGCAGGAATGGTGAGCTGAGGGATTAGTGCCTGGTGGGGAAGGAAGGGCAGGAACCAGTGCTCATTACAGAACAGGGGTTACAGCTTTAGAGGGAAGTGCTTGCAAGCAGGAAATGCTCAAAGAACACCAAAATTCCCTTCCTGAATGTAGGAGATCCATTTCCATGATGAACCATGGAAAATACACATGAAGAAAATACACACTTTATCCCTTCTGCAGCTTTGCAATAAAAAATGGCAGAAACCCTGATGTACCACTAATTTTGATGTATTTCTGTAGCTCCCTCTGTCAGGGCAGGGTCAGGGGGGATCTCAGGGCAAGGCTCTTCCCCCAGAGGGTGTTGGGCACTGCCCAGGCTCCCCAGGGCAGTGGGCACAGCCCCAAGGCTGCCAGAGCTCCAGGAGGGTTTGGATGATGCTCTGGGGCACAGGGTGTGACTCTTGGGGATTGTCCTGTGCAGGGCTGAGGGTTGGGCTTGATAGTCCTTGTGGATATTCTACGACTCCATGAAAAATGACATTAAAAAGTATCAGCTCTACTGTAGCAGTTAATGGTACCCAGCCAGGGTAGAAATCCCAAGAGCTGTAAGTTTTGAGCTGACCAAGACAGTCTGTGTGGAATTTAGAGGTAACATCTCAAGAGGCCAAAGAGGCTTCAGTCCTGCTGCAGAAACTGCACAAATAAATCATTCCCAAAACTTGACAATGGACAAAAAAATAATATATAAGAGGTATATGGGTTTGTGGTGAAAATGAACACTCAGGAGTTCTGGCTGTTACAGAAAAGCATAAAAGGCTAGAGGATTCTGGAGCTTCTCTGTTGGCAGGAACAGCAGGAGGACACAAGAATGATGGAGCCAAGTCAGGGCAGGGAAAAAGTTGCAGATGTCCCATTCCTGGAAGGGTCCAAGGCCAGGCTGGACGGGGTTTGGAGCAACCTGGGCTAGTGGAAGGTGTCCCTACCCATGGCAGGGGTGGGACTGGATGGGCTTTAAGGCCACTTTTTACTCCTCACCACCTCAATGGCCCACAGCATGTCAAGGCAGATGTCACGGGCTAGAGTGGAATTGTCGTTTTTCAGATCTGAAACAAAACCCTCTGATTTTGTAGAAGTACCTTATCAAAAACCCAAAGGTCCAAGGTCCAGTTTGGTCTGATCAAACTGAGTCTCCATGAACTTCTGAGTTTGGTCCCACAGATCTAAAGCAGTAGGTAATTAATGAGACTCAAACAATAATACACTGATGTCTTTCAGGTTCCTTATAGACCAGGGGAGGTTCTGGCCTTTGTATCTGCCACACAAATGCAGAATCATACAACAAAAGCAACAAGTTTCCAAAATCTAACTTTTTAAGTATTTGTGTTAGTTTTCTTGTTGAAATACTACTTTTATTCCTTATACAGGACCAGCTGTTGTGTAGGACTCAATTACCACTTATTTTATGTATTTGTCCCTGCTAAAACATGTTTTCTTTTCTTTTCTTGTTAATCCATTAACATTTCTATGAAATTTGTGTCCCAATGCATAAAGACATAGTCCTTGATATTCATTTCTCATTCAGTTGGCTGCACCTTGGAAAAACTGGTGTGCAGTGGGTTAAGCTGCCTCCCATGCTGCTCCCTGGTTATACTTTATTTACCAGTATTTCTATAATGGTTTTTTTTGTTTGTTTTTTTGTTTGGGGTTTGTTTTTTTTTTTTACTTTTGAGATTTCCTCATTTCTTTTAGAACACTTTCACCTTATTTCCGGGCTGTTTCTCCCCAAGGGCCAAAGTGGAGGCTCAGAAACTTCGTATGAACTTCCTGAAAAAGAAACAGATCACCCATTAAAAAACCCACGTGGAATGTGCTGTGAATATAGCTTAATATTTCCCAAAGAAAGAGTTGGCTCTAATCACAACATAAGATTTAAAATTCATTGTTGTACTCAGTTTATTGATTTAATCATGTATTTATTATTTATGATTTTTATGGCAGATGGAATTCTATTTCCATTATTTGATTCAGGTTAATCGGGGGATAATGTGCTTCTTTTATACTTTCACCTAAAGACTCTTTTAGTTCTCAAGGAGCAGACTGGTTTCCCGCCCTGCAAATCAAATCTCTTTCTGTCTTGCAATTATGGCTATTTCCTTACAAAATTATAATGTCTTTAAAATGTAAGGTTAATATTTGAACTCAAATAATTGCACACATCTGAATTACATCTAAGGTAGAAAGGTTTCCAGAGAGACTCTGGCCTTTCAGATGCTGCCACTGCTTTTAAAATGCTTTAAGTGGCCTTTGGGATGTGCCATTGCTCCTTTTCCCCAGGCACCCAAAAATTCACTGGAAGCACTGCTGCTGGTCACTGGATGTGCTCATCCCATCACTCAGGACCTTGGGAAGAACAGATCTGCCAAATATGCTGTAGACAACATCTGTGAAGATGCAGACAACATCTTCTCACCATGTTCTGAGGAAAAGTTTGCCTTCAGAACAGTTTTGATGTGATTTAACTGAAGGATCGTGAACTTCACAACTCTCTATTAGTCCTGTATCTCAACATCACACTTATGCTGCTCAATCATTAGTTTCCTTGGAGAATAGCAAATACTGTTTTCAAGAGGAGAATAAAATCAATTCAGAACACAGACGGTGAAGGAAAAAAATCAGAAAATCATAGAATCATAAAGGAAAAGACCTCTAAGATCATCAAGTCCAACCATTAAGTAGCACTGCCAGGTCCACCACTGCACCGTATCTCTAAGCACCACATCTACAGGTTCTTTGAAAGACAAATCAGAAAAATGAGATTTTCATGCCAACAGATTTTATCCTACCTGAGAATATTTCCACTATAAGAGATATTTGGTACAAGGCCTTGCAAGATCTAGTTGGAAGGTTCTTTTAGTATTGTTTTTTAAAAGGACACTCCACCCTCTTAGTCACCATTGATGAAATGCAAGCTTGGGATGCCTGAAATAAATGAAGTAAAAAAGCTCAGCCCCAAGAGGCTTGAAACTGGACTAAACAAAAAAAATCCTGTACCGCAGAATGAGAGTATTTCCAGAGACAGAATAAGAACAGAGACAGCTCCTGGACACTCCAGGAAAACAAAGAGAGCAAATTGCAGGATTTCTTAAGTCAATTTTGGTTCCCTATTTTCTAAAATATCAAGAGGTTGGATTCAGAATGCTCCTCCTCTTTGGACCCCATTCTCTTCAGGGTATGTGAAGATGCCACCTCCACCCTTTCCACAATCCCACAACCAAAACTTCTCTGTCTTTTCTGATGACATTACTCTGTTTGTGGCAACACACAGCAGGCAACAGAAGCAGGGAAGAATCCCGCACCTCCAATACTCAAGACAAGAAAACCCCTAAACCTTTAAAATCTGTGCTTTTTTTAATTTTTGGCTCAATTTTCCACACCAGAAACCAATGCCGGGGGGAAAGCTGCCCTTCTGCCTTTGCGAACCTGGGAGAGGCAAGGGGAAGGGGCTGAGGTGCAGAGGTGTAGTTTCAGTGTTATTATGTCTGAGTTCAGTCTCCTCTCACAAATTTGGCCCTCCCCTGCCGAGCTCGGGCACAGTCCCAAACCACAGCTGGAAAAGCATCGCTCATTTGAAAGGGCCGGTTGTGCTGCGGGACAAACACACGGCTCTTCGCAGCCCGGCCTCCCCTCTCTGCTCTGCACTCTGAATTTTATAGTTTGGAAATGAGGGACATCTTACCCAATTAGGTGCTCCATGGCCTAATCAGCTCCTTTCTCTTCCAGGGAAATGTTATGCATCTCGCCCCAGCTGTTCCCTGGTGGTGGTGTGTTGTCAGTCATGTTCTGCTGGAGAGAAAAGCGATGGTGAGCCCAGGACATTCCTGCACATCTGTCAGCTGAGAGGCAGGAATAGGAAAGGATGTTACAGCAATTTCCACAAACAATAAGAATTAGTTGCTCATCTGATTCTAACAACGTGCACCTTTTCCTCTTCTTTAGCATGTCTGTCAAATAATGGAATTATTAAGGACCAACAATGTGGCTTTTTATGTGAACCAATACTGACTACACTGGAGTATTGCATTTTTAATTATTATGATGTTAAATGGCTTTAATTGCTGACACTCTCCTGATTCACAGAGCATTTTTATAACATTTATTAAAAAAAGGCCAAAGTTTATTTTACAGTCTGCAATAAAGCAGAACACAAAATCCAGCAATTGGCTCAATGATCCCAACACATTAGTTTTATACACAGACTGCATATTATTCTTGCTCTATAAGTGATGTGAAAAGCAAAATTGAAGTCCTGCACAAAATTTGATCATCTTACTTAATAACAACAGATGCTCAGAGCGGTGGCATTTTGAAAAGAGCTCTGTATGCTACTGGTTATTAAATGGCAGGACATTTGGCATCCTCTCACATTATACCATTTGAAAACCATGGAGTCACATAAATAGCCGATGAGAGCTGGGGAAAAAAACTCAGCTCCTGTCTGCATAGCAAAACTCACTTCATTTAAAATATTTAAAATGGGCAGGCTGCCTTTCAAAAGAAAAGTCCGGAAAACTTAGCGGAGGGGGAGCTTCCCTTTTATCTGGGAAACACAGGAAAGCAAATATGTTGGGAGGAAGAGAAGAAATGGTTCAACAGCACGACTGATCAGCCTTAACTGAGAATGCTAATGGCTTCTGCTGCTTTGTGTCAGAAGCTCTGCACAGTTTGGGAAAGGCTCTGGCACCAAATTTCCTTCTTGATTTAAAAAGGAAAATATTGGCAATACGTAGTAGCCAAATCAACAGAAACTCAGGACGTATCAACAACACATGGGTATCATTTTAATGGAGCAATTCCTATTCAATAAAGGGGAATCAATAAAGACAGTGGCTCACTTTCTTCTCAGTGTAAATTACACTCACACAACATCTCCTGCCTACACAGTTACACCATTGCTATAGATTCATGTACACCATAAAAAGTTCTAATCGAGTTGATGGGTACACACACTGTAGCTTTCTCATTTTTATTTGAGCTTAACAATGAGTATGTTACACATTTATCAAGGCAGAAACCACCTGGATTTATTTGCCCAAAGTGTTTTACCTAGAATAATTCCTTCCACTCACTGTTCCAGGGAACACTAGTAGAGTAAATATCTACATTAGATATTTTTATGATTAAGAAAACAATTTTAAAAATGGAATATCTTAAAAAATCTCCATAAGATACACACTGGGATTGCCTGAGAACTGAAGGAAGGATTAATTGGGCTATAAGGAGGGGGTGTGTGCACACTCCTTTTATATCTACTTAATAAAATCTTGAAGGTTGGGTTATAATGGCCGTGCTTCTCCATCCTTAAGTATGGAGTGGCAAATGGTGCCACTGTCATTACTGGTGCATTGTTGTTTGTTTTATGCTAATCTTCCTTCAGTGTGACAGACTGGCACCTGCATGGGGGGTAACTTTCAGCACTATATTAGCCCATATGGCACAAGCTAAATTGTATCTAAGCTATGGGCTAATTATGGATGAGTTAATAAAACCAAGCAATGTCAGTCTGGCCACTTCTTCTGGTCCTCTGCCGACCCCCCAAGTGAGTTATTGCCTGCACTGTTCTCTTAAACTATTTTCATTTTTGTGCTCGACAATTGCTGCCAAGCTTTATGGTTAAGACACTTTAATCCTTTTCCTTTCTCAATTCTGTGCAAGAGGAGATCAAAACAATCTCTCCACACTTTTTCCATGTGATGACTTTCCCTGTTAATCAAGGGGTGGTGTAACCTCCCGAATACTAAATGCACCGTGTTAGTTTCCTGGAAATCTGCTTGCACAGCTGTGATTTTCATAGATGTTCATATTTTCAGGCAGTAAAAAATATGGATCATCTTCCTTAAGTGGAGGATCAAAAAGAGGAACATTTATTCCTTTAAATGCACATCCAGGTAGCTGAAAACCATAGGAATGGATGAAGGGAGTAAAGAATCTTTTCACGTTTTAAGGTCGAGCACATGCTGAAGTGCTTTTTGGACAAAGACCCAGCTTCTTTCCCTTCTTCAGTAAGAGGGGAGGGAGGAAGAGGGTCCCTTACAAGTGTTACTGTTCCCACATCGCTCTGCCTGCCCTGCTTTGTCCTCGAGTGTGCCTTTCAGTTGTCAGCCCTGGCAGCTGTTTCAGGCTCGCTCTTCAGCAAACTTTGCTTTTCCAAATGCACCAAACCACTCAGCCCCCACCAGCAAAGCACAACGAAGCACAGGCTTCCAACTCCAGATCAGCCAGAGGGAAACTGTAGGAAAATCCTGCCAGTGATTGAGAAAGGAAAACAAAAAGGGTGATGTAAAGTGACCTCGGCTTCAGTAAAACAATAATGGAGAAAAAATAAGGGAATAACAGAGAAAAATTCAGTGAAAATGCTCCTTACTCCTTTGCTTCCACCCCTTCCCTGATTTACAGCCTGAAAGAGCATCTCAGGAGCAGGCAGAGATCAAACTCACTTGAGAAAGGGAGAGTTACTCAGACACTGCTCAAGTTTTAACTAAACAAAACTCAAGCAAGGAGTTTCTACAACATTCTTTTAGGGTATATATTCTTTGAACCTGTCAGTAAAGTGCTTCCCCACACCTGGCAGCAGAACTCACAGTTCAGGCTGTGAGATATTCAGGGCTTGAGATATTTGGGATATGAGATATTTGGGATATGAAATATTCACAATACTGCTCAGCTTGTTGCATTGGCCACCTTCAACTCAAGAGCCCAAAGCTTAGGACAGACTCCACATGTCTGTTTGCTCAGCCAAGTCCTCCACCAGTCCACAGGCCTTCTAGGATTTGTGGGAGTTGGACTTTGATGATCCTTCTGAGTCCCTTCCAACTCTGAATATTCTGTGACTTTTTTTCTGCCTGCAGTCCAGCTGAGTTAGCAATGGAGTGTGACAATGAGAAGGATCAAGCACAAAACTTCTGGAGGAAAGGACAGAAACTGAGAAGTGTGAATTTGGATGTGGCAGCAGATACTCAGCACATGCAGGCTTTGGCCCATGCACTCCCCAGAGCGGTGTTTATACCTCCCTGTGAGCAAAGGTCTGAAATATGTCAGTACACAAAAGATATTTAATAAAAACTTGCATTAAAGAAAAAAAAAAATACAAACCCGGGCTCAACTTCTGGGACTCAGCAATGTCCTTCCAGCCCAAGGAGTCTCATTTTTAGATAAAGCTGTGCAGCTCCAAAAGGAAATACCACAAGGTTGCTGTGCTTTGGAGCGATTACTTCCACATCCCAACTTCACACCACTTTCAACACAAGTATGCAAGAAATAAGTAGATTTCTTGTTCTTTATTTCCTGGAAGGAACAATGCCATGTTTCACACAATGCCTTGTTAAATAAAAAGTCATTGGGCAAGCTGCCTCGAAACCCATCGTATATAATGAAATGTTTCATCTGGAACAGGAATTGTTTTTCCAATTCCAAGTTTTACTCTCTCCTTGGCTTTTTCCTCTTTGCCTTCTGATTTTCTTCCCTCAGTTTATAGACAATCTGCTAATCTACTCAGACCTACAGTACTGAAAACTCTCTTCTCACTTAGGGAGTCAGCCCTGGAAGTGTATTATTGCCTTAAAAGTCAAGTTCAGACCTAATCACCACTTAAATAGCACAAGGAGACAAAAGCAATATCATTGCTATTCAAGTTACTTAGTCCTTTCCTCAAGAAAAATTCTCCCCTGGACTATTCCCTCATATGAGCGAACCCACTGGTTTGAAACTGAGATTAAGTTTTCCCCCTAAAAGATTAACTTAATTAAATTAAATTTAAATTCAATTCAAACAAATTCAGTAATTCTCAAAAATCTTATGGTTCATGTTACACCTTAAGTGATTACAACAGCCCTTTCTGGCCTGATGGATCTTGATGAGTCTATGATTCTGTGAAATTGCTTAATAGATTAATTAAGGGAGAATGGTAAAGCCCAATTCAACCTTCAGAACTGAACTGGTGTCTCTTACCTTGTTTTCTCCGTAACACCAAGGAACTTTATTTCTTTGTTGTGTTGTAAAAACACTGACACAGGAATTGATGGTTTGTGCTTCTCTTTCAAATAGTGGGGCCTCTAAAAAGAACTTCTAGGTTTTTCTAGGTTTTTCAGGACTTTAAATACTGTCACATATTCTGTCTCTTCTTGGCTGATTGCGGCCACTTGTTGGCTGGGTATTCCTCACCCAGAGGGTGGTCAAGCAGTGGAACAGCTTCCCCAGGGAAGTGGTTATGGCACCAAGCCTGTGAGTTCAAGAGGAGCTTGGAAAATGCTCTCAGGCAAATGGTGGGACTCTTGGGGTGTCCTGTGCAGGACTGGAAGTCAGACTTGATGATCCTTGTGGGTCCCTTCCAACTCAGGATATTCTATGATTCTGTGAATAAGCCCCAAATAGTTCTTTGCAGCAATTCAGGGACTTCAGCAAGCTGGGAAATGCATCCAGCAGCATCTTCAGTAGCTGGAAACCTCTATTTCTGATATGGAAAACAAAATTTTGCTCTGTAGGAGGATGCACAGGAGCAAATATTCTGCAGGAGACATCAGTGGTTTCATGGCTGAATCAATTATGTTCCTACATGAGCTTTTCTTGTAGCAAACTAAAAATGGCCAGCCAGGCTCTGTGTGACCTATCAGGTTTTCTAATGCAAAAATAATGTAGTACAACCTGCCTTTCAGTCTTTGTTCTTACGAATTACACCTCAGGTTGCTTCCTCCTTGGTAGTAATTCCTCTCCTGTACCACCTTGTGTTTGAAGAGATCTAAAGATTAGAACCATTTAACAGCACACTTCACTATACAAATTATTGATCACCTGGTTTTAGACCATTTCTCTCCCCGTCTCTTGTAGTGAAATGAGAAGGGAATACAGCTGATAATATGTGCCCTTTCCTCAAGTTCAACCACCAAAACACTTGGGTTACAATCTCACAGGATATTTCTATCATTATCTTGCTCCCCCTCACCACCAAAGCTCAGGTTTTAAGAAGCAGAACAGCCCTTGCTGACAGCCTGAGACACTAATTATATTTCTGGTGTAGCTGCATATATGAATTCTATAATAGAATCTGTATTATACATTTTTATACATATTTTCATGTTTCTTTTATCAGAAAATAAAATCTGAGCCACGCTGCAAACTTAGGAAGCATTCCTGAACTTTCCCAACCTTGCCTTTGTTCAGACTTCTATTTCCAGAGACCCATCAATACACTAAAATTAAGCTTACACAGCAAGAGTCTTCTTTTTTTTTTTCTTTTTTCTTCCAAGTGTCTTGTAAGGAAAAAGCCCATTACACTGTGAAAATGAAGATTTGATCCTTATTTGCACAAAGGTTCCCCCACGGGGCATTTGGAGTAGAAAAGGCATTACAGTGGAGGCAAAACATGTTTGGGAAGAACCCATATTATCCCAAAAAGAAACTAATGAGGTTACTGATTCCAAATGCAAAAGACAAAAACTTTCTGGCATGTGAGCACAAGACTCCAGGGACCCCAAACAACCACCAGCTCTCTCCTGTGTTTCTCCTCACCCTCGAGCAGCCCACTGGACCCTGTGCATCTGCCCAACCTTCCTCTTCATCCTCCTTTGGGGCTGGTTAGACTGACAGGACTGGATTTAGTGACACCTCGACACTCAGTGCAGCATCTCATCCAAAGGAGAGAAACCTCAGTGTGCACATCCCACACATCTCCTCCTTTCACACCCCCTCTTTCTTCCTAGGAGCCTGCTCTGGAACAGGTCACACCTGATGTCTGGTCAGAGAAAAGCTGTTCCCATCAGCCCAAACCTACAGGGAGGGCAGGACAGCAGATTCCTTTGGGAAAACCTTACCAGTGGCATCGAATTGAGCTCACTATGGTCACCTCTTTGTCCGCTGATCCAAAAGGTCACCCACCTTCTTTGAGCTGCCTCTTACTACCAGCACTGGCTTGAAAATGTCCATAGAATATTTGATTTATTGGTTATTCCCTGTATAATCCTTCCCTGTTCAGGGTTGTAGCACGGACCTAAAAGACCTTTTCTGGCCCACACCATTTTGCCTGCACCTCCCACAAACTCAGTAAAAACAGATACTCACCCAAGACCATAGTTGATTTGATATGTTCTACCTTTATGTACTCAAACTATTTAAATTAAAATATTCCAAAGGCTTTTGACACTCTCCCTGATAGAAGCTGAAAGCCTTTGGACCACCAGACAGACACTGGGGGCAGCAGCAGTAGGGAAGAGTGACTGGGCTGTGCCTGGCTCTGTGCACACCTTTACAGTGGTTTGGAGCTGGATAAAAAGACTTGATGATATTAAAGGTCTCTTCCAACCTCGATGTGTCTATGATTCTATGAAAAGCACTTACTGGCTCTGTGAACATGTGCTAAAGGTGCAACCTCTCCAAGTCTATGGAGCACAAAAGGATTGGAGCATCTTTATTACAAGGACAGGGTGAGAGAGTTGGGCCTGCTGAGCCTTGAAAAGAGACAAGGGGACCTCCCCACATGTGTCAGTGTCCTCAGGGAGGGGGCAGGGATGGACCAGGCTCTGCTCAGGGGTGCCCAGCCATGGCACAAGAGGAACGGGCAGGAACTGATGCCCAGGAAGTTCCACCTGGACATGACAACTTCTTTGCTGTGCAATGACCCAGCACAGGAACAGATTGCCCGGAGAGGGGGTGGAATCTCCTCACTGGGGATATCACAGAACTGTCTGGACACAATCCTGGCCCTGCTGGAGCAGGAGGTGGAAGCAGTTGAGCCACTGTTGTCCCTTCCAACCTGAACCACCCTGGGTTTCTGTGATTGTGCCTTTCTTTTTCTCACATTGTCACCTGATAAGTGAAGGTGCTACACCTGCTACCTCTCTTCACTGATATAAAGATGCCTTGGGTAAGGAAAGTGATACAGAGAACAGTCTAAGCGCAGATTAAGAGGAGTTAGACAGGAGACAGCGTAAACTTAAGCTGGATTGTGTACAATACACATTTTCCCAGCAGTATGAGGAATCTATGTGTTTACATAAGGGAAAGGTCCTCTTTTATAGTGCCAAATTCAATCACTTGACATTCAACAGCTGGATACTGTAAAAATCAGGCTTCATGTAAAATATGAACTCTGGGTAAGCTGATACACCTGAGCCTGTTCCAGCACTCAGGGTTGAGTATATAAAGATTGCTCAGCTCGGAAAGGTCACTTGTGCTGTACACAGGAACCTGACCACGGCAATCTGCAAAGAGCAGATATTGTTCTCCTTGTTTGTAAAGACTTTAGGAATGTAAACAGCAGCCCTGGGGCTCTTTCCTTGGGATGTATCGAGTTCGCGGGCGTTGTGTGCGGAGTTTACAGACGTAAGACTTTGCAGTTGGTTTTGGCAAGTCCAGGCATAATCTTCAGCAAAATCAAAACACTGCAAAGATCACACTCCCCATTTCTAAGACCTAATTTAATTAGGATATTTCATTGGGAAGGGATAGTCTCAGACCCCCCCCCCCCCTTCTTCCTTTGCATACAGACATAAACATTTATCAGAACCAAACTCAGCATCGATTTTCCTTTATCCCTTGTGCTAATCTGATGTCCCAAGGGATGAACAGATGAGGTTAAGGTTAAGGTTAAGAAAGTTATGCACAACGGCTCTTAACCTGATGGCAGGAAGATAAGAAACATGCTAGTATCACTGAGGAGAACTCGTCTATCAAATTCCCTATCCCTGTTGGATTTGGTACGGAGTGTTCCCACTTCCAAGTGGATAATTCAGTCATGAATCTTCAAAAGGTTTATTTGCAAGCTTTAAGTCAAAGATCCATTATGAAGAAAGCACAGCTCCCTGAAGTTATGGCCACCTGTCTGGACTAGGTCACCTGGCATCAGGGTAGAGACAGAGCAAAGCAAAAGCACAAAACAATGTGCTGGATGTTGTATTTACACCTTCTCCATAATCTTGGACTCAGATTCCAGCACTGACTATCTGTTTTACAGGGTCATTGAAGTCAGAGGAGGTTTTCCACAGGTCAGACCTTCTACCAGACCTTCTGCTGATAGAACTTGTCTCAGCATCAGGGACACCAGTGAAACCACCACAACTTATTTTAAGGGGGCCATGATGTACTTGGGTGGTCTCCTGTCCAACCCTGCAGTTCCTGTAGAAAGGGTGGTTCTTCCCTGCAGAGATTTGGATGAACCTCAACCCACAACAGCAAGTTTTTGGTGATTTTCAAAATTAAACAAACATCTATTTTAAGGACAATTCCTGGAAGTCAATGCAGTGCTTATTGTAGCTTTACACAATTAATTATTCTGATTTCAGGGACATTATTTCCATCCTGAAACCCCTTATGATGGAAAGACAATAAATACACTTTTTCTTCAATACAAACCCAAGATGTGTTTGAATAGAAAACTCTCAGCAAACTCACTGCCTTTCCCAGCCATTTGTTTTGCATTTGCCTTTTAAATAAAAAGTAATGCTTTGCTTAGTAATTTCTCTATTTTATTTAATTATTTGCACCAAATCCAGATCACTTCCTCCCTTAGGTAAAGATTTGTGTTTATTAAAGGCAAAAATGCATGGAGAATTTTATTTTCCATTCAGCAATTTGGTCCAATTTTCATAAGCTGGGAACACTCAATCAAGGTTTTATTTGTGTAAAACCAAACTGAAGAATAAATTCAGTATGTGCATTCCACATAACCACTTTGCTTTATGGAAAACTTTGGAAAACTGTGGAAGCCAAAGGTAGTTTTGATTGATTTTGTCCCTGGGAAATCACATATCCCAAGACAAAAATATACTGAGGGAGGATAAATTCTGTATCATTAATGTTGCAAGGTTGATAGTCAATTGTATTAGATTTTTTTTTTTCTCTTCCAATCTGGGTTGTTTTATTATTTTATTTTCTCTACAGATATTTTTCTGGCCAGAAAACCAGTTATTAATAAAAATGATAACTGGTTCAAATACTGAATTTTAACCTCACGAATGTTAGCACAGAAACTCCTTGCCACTTTCCAAAGTAAATCAAGATAAAATATTTGCAACACAAAGCACCTGAAGACATCAGGGCCTGTTTAACTACAACTGCTGGAGGAGTCAAATTCTGCTCTCTAAGGCACAAGGTGAGTTTTCATTTTTGTCCCAGTAGCTTCATTCTGCCCCCTGTGTGCAGCCACCAGCTCCAGAGCACGTCCTGGCCTTATTGTGCTGCTGCTGGAGAAATATCCTTTGTTGGATAAAGCAGATACTCTGATTTCTCTCTAATTCCCAAAACAAGGAATCTGGGGGAGCAGTCCAAGAGAGCACCATGGTCAGCCAAGGAGCATCAACTCAGCTACATTTTGATCTAAGTGGAAGGTGGAAGGTGATGGCTTGTTTATCCAATTTTATATTCGAGCAACAAATTGAATAATAGTTACTTTAGACTGTTCTGCTCATCACAGATTTATAGGTGGGACAGCTAAACCTAAAAAATTATCTGAGAGAATTATGGCAGTCACTGTTTGTAGAACACTTAAGTCTATTGGTACCTTAATTAGTAGAAGAGGAGTAGAGAAAATAAAGTTTGTCAATAGAAAAGGAAAAGATTTGAAGTGAATGTCTGATAATCAGACAAAGAGTCTGCGGGCTGGCAATCAGGAGCTTACAACACAGATTTTTTAGGGAATACTATGGATACGGGAGTTGTGTATAAGCACTAAAATGAAATGGGCTGATTTATCCATCTGATTTATCCAAGAAAAGAGAAAAAACATTTCTCTGTCAGTTTTATAAACTTTCCCTGTCTTTCTCCCAGAGCCTCGAGCAGGAGATGGCACTGGCAGCTCGGGGGGCGGAGCTGGAAGCACAGACACCTTGTCCTGCCTTCCGTGGTGTCAAAGTAAAGCCATGAAACTTCTGCTTTAGTTATGGCCTTCAAACCAGGGTGTAAAACTACTCCCAGTGAAATCTTTCTAGTTCTCAATTCTTTTAATATTTCTAGTGCCATGGGAATTGTCAGCATCTTCCTGCTTCTCCTGACACCACTGACACCACCTCCACCCTCCAACCTCAGCAGGGAAGTCCAATCTCCTGCCCAATAACTGCACACAGTCCTGCTAATGTCACATAAAAACAATCTCAAATGGGGAAGAGAAGGTTTAAGAAACATCTAGTTAGGGGGAAGGGAAATCAACCAAAGCCTGCTTGCTTTTTATAGCCAATAGGTGACAACTGGTTAAAACAAAATGGCAAGGAAAGAGAGCAAAGAACACTGTGCAACAAACTCACATCTCTAATCTGGCCCGGCTCCTGTGAGAAAGAATTTTTAAATGTTCTTAGTAGTTCCTGATATTTTTCTTTATAAATATGGCTGCAGTGCAGAGACTCAAGGGCAAGGAATAATTAAGTTGTGCCTGTAAAGTACATTAAACCCTGTTCAAAGCAAATGGTAACATTAACTCACAATAATCCTACAGAAACATCACCTGATAAATTATAGCCAATGCCTGGTTTTTTACTATGGAAAAACTTCTTTTAGAGCATGAGAAATCTGCTTGTCTTTGCACAAAGGATGCTCTGCACTAGGTGGTTGTAGAAAAAAAAAGTCTTCAAAGGTACCAGCACAGCCTCTGAAAGAGCAAACCCCAGGATAGAGGGCAGTTAGGGGGTGTAACACCTTTGCATCCCCTCTGGCACATCAAGTAGAGCAGGTAGTGTGGAAATGGGGCTGATAAAGCACCTTTGTGGTCCAAAGTGACTCAGTTAGAGAGACATAAAAGGCAAGCTGGGAGAATTTGGGCTACTTTCCCTTGAAATGAGGATCTGCCAAAGACAGAGGTATCCCAAGGTCAGGTTAGGATATGCAAAAGGCAGTTCTGTCTCAGGTTTTCTCTTTTTCCAGATGTCTCTGCATGAGTTTTAGATTAATAAGGGCTGTAGAATTTAGCCCTTCAAAAATTAAATTATTAGATGATGGAGTCATTGTCTAGGCCCATTTGTAAGAAATAATAATTTCCCTCAAAGAATCATTAAACAGAAGGGCATCAAAATTAGTTACAGAAACAACCATATTTGGCTTGATCTTTGGCTGCTGTAAATCAGCATAATTTGAATGACTTCAAAGAAAATGATGCCAATCCACAGCACTGAGAATCTGCTCTGTTGCACTTAAACTCTGCCCAACATCTTGACATCTTGTGTTGGTTGAGTGTTTATTCTCTTACATTAAAAGGACAGAAATACACACCTTTCATCTGCTCTCAGCAAATTGCATGTGATTTCTCCCATCAGCTGTGCCCGGCCACAGAAAGGTTGTCCAGCTGCTTAGGAGTCCATTTAAATATGAATTGAAACAAGAGTGTTTCATGGAAATTTGGCCGCTCCCGGCTCTCACTGGCTTTGTCCGCCCGTAGATTGTTTGTCCCTCCTTTCAGTTCAATGGCTTCTTTCAAATTGTAACAAACAGGGATGCTGGGGAATACCAGGAAACAGCTCCAAAGATGTAGTGCTCTTTTATATTCCTGGCCATGTCACTTGCTAACAGCCCCAGCGCCTGCTCCTCCGAACGGGAACCGGCAAAAATTCCCTGCTCCTGAGGCAACAACAAACAAACCAACCCACCCCCTCCAAACAAAGAGCAAAAAATATTTCCTCAATTAGGCAGCTGAAAAAAAAACGTCCAGAACCTGGCACGGCTTATTCATGTGTGGGCTTTTCTCACTCCTCTGGCTCATTTCAAATGGATCCCGTCACGAATAATGGCCAAGAATTGGTTCTTGATCTTTCATGAAAAAAAAATAAGGTACAGAGTAAATGAGATAAACTGTGCTGCAGGAATATAAATTAATGATGACTTCATAGCGGACCTTCTCGTCTTGCATAAGATTAATTAGAATAAATGGCTAAATTGGGTAATAGAACTTCTTTTAAAGCTTGAGTTTTCATGGATACATATATTTCTTATAAATTCTACAAACTGGAAATACAAGTCTAAGCTCAGATGCATTAATTATTGTCAGATTTGATCACATTCCAGGTTCTGGAAAGCAGCAGCAGTGCAGAGGAATTGTTACTATTACTATATTGCTATTAGCATTATTATTTTTATATCTATCCACTATGACTCTGCTTCATTTATTTCTGGGGAAAATAAAAGTGCAGATACAACTTGCACTTTTCTTTTTTAATATATTTTTGAACATCTAAAAAAGTAAATTCTTGCAGTTTTTACCCAAAATTCCTGTTTGCTGCTCACAGGCAGGGCAGGTTATCCCAGACACAGACCTGACCTTTGTGATCCAGGATTTCTCCCTTTCCTAATATACCTACAAGGAAAAGTGTTCTCTAATGAAACCAGAAAATGGCAATGGCAATTACTGTGTGTCCAGGGCTTGTTTCCAGCCTTTTTCCTTTCCCTGATGGTCACAGACTCACAGTGTGGGGAAGCTGATTTTTTAAATGTCATCGCTTTTGTCACTTTAAGTTCTATTAAGATTGGTTATTGACTTTATGTATAATTAATGGCTTCCAAAGTCCTACATTTTTACACGTGATAAATCTTGATGCTGAGAAACCAACAAATTCCTGTTTATTACCCTTCCCTCTTCCCCACCCAGGAGTAACAGAAGTCACTTGAACTAAAGCCCTGCGGCTTCTCCCAGAAACATGTCTGGATGTTTCTCACTTAGGTTGACGTGACAATTATTAGACCTGGCACATATAAACACAAAAAGCAGGAGGCATTAACAGGTCTATTCACCAAGGGTTCTGCACCCTTTCCACAAAAAAACCTTAAATAAAAGTAACATGCCTAAATTGCGTAAATGTCAAGGTTTTCTCATTCATTAATTCCCCTCTCTTTGATGTGCAATGCTCCCAACTCTGTCTCTGCTCAATGGAGAAGTGCTGGACTGAGAAAAAGCGAGTCAACCTGGCACATTCACCAGCTCACAGAGGAAGCAGACTTGGACTATGATCCAAAAATGCACTTATGTGCATTGCACCTACGAAGAAGCATTTGTTGGGAGCTCATTTCCCTCGGCCCCGAGGGCACTGACAGCCCTAGCATTTGCCCACAGGTCTGGGAACAGCTCCTGGTGCCACACAGCCGTGACCCATTGTACCTGAAGGAAAGACTTAGAAAAGAGTGGAGAGAAAAGTTCTGTTTTCCCACCTTTGGACTGTTCTGAAGAGCTTCTGTCCCTGAGAAAGAGGGTCATCTCTGGTCACATACCCTCAGAGGGAACTCAGGACTTGGTGGTGTTTCCTCACCATCAGCAATCTCTGTCCTTGCAGAAGTAACACCACCCCATAAAGGGAGACCGTGGGCCTGTTTTTTAATGCGCCTCTAAGTGAAGACGTTGTCTTCTGCCACCATTTCAGGCCATGCAGAGCCAGGCACAACAAAGAGCTCCCAGGATTCCAGATTGGACTAGAAAACCCTTCCCTTGGCTTTGACCTGGCAGCTTGCAGAGGTTGGTGGAGATGCTTTTCCTTTACAGTGGGTATTTGAGCTCTTTCTATCATGCAACCTAAGGAAATGGGGGTTTTGTGAATGGTCTCTTTCTTTGGGACAATGCAGTTTCTATAGAAAAATAATCACTTTATGTATTAGAAAAATACCTGATGCTTTCAATCATAGAATCGCAAAATCATAGTCATAGAGTCACAGAATCATAGTCACAGAATCACAAAATGTGGTTTGGGTCAGAAGTGACCTTAAAGACCATCTCATTCCAACCACCCTGCTGTGGGAAGGGAACCTTTCACTAGACCAGGTGTCTTTGAGCCCAGATAATTCCATATAAACTCTACAGAAAGAAAAATTGTTCTGTGCTTAATATACCCTGTCCTTAAATCCACCCAGAACAACAAATTCACCCAGAATGACTGCAGTTAATTCCTCAGCCTTGTACGACCGGCAACTGCTTCAGGGAGAGAGTGAGGAACAAGAGGAAGGGACCCGACCCGCGGCAGATTTCAGTGCTCAGAGAAACAAACACACCTCTGTCGTGGTATGAACTTACTTTGTCCCTCCTGCCTCCCCCAAGTCACGTACCTGGCACGTGCCACTGGCACAGATGGCAGGCACGGAGCGTGCCAGCTGTCTGGCTCGGGACACAGGTGCTGCTGCTCGCGCTCGCTGGAAGCCAGACCTCCACGAGGTGGCCCCTATGAAGGGAAAAGGGACATCCACATTTCCATTTCCCCATTATAAGAGCAAAACACGAAGAAAATATTGCAGGGCAAAAGCATCTCCTAAAGGCTGCTCTGTGCAATGGTTAAATTGATGCAATAAGGCAATAGAATTTGGTCACAGTAAATAGATAACGTATTGTTGCAGACAGTGTTGTGCACACTTGACATACAGATTCAGCCATAAGACAGTTGAAAATAAGGCACCAGTTATTCAGAGCCTCGTTGGAATTTAAATATCTAATTTATCTCCAGTGGTAACACTAATTCACAGTAAACCTGCAGAAACACCACTTGATAAATTATAGCAAATGTGGGCAGTTTACTATGGAAAACTTCTTTTGGAGCATGAGAAATCTGCTTGTCTTTGCACAAAGGGTGCTCTGCACCAGGTGGTTGTAGAAAAAAATGTCTTCAGAGATACCTGCCCATCCAGGTAACTGGAAACCACAGGAATGGGTGAAGATAGTAAAGAGTCTTGTCACATGTTTTAAGGTCAGTCACATGCTGAAGTGTGCACACTGGACACAGAGATTCAGCTATAAGACAGTAAGAAAATAAAGCACCAGTTACTCAGGCCCTTGTTGCAATCAGAATACCTAATATATCTCAAGTGGCACAAGCACATAACCACACATACCCTTTATGAGAGTGAAATGTAGAAAGAGGTAGGAGAAAACCCAGGATTCATCACCACTTTGAGTTAACATCGTCTCAATTGCACAGTGATTTTAAAGTCATTGATGTTTATTCTCAAATCCATAGCTCCATAGATTGGAGGTAAGTCACTCTGGGCTGTATATATCAGGTGAGTGACAGGAATGATGACATCAATAACCAATCACCATCAATGATGTGATAGTGTCCCATTTTCTTTAAGCAAGAGAAAGCACTATTGACAGCTATTCTCCAACGCTGTGCTGCCGAGCTGTCAAACATGCTCATTGATTAGGAATGGAGAGTTATGGAAAAGCCCTCATGCCATTCATCAGTGGGCTCTGTCAGGAGGTTTTGGACAGCCTGGGAGTGCACCATCTATCTCCACAAGAATGAGAAAACCAGAAGTGGAGAGCCAGGGAAAGGCCATGGACCCCAGCTCCTGCAGCCGGGGTGATTTGGAGCTCTGGGTGCTTGGCTCTGCCAAGTGGAGAGAGCAGGGGGCAGGGAAGGGAGGGAAAAAGGGCTGGCTGAGGGGCAGTTTTACAGCAAATTGTCATCAATGAAGAGCAACCACAAAGAAAGGGACAACATGAGAAAGGTGATGCACACAAAGCGGCCTGATTCTTCCTCCACCTCCCATAAATATCTGGGTGTCAGATATCTGGATCTCTGAGATCTCACTTGGGTTCCATGGAATTCCCACCTTTCAATCACAAATCAGTGTTTGCTCCTGTTTTTTTCAACTTCCAGCTTTAAGACAGCTTTCTCATGTAAACATCTGGCTTTTAGAAGAATGAAATACCAAAATTGTAGCCAAATATATTAAAAAAAAAAAAAAAAAGAAAACTGAGNNAGCAAAAAAAAATAAAAAAAAAAAAAAAAAGGATACTGAGGGTACCATAGCAAGACCACATAGAATCACAGAGTCACAGGATCATTTAGGTGGGAAAACCGCTCTAAAATAATCAAGCCACTATTCCCCCACCACTAACCCACATCCCCCAGTGCCACACTTACATATTTTTTTAATTCCTGAGGGAATGGTAATCCCACCATTTCCCTGGGCAAATGGCCTTTGGTTTCTCAAAGAGCTGAACTTGTGTATACAGACATATTTAGAAATTCAGGTAATCCCATATGAACCAGTCTAGGAAAAGAAAAAAAAAAAGCTGTGAAATGTTGAAGAAAAAACCAAATCTCATTTCACCTGAAAAAAGGTGCAGGGGTGAGGAAGGTCTAAAACATTCTTCTCTGGTCCTCACAAAACTTAATATCATGGTGCTCCATCATCTGAAACTGCAGCTCTACAAAAAAACCACTGAAGCCACCAAGGAAAAGACTTTACTGAGTATTTTTTTAAATAATTTTTGGTTGTTTTGGAGGGCAGGGAGGAGTTGCAGAGTGAATCTTCACAGAACCTCAGAAAGACAAAGGTGCTGAAAAGGTGCATTGGTATCAGGAAAAAGTAGCTGCTGAGGCAGAAGATGGAGCTCAGCCCAGGATAGCAAAACATGGCCTGATCAAGTGGGTCATGGAGTCTCTCTTGGCTCTCAGTGCAATGCCTCCTTTGTTTGTTCCTGCAGAGCTATTTATATCACACACTCGGCTGAAAGGCAAGCGGCCAAAGGTTTGCATTTTGGGGTTAGTTTGGGCAAACACCCAAACCTCTGGATGCTGAACTCTCCAAACCACCAGGGTTTGCAGAATTAGGTTAGAAATCACACACAAATGGGCTTTCTCCAAAATCGTTTTTGCACTCCATTTGTAACTGAACCACTCTCTTGACATGTTTTTGTATTTTCCTATCCATATCTAACCAGGATATGAAAGCATTGAGTATGAATGAAGAAAAAAAATTTAAGTTGACGTTGCCCAACTTGATTGGAATTGCAGTGCAAGAAACAACATTGCCTCACACTGCAGTGGAGGGAATACATCCTTCACTTGGGATTATGGTGCTGGATCTGGTGGGGAGGTATCAAAAAATATATTTTAAAAGTATTAATAGAGGTGAGAGATCCTCCTGGGAAGAAGAGAAAGGGCAGCTGAGCCAAAAGAAATGTCATGGACATTTTGCTCTGTGGGTTTCTGCTCTCCCACAGGGGCTCTGAGGTCCCCACGGGACAAGGCACATCCTGGCCCTACAGAGGAGGACTTGGCCAGGATGTCGGAGCCTCAGCTCACATTTCCAGCTTATTTTTGGGCTTGGAGACCTGATGCTCCACTTGGACCAATCCATCTTCATCGATGGAGCAGGGAGAGCGATTCTGCCAGCGGGGACCAGGTCCTCTAACGCTCAAGTGCTCAGCACTGAGCTTGGTGCCACAGCCCACACGTGCCAAGTGACCGACCAGCCAATTCTGCAGCTCATGGCAGGCACACTCCCAGCTGCTCTGGCTCGTGTGGGTTAGCCAAAAAGCTGCTGGAGTTGGAGGACAGGCAGGTTCAGGTCCCACACAGAACCAGCCAGTTCAAGGTGTGGTTTGAACATTTTACCTTCTATTCAGGAAGGTTTGAGGGAAGTGGCAATATTTGGGAGGCAGGTTTGGGGGAAAGGAGCACACTTCTAGTACCATTTTAAGCCCCCTACAGCTGCTTAAGATGTCAAATATGGCAAGTAGTCTTCTGCACAACTGAAAAACTTCAAATAAAATTTCTAAGGTCAAAATACTGTTCTGAAGATAATTCTGAAATATATATATATATATACTCTAAGTCTGAAATGTCTTTCTTCTTGAAAAACGCCTGCAAGCTACATTTGAAGAGCAAAGGTCATTTAAAAAAAAAAAAGTTATTAATTAGCAAAACATTCTTGAAAACTGTTCTGTGACTTGTTCTACTGTTTTTCAAGTTGAGATATTCATTGAAGCAAACCCTGTGAATGGTTCCCTTCAGAATGAATCAGCATTTTCCCCAAGCAAAGGTGTCATTATGTATTTGTCAGTCAACCTTATCCTGAAACACCATGAAGAGCTGCCATATGGATCTCTGCACCCAGAGATGTCCTTTCAGCCAGGGATTTTGCCCAGCAGGCAGCTGTAAACCACTTGCTGATTTTTTTCTTCCACCAGTGTCTTTCATGCTTGTGCTTCATCCCACAAAAACTCTCCTTTTCCGACTGTTACAAAGACCTACATGCAAGAATTATGAGTTGCAACTCTTAGACAAGATACAGATGTACACATTAGGCCACTACATCCATCCTCCTTATTAAAGATGAAGCCCCATTTTATATATTTAGTCTTGATTTACTTAACATTTCAAGTGAAAGACAAAATGCTTGTGTCTCCTTGAATAATAGATGCAACCAAGCAATATCCAGCAATACAGAATTGTGTTGCTTTTTAATCAAACTCTCTATTGCTTTCTTCTCTTAAATTACAGATGATCTGTGCTCTCCCAATATGTCACTCGGCAACGCAGCAATTCCACAAAAATATGCTTTTTTTTTTAAAGAAAAACCCTGAGAAACATCTTGTAATATTCATGCAGCAATGCCGTGTCTTTTTAAAGTTTCACTGACTGTGTATTTTAAAGTATTTTTTTTCCAATGCCCTTGCTACCTAATTTGTGAAACAAATCCACAGTTCCCAACAAAACTGAGGGTGGACATATGTGTCCTTGTCTAGTCACTAATGTCCACTATTCCCATGTATTACAGTGGTTTATCAGCTTGTGCCTTTAAAGAATTTGACAGGAGTTTTTTGCCTTTGGCAATCCAGTTGCAGTCTCATTCTACATCTGTTTTGATTGTCAACCTAATTCTGAGAGCAGTCAAAAACCGAGTCAGATCTCTCATGAATATCTTGGCAGGTTATGGCTTATTTAGGCTACAAGTAGCTCTCTTGGAACAGCATCCAAATATACTACAGATTGACTCGCACAAATATAAATCCCTCAGTGTTCACAATTCCTTCCTGCAAACAATTAGGAAAATGCCTCATTGAGCAAAGATGCAAATAAGAGTCTGCAGCACCTTCTCTCAGTTGCACCCCAGCCTGCACTCAGCCTCCCTGCCTGTCTCCCTCTTTCCCTACTTCCCTACCTGCTCCTGCCTACCTGCCTCCTTCCCTGCCTCCATCCTTCTTTCCCTACTTCCCTGCCCCCTGCCTCCCTTCTTCTCTCTCTGCCTCCTTCCCTTTCTCTCTCCCTCTTTCCCTGCCTGCCTCCATGCCTCCTCCCCTGCCCCCCTGCCTCAATTCCTGCACCCCTACCCGCACCCCTGCCTCCATCTTTATCTACCTCCCTCCCTGCCTCCCTGCCTTCATCTCTGTCTGCCTGTCTCCTTTCCTGCTTCCCTCCCTACCAACCTGCCTTCATCTCTTCCTCCATGCTCGTCTTCCTGCCTGCCTCCTTGCCTGCTTCCTAGCATCCCTGCCTGCCTCCCTGCCTTCATTCCTGCCTCCTTCCCAGCCTCCCGCCTCACAGGCTCAGCTGCACGCGGGCTGTGCTCTCCTCCAGCTGCAGCAGCAGCAGCAAGGTGAAGCACGGGAGCTCTTCAGGGAGGGGAGAGCAAATTAAAGCTCACTGCAGGAAAGTTGTGCCCCTGGCACTCTGCTCATGCAACAGCTGCAGATACAACAACTATCATCTGACATTCTGACATATACGTTGAGCAAAGCGGCGAGCGAGCCAATGCCGACACAACGTCGCGCAGGGCTCCGAGTCCCAGCCTTGAGCAAAACAGGTGTATGACATCCTGTTGCTAGTCTTCAGAGGTTATGGGTACGAGGAGAGACATCTGAGAGAGGAGCAGATGAAAATAACAAAGAAGGTTAAGGCTCGGGTTGACAAGCTCATTGATAATATTTTAGATGGAACAGACCTGCACGTTGACTACAAATTGCTCCTAATGTCTCTCGTAGACCGCGGGCCCCAGTCAGAGTGAAAATGGGCTCATTCATTATTTTCTGCGAGCAAATTTCTGTGCAAAGGACCCAGAAACTCCAGCTGTCCTGCAGGGCCGGGGCCACGGAGCTGTCCCACTGCCAGGGCAGCAGGTCGGGCTGTGCAGCCGCGGCTTCAGGCGGAGAGGTAAATAAACAGGAGAGTGAAATCCTTTAGTAAATATTTCTGAATTTGGTGGAAAATCCTGTTGCAGCGTTTTGGGTTTTAATGTTCTGAGACTAATTGATTATCTAATAGGAGGCAAGGATATTGCCAGGAAAGGCACCGCTCTTGTGTCAGCATCCAGTATGTGGCTCTTGGTGAAATGTCACTGGGAAAAAAAGTGGATTTCAAGAAGAAATCCAACCTTCTAATTTTTCAGATTGTAGGCATCCTGGCCCAGAAACAGCACATTGCCTGCCATTCCTGGAAGTTCATTGCTTCAAGTCACATCGCTCCCTAGGCTAATCAGCCTTTACTAAGTTGCCTTATTTTGGGGAAAGAAAACACATATTAAAGTGAGGCCATGTCTCCATAAAAGATGCTCGGAAGAGCACTGTTGGATATTAAAGTTAGCATCTGCTATTGTCTGGTTAACAATTGGCAATTACCATTAGTTTCCACTGTGGCTGATGGAGTCACAGATGGCTGATTGAGTCAAGTAAGTGCACTTATTCCTATGGAGGGGTGTGCTGTGGCAGGAAAATAGTTACACTACCATCATACCCAATCCAGGCAGAAAGTCATGAGGCAGCTTCCAAAAGAGTCACTTCCAGCTTGTCTGGCCTGTTTGAGACCTGTGCATTTTAATCCCAAAAGGTGCTGTCAAAAAGGGCTGTAAAAACTGGAAAAAATTAAGTATCCAACTGCAGTCAGGGGTTAATACACACAGAGAAAATCAATTTATTGTGACCTGCAGAGGCATCACTATCATTACAGGTAAAGCTGCTGGGAAAAATTTGGGTGGCTTCTGTTCCTTTTTAATAAAATTGGCTTACTCTGCAGTACATTAAAAACATTTTCTAATCACAATTTATCATCTTTAGTGGAAAATCTTCACCACTTGGTTTGCATGTCCTTAATTAGAGATTTAATAAGTAGATGAGTGTTTAAACACAGTCCTTTTGCCCATTAATATCATGTACCTCGGTTTGATGTAACACCTACAATTGCTAATATATTGTGCCATTCCAAAATGGGACTTTCATGCTTTTCATAATTCTGTTCTTTTGGGGAATTAAATTAAGATGTGCATGTTGGATTTCTGTATTTCTGATGCTTTTCACCTGGTGGCTGTTGCACTGCACCCTTTTCACCTGACCAGACCAGACCTTGCACCATTCCCACAGCTCAACATGACGTCCTTCCCAAGCAAAGGGCCAAGGCAGCAGTTCTGCTGCAGGCTGTCCTCCCTCAAGGGGATCAGCCCTGCCTTCACCCACCCAGAACTGTTTTGACACCCACCCAACACCTAAAGACCCCAAGAAACCTAAAGATACCCATTCCACGGCAATTCCACTGGGAGCCAGCCACCTCTAATCTCCTGGCTTAAACCAGGGTTTGGTATTTCCAGCCTAGGTGGCATTGCTGCTCCTGTTAGTGTAAGATCCAAGCTTTGCCAGCCTCTCCCATATCATCCACAGCCATTCCCAATCTCTGCAGTATCACATCCTGCTCTTATCCGCCTCAGAACACTTTGAGGATTATGATCATTTTCCTTGAGCCAGTGTGAGAGAGGATCACCAGAGCTTGGAACAACTGCAGAGAGCACAGGAGAGTCAAATGAGGCTGAGCCCACTAACTGGCTTTTGACCATCTTAAGGGACTTTAGATCAGGTCGTGAGTAAATCCCAGGCATGTTGTGCTTCCAAAACATTTTCCTAGATTAGTTTTCCAGACCTATTGCATCTTCAGAGACTCCAAATGCTATTGGATGTGAAGGTGTCCATGGCAGGGGGGTTGATCTTTAAGGTCCCTTCCAACCCAAACAAGTCTGTGATTCAGTTATTCTTTGATTCTACGTGGAGACCTAGAAATAAAAAAATAGGAAAACAAAAAAAAAAAAAAAAAAAAAAAAAAAAAAAAAAAAAAAAAAATCAAAACAGTGAAACTACTTTGTCTTACTAAAGTAATGTTTACATCTTACTGACTTACTACATAATTACTGACAAGCATTTTGAAACTACCTTTGCTGATGAGTTCCTTAAAAGCAGCATTAATGTTTTCTGCGAAAGACTGTCCAGAGTGCCTTTAAATGCCATTGCATGGAGGGAGGACCGGGGTGAGCACACAGCCTGCCTGTGGCTGGGGCTCCTGAGGAACGAGCTGAGTGCTCTCAGCTCAGCGCCTGGGCTGGCTTTGCAGCACAAAACTGCCCCAATTTGGCAGAGAGCTCAATGTTTGCTTACGAGAGTGAGCACAGAGCTCGGCTGAGCGGGTTTCCTCGGCCGCCGGCACCCTGCCCTCCCTCCCAGAACACTCCCTCCCCACCACACTTCATTCATTACCAAAAAAAGGGAGGAAAAACCCCAAATCAGGCTCTCTGTCTGTCTATCCCTCCCATTTTGGAGCACTGCTGCCAAGCCAGCACACAGATGATTTTTCTTGGCATCTTTATTTTTCTATGGTGTTTTTTCAACGCTTAGCATTAAGCTGAAATATTGTTTGCCAGGGATCACTGCCCATCAGGTGCTTTATTACAGATGAAATTAGATTTCTTTACAGTTGCACTGGAAGAGGAGAGAGGGGTAATGTGAGTAGCTTTTTAAAACTGACAGTCATTTCAACAAAGCAGGAAAAAAACCATGCTGTCCCTCCCTGATCAAAACTGGTTCCTTTCTCCCTCACAAATTAAAATGCGATTTAAAATAAATAAATAAATAAACTAGGAAAAAAAAAATCAGCTAAATGTATTTATAGTCCCAGAAATATATTTTTTCCAGCATGGATCTTTTTATTCCTCCAGATTTAACTACGGGTTTGCTCGATTTCACTTAGCGAGCAGCAGCCAAAATCCCACAGCTCTTTACAAGGGGATATTCCCAAGGAACATCGACTCCAGAAGGGTGAAAAAAACCCACAAAACACACCCCTAAAGGTAAGTTTTGGAAACATTTAGTGCCAGTAAGACAAAGCACGTTGCTGCAGTTCCTGGCGCTGGCAGAATTCCACGCTGATGCCGCCCAGTGCTCGGACCGTCGGGGGCTGCTGTGCATCCTTCTTCTGTGCAGGGAAGGCACAATAACCCAGCCAGCACTGGCGCCCACACAAAACATGTTCACTTGGGGAGGTGACAGGCAGCTTCCCAACAAGTGTACACTTTCAAAAGGGGAGATTTACTTTCAAAGGAAGCTCCTTTTCCAAGTTTCTCGCGTGTGAAGGCGCTTTAAAAGGTTTTGGTGGGGTCCAGGTGGGTTGATTTTTTTTTGGGGGGGTGGAGGAGGGACAGGAGAGGTTTTTTTTGGCCTCCAGTCTCCTGAAGATGCCCTAATTCCTGCACCTGCACAGTGCTGAAGGCAGAGCCTGGATAAAGCTGTAAATTGTTTAACAGCCAATCTGGAGAAGGAGCAGTGCTCAAAAACATAATACCTCTGGAAGGCTGGAGGCAAGATTCATTTAAACAGTTTTCACTGTCATGGATGTCACCAATTTGAAGCTTGTCTTGTTTACCGGATGAAGGTTTCACACTGTGTCAGTGTTCTGCCAGGATTCGGCATTAAAATGAGCAGTTAGTACAAGTCAGCCATAAACATGGCAGATCTGTTAGACTGGCAGAAGCCACCGCGAGCTCCCTGGTGCAGCTTTTAAGCACTTGGCATGCTGCTAGCTCAAACTGGAGAGGGGGCTGTGAGCATCATTTGGGCCTGAGTGCAATGCACTTGAAATAATTACTTTAATCAGCAAAAGTTAATTACTTTAAATCATAAATTAATGGCGGAGCATTTGGCAGAGCCTGATGTGTGTGGCGAAGCTGTCAAGCAAAAATCACAGGTGAACCTGCGACCCCTTCTCAATATCACTGGATGAAAGAAAGGAGCTCACCTACTGTGCCTGCCACTTCTGCCACATTAAAAAGAACTCTTTGTAACAGGAGAACAGCCACCTTAAACTGTCACCTATAAAAAAGGGACTATAAACAAGCAGATTGCTGCTAAGCAGGTGCTGCTGGAGGAGTTGGCCCTTGATAATAATAAGATCTTAAAATGGCATCTGCCTTTATTTTATAGCACAATTGGAAAGATGGTTAAAAGTAATAAACCCAGCTGATATGTTTTATGAGTTAGTAGTTAGTGGTGTTTGTGGGGGAGGAACCAAAGATTTGGGGGGGAGATGCCAAAGACTGGGAGCGGTGCTTAAAGGCACGTTAAGAAAAGGTTTAATGTCTGAGAGGACACGGGAGATGCTCAGGGACCAGCCCCACACTCCTTAGGTTGCATTTCTTATTTCACCTGACAGCCACTGCCAATATGAGGCAGCACTATGAAAGCAGTGAAAACGCTTCCACAAATACATCCTTTGGATCCACTCTCCTTAAGGAAGAGCCCAGGCTTGGCTTGGCTAGGCTTTACATCACTGCTTAGGAAGACAACATGGGTTTTGTTAGGAAGAGTCCTGGAGGATTAACCCATAAACAAATTTTGGTTTATATTAAGTAACTTTAAAAAGTTGCTAATGCAAATGGCAAAATAAGGCAAAGCTACACAAACACCATGCCCAGGTCTGAGAATTAACACTGATTCGATTTCTGAAATTCAAAAAACAAGGAAAACAGAGAACATTTGGACAATATTGAAGTTGGTAAAAACAACTTCAGAATTCAGGAAATTATTATCAGGTTAAATCAATAAAATAAATAATATTTGGTTTCATTTGGTAGAAGTGGAGGACGTTTGGATTTCAGGTCACAAACATATTCAGGCTAAAGCCATTTATGTATTTAATATACACATTAAATATTAATATAAATACTAACATATACATCAAATGTAATGCATTCTCTAAATTAACTTTAATTACAGAGTCAGACCTTTTCAAAGGAGGGAAGAAGTATTGGGTACCTTGTATTTTTAATTTTTTCAGGGTGGTCCAGCAATCCCAGTTTCATAACACCAGCATGTTGATGGCACCTTACAGTCTGCTCAGACTTGTCTGCAACATCTAAGGAGAAAACAGAGGTGGGAAAGTGTTATGGGCTGCACTCAATTCCATGAAGCACTTCTGCAAAATACTACAGCATATCCTTTTACTTCTTTTCTGCTCATACCTAAGAAAACACTGTTGCATCCCATCCAACCTTCTGTGCCATACAAAGCCACTGAAAGGGAAGTTTAGTTTAGCAGAGCATCACTTGGATGTCCCCTCTCTCTGCCATGTGCTCTGTGAGTGCAGCCCCAGTGACCCTGGATCAGGAGAAGCCCCCCAGGGGAGATGCCTGAGGCCTTCCAGTCACCTCTCCCATCATCAGCCCTCGGCCATCTCCTTGGAGGTGTCCCAAGTGGCTGGGGTTGGGACACGTGGTGTGGAGCAGCACCTGGAGACAGAGGGAGATATTGCAGCCTCACTGCTCTCCATGCACTGGGTGGACTTTAAAATCCTGACGTTTTTTCACTTTTTATTTACCTGGGAGTGGCAGATGACTAAACTTCTACAGGGCTGCTGTTCTACCTCTTTCTGATAACCCCTAACAGTACAGAGTCTGATATCCCAAAGCCTGCAACTTATTATTTTTCCCCCAAAGAACCTCCTACTTTTAGTCTACAGCCTTACTGCAATTTTGTTCCTCTCCAGTGTGGAAGAGGAGCCATCAGGCACTTCTCTTGCCAACAACACTGTTGAAAACTGTCCATTTAGGCTGTGCTGAGGTTTGCTCTGCAGCTCAATAATTCACAAGTGTTCAAATGAGCTCTCCATTGACAGCATTATTGGTGCCCCTCCTAATCTTACAAAACACACCAAACTATAGAGCAGCATTTTGATTAAATTCTTCAACTTTCCCTGATCCTTTGTGCTGTTTTATGCATGACCTTGAATGCACATAACCAGAAATTTTCAATTCACAGAGATCTTCTCTTTGCAAAATATGGTAAGTGCATCAGGAGCGGATGTCTAAGTAACAGCATCCAAAATTTAATCAAAGATTGCCTTGGACAAGTGCAGAAAGTCAGACTCTCCCTCAGCGATATAACTTGCCAGAATACTCATTGCAGAGGTTGCCAGAGAGGTGACTGAATACAGAGGCTGAAATTACTTCCCTGGGCTTTCCTTTGTTCCACAGAGGTGCTAAAGTTTTTAATATTACTGTTTATTATAGATGTCCTTTTAGTTCACAGCAGCTCAGGTCAGGTGGGATGGTGCCCAGAGCTGGGACCTCCAATGGTGCCGAGGAGAAAACATCCCCTTAAAAGCCCCCCAGAAGAGGGTACCAAAGATTCCCGCAATCCTAAAGCAGAGAGAAAACTACACAGACAAGCAGTGGCCATGAAGAGCAGGGTGTGAAGGTCTTCTCAGGGAAGCTCCCAGCAAACAAGGACCCCAGGGGAGCTCCATGAGTGGGTCAATGTCATTGGCACAACCACCAGCTTTCCTATATAAAATAAGGAAGGATACCTAACCTTTTAACCAACTAAAATTAACTCACAGAAGCCTGGAGGTGTCCTGGATGCCACATGTGGACACTGGGGATGTCCTGGATGCCACACTGAGCTCTGTTCCATGGCTTCTTCCCAGAGAGCTCCAACCAGCACCTCCCTAAAAACAGCTAAGGCAGCTTTTCCATCCCTAGGACAACATTGCCAAACACCAAGCATAGTCTGGAAAGTGGATTTCTTTATGAGCTACTCCACACATAAAATCACTCAAGCTCTACAAGAAGCTGCTCTGCTCACATGGCCCTGGAACTCCTGCAGGTTCAGGCTGCAAAAGCCTTTCTGACCAATAAGCTGAAACAAAACAGTTTGAACTGTGAGACCTCGGAGATCTTAAATATTTACATCTGCTGGCCCAAATCTCTGCACCCTTTTTCCCAGGCACCCTCCCTGGCAGGAGATGCCTGTGCCAAGGCAGAGCACACAGTGGCACCCACATACAGGCCCAGGGAGCTGCCAGGGCATGGAGAGGCTCAGAGCATATCGGAGCACACCAACCTTGCAGCCAGCACACAACACCAGGGGCAGCAACCTGGAGGGTCAGGGATGGGGAGCAAGGAACTGTGGTCTTTAGGGCTTCCCTGCACGGTTATTCAGGGATGTTTCATCCAGAGACCACTTCTTTATTAGTATTCCACCCTAAACAGGCATTGAAGCGACTCAATGCTAAGAAAGGATGGACTTAACAGAGCATTCATTTTTTTTTTTAATATTTTTTTCTCCTCAGCACCTAGGCTGTTTCAAATTAAAGAGGATCCGGCTTCAGGAGTCAGTGCTATTTTAATCATTCCAATGTGTCCAGTACGGGAGATGAACTCAAAAGGTGAATATTAAAAGTAGTTGTGGAATTCAGTCATTTCACGAATGAACACATAATAGCCAAAGGCAAAACCGGAAGGCAACTTCACTTCCAATCAGTGTTTTCATTTTATTGAAACCAGATTGGAATTCCTGGAAAGAAGCCTACATATCACATCTTTAATACTAATTTTCATATACTCCAGTAAAACTGTCAGGGTGAATCAGTTGTTGAAGAAAGCTTCCTGTATAATTTACAGATGTACCTCCCTGTAGCCTGCGATTTCGTCCTGAATCAGAAATGTGGTTTTGATCACGCTCACAGATTTCCTCTCACCTGTGCAGGTTTGCCTTGCCTCTAATTTGATTATTAAAATGGGATGTTTTATGGCAAAGCTGGTGATAAAAGCGAGCCAGCTGCTGTGTCCCAGCAAGGCTTTACTTGTGTCCCGAGACACATCCACACATGCACGTCGCAGAGGAGATGCACGTCTGCACACAGATACACTTCCCCAAATCCACCTTTTCAGGATGAAACAGCACTCAGAAACCAACCCGCTCCATCCACTCGGCGCAAACATCTCCATCATCCAAAAAAAACATCAAAGGATCAATAAGTGGCAGAGCATTTCCAACGGGAGATAACTCTAACACTTGGATGAGGGCTCTAAGAGCCTTTTCTCCTAAGCCCCACGACAAACCCAGTGCTGGGTGTTTGAAGAGAGGTCCAGCGAGGCTCCGTGGCCACCGGCCACCACGGCCGCCTCCGGAGCCGCTCCGCTCGGCACTGATAGCTGCTCTTTGTGTTTCCCTGGGAGCTGCCAGCCTGCCAAGTCCTCCTGCCAAATCCCTTCCCTGCAAACACACACAAGAAAGGAGGGTGACAACACTCACAAGCCCCCCGTGTCTCAGTTCCCCCAAGTGCTGCTGTGGGAAGCACGGTGTTATTCCCGGCAGGATGCAGGGGTTGTTTTGTGGGGCTGGGGTAGGGGTACAGCAGCTTTAGGTAGTATCAGCACTTCCATTAAAGCTCCATTAATCTGGGCTTTATAACTCATCTGTTGTGCTCAGGCTGCGGGAATTTGGCAAACAACGAGTGCATTGTGGGTTTTCTCGTTGTTGTCGTCCCCCCCTCCCGCAGTTGTTAAAAAAACATGGTTTGGCTGCTTTTTGAGCAACTTTTGACACGTGTATAAAATGTTTATTAGTTTTAGACATTTTTGTGCTTGTAAAACTCAAAATTATCTTCATTATAAAAAAATGAAATTTAAGGAAGCTGGAGGGCATCTCTGGAGACTTCAATACGAATCCTGACGAGGCCACATATATAAATAAGAGTTTACGTGTCTCAGACAGTCTCCACTCATGTGCTTCACAAACCCAGGGCTCTGCATTGGCATGGGGAAAACTATCCCCTGTGATCTCTGGGACAAGTGAGGCAGAACCAGGGCACCAGGTGAACTGGCCAAGCTATGGACAGAAAGTGATGGTCCATCCCAGCCTCCTCCACAATTGGGAAAAGAGCCCATTGACCCTCCCCACACACACATATTTTAGCATCAAAGCATCCAGCCACAGGTGATAAAAAATCTGAGCAGAACATTGAAATATACTGTTAAATATTGTGTGCTGTCCTTTAACCCTCTAATGCAAGGGAGGGAGGAGAGAAAGTGCTGAGGAAAACACCTGAGGAATGAGTAGTTAACCAGCCAAATATCCCATGCAATGTGTTCCTTCAGCCTAAGCCTCATTTTGGCTTTTTGGGGCTGAGGACATGTTGTGCTCTCACACTGGGAGTGGGATTTTAAGGCCCTGGCACCCAGTTCCCAGCACCTTAAACCAGCAGGATGCTCCCATTCCTGCACTAACACAGCTGAACAGCCCTACCCCAAACCAAGCCAGAATTTCACCAGGACTGCTCGTCACAGTGACTCACACTGACTCTGGAAGGTGGGGCAGGGTTTGTGTAGATCCCCAAATGTCACACTGAGCAGCAGCACAACCAGCAAGGCAATTTTCAAGTGCTTGGCAATGATCAGTAGCACTTGCATTGTGCATAATCCAGCTTCTCTTTGTATCTGAAATCCTGTCAGCACCAACTAGTTAATTTCTCGATGTTTTGTGGGTTTTTTTAATATAACTTGATTTTTTATTTTCAAAATTAAAGAAAAAGTGTTTTTAAAATGTATCAGCACAAGACTGGGCAGCAAAGTGGGTTAATGCACAAGCCTTTCACCTCCAGAGACCTGATTTCCAAGTTGGTTGGGTGTCTCCTGTCACATCCTGGGACTCACCACTCCTTGGCACGTCTCCATGCAGGCAGTCCATAGCTGGGATGAGAGAATGGGTGGGTCATCACAGGTCAAGGCTGCAGCACAACATAAGAAATGAGGTTAGAAATTACATAAGCTTGGAAAATCCAAACTAGACTCAGCCATTTCTCTACTTAGCAGCTGCATACAGCAGTGTCCATGCATTTAAAGTATATAAAGATGAGCAGAGGTTTTGTTTGTTTGACATCCTGATGGGACTGTGATTTTAAAGACACATACTGAGGTCTATTCATAGTCAGCAAGGCTTGTAAACACACCCCAAGCTTCAAGACTGTGCTTACAAAAAATCTGATACATTTTAAATTTTCATTGTTGACATTACAAAATAAACTTTGCACTCCTTAACACCAGCAAGAAGCTGGTGGTTGAATTAAGTGGTTGCATCTAAACTACACAGGAGAAAATAATTCAGACCTCCAGTAAATTCCAAAGCAGTATTTCCCACAGTGTTTGCACCAAGCCAGCCAGCAATACTGTGTGTCTTAACCTCTCCTTCCTCTCCTTTTATGCAAAATCCCTCAAAACACACCTTTGGAAATACTGAATCTCTGACCATTTGGTTTTTAAGTCTGTCTTCTCTCTCTTTGCCTCAGTGCCTCACATTGAAAGCCTTTTAGAGGGCATTGTCTGGGCACAGAGAAAGGTGAATTGATGCCTTTTAGGCTGGGGAGGACCAAAGTGGTCCCTACACCTGGAGTTGTGGGTGCTGTGTAAGACACTCCCCAACTACCACGGGTGCACTCCAAGCCAATAACAACATTCCATATCTCCTTCTGGAGCTCTTCCCTCCAGTGTGTGATAGAAGTCCCAGTAGGTATCCAGCACTCCCTGTGGAATGGGAAAAAAACAAATATATTGTTTATTCCTCTTGTGACAGAAGAAAAGCACGACTTCTGAAGCATCCCCAGACTCTTGTCACAGTTCTCTCTCGCTGCCTGCCTGTACCTTCTCCCAAACCCCATCCTACAGATGCACTGGGCACACAGATCCCATTGGATCCCAAGGGATTGCTTCCTCTGGAGTCTTCCAGGCATTGTTCTAGAGTTACTCCTTGAAAAGTCCAAACCAAAAGCTAATTTTCCTAATCATGCTTCTAATTAAGATACCCTCATATCCAGCCTACATCAACTGTCCTTATTCTGCTTTACTGTCATCCCTCAAAACAGCTTTTCCTCAGGATTTTCAGTCCTGGATGAGTGGAAAATTGGCCCTTCTAGCTCCTCTTTTGCCAGTGTTGCAGCAACGTCAACATTGAGCAGCTCTCAGTGGACAGATGGAAATTAGAATAAAGGCATTTATTGTACAGGAGCAAAAGCGCCATCAAAACCAAACACTTCAAAAGGCACAGATCTAGAAACATGTCTCAGACTGGGAAAAGGGCAAATGCAAATGTGTGCCTGTTAGATGCAACTGGAAGTATTTTGCTTCCCAAATTTCTCCTTGCAATATGTGAGATCACTCTGTATTTGGTCTCTTTTCATACTCTTCCCTCAGCACCCATTGCAGTGCCCAGCACTTCCCATGAGAGAGTTCTGGGATGGGCTGATGGTCCCTCAGACCTCATAGGATAGCTCCTTCCTTTTTGGCTTTGCTGAACTGTACCACAGATCAAAAAATGTCACAATTACATTTCAAAAGATTAAGATTTTTTTATCTCTCTCCCTAAAAATTTACTCAAAGTGATATGAAACTTTTTTATGTGTATGATACTGAGTCATCAGTGACCAGCCCTGGGGAAGGCAGGGACATCCTCAACAGCAATCCAAGGGCATTCCATGTGGTACAGCCTCAAGCACCTTCTGAAGTAACCAGGATAAAAGAAAAAAAGCAGTATTTCTGTTTAATAATATGTTGAATATAAAAAACCAGAGATGTATCAGAAGTTTAACACAAATCTCTAACCCTCAGCATTCACATTAGTGCTTCCGGCAGCATTTTTGTTTCACCAGATCAGAAAAAAGGCTTCATTACCTGAGTTTGGTGGCAAAGTCCCCAGAAGAGTCTCATATTAATTGGTTTGTTTTGTCCGGGCATCTTATAGTTGGCATTCCCTTGAAACCTGTCTTGGAGACATTCCTGTGAGTGATCTTAGACTTATCTACCTGGAAATAAGATGATTTATGTCAACTGAAGACCTGAACTTTTCCCACAGAAGTGACAAACTCCAAGCAGCAAATTTGATCAGGGTGATGGTAACAAGTTTGGTGTGGCATCTCCAGGAGCTGAACTGCATTTGGTCTGAATGGCCAAATCCATGCTCAGCAAGTCAGCAGATTTTTTATCTCCCTTCCTTATCCAGATAATCAGGGGCTGTCCCAGTCCCCTTCCATGTGGGCCATGCCCATCCCATTGCAGCCACAGCACAGGACAGTGTTTTTCATCACTGGTTGAGGTGACTCTTGGTTTACTTTGACTATGCAGAGCTGCACACTGAGGTGGTGATACCAACACAGGATATTTTTCCACACACATCCCAAAGCTGGAAGGGAGCATGGATGCAGGACCAGCACAGCAATGCTTCTAAGGAACCCTAGACTAAATATTTTTAGTTGGCTAAAATGTTAATCTGATGCATCAGTCTGGAAAAGACTCATCTACAGCACAACCAGTGCATGGGGAAGCTGAAATCCCACCAGGAAAGAGCTGATGGAAAGACAGTTAGTTCAGCCACCCCCATAGCTTGTACCAGTGTGATAAGGGGAGACAAGTACAGAGAAGGACGAGAACAGGGAAAATCAAAACCACCACAAAATAAGGCACGATGACAGATCCCCTCTGATCAGGCCAACCAAGGAACTCAAACCTGAGAGGGACCAAGAAGCACCTTGAGGAGCAAGAGTCCAAGATTTCATCTGAGCATCAAAGTTCATAATGGCTAAATGGACGGATCCTGGGAGTAATTTTTGCTAGTTCCTGGTCATAAAGCAGAAATAAAACTTGGAATCCCATGGTACAAACCCTAAATGTTGACTGATGAAACTGAGGACTCCACTTTCCTGGCAGAACAGAAGACCTATAACCTCCAGCATAACTTTTTTACTGTGGAAACCTGTATTTCACCAGGCAAGGCTTCCTGTTGAACTATTTGTCATTTTCTTGGAGGCTCTGAAGCAGAATCAAAAGCCTCTTCAGTGTGGAAGGGAAGACTGGGAAAGGGGAGACAGGAATAACTCTTTTGAAAGCAGAAAAGCATGAAAATCAAACAGGAATTTCTTAGTTAGCCCCTTATTCCAAGGGCAGAGTCAGGCCCACTCACCTGAATTTTGGAGAAGTAGACAATTCCCATTCCTTCTGCTTTCTTGGGAGGCAAAGATGGCACCAGTCAAGAGGTGTGTGTTGGTGTTGCACCACTGTCAGTGGCACAGTGTGGCAGTAAATGTCCTTCTGCCCCAGTGTGGCTCAAGCCTTGAGTCAAGAAGGTCATCATTCATCAGGAAGTGGCACTTGAGGACAGCAAGTTCCTTCCCCAGGGAGTGATCTGGAGGGCTCTTCCCAGTAGAAAGTGATCCACTGGGATGAGTGGACATTCATGAGCCCAACAAGAGCCTCTCAGCCAGCTGGTCCCACTTGCAGGGTGGGTGGCAGGGCTGCCCAGGGGCCCAACTTCACCCCTAATCTGTTTTTTAAGGACTGAGAATCTTCGTCCACCAGCACTGCCCATAAAATCCCTGTTACACAGGACAGGGAGAGAGAAGGACACACTGCAACGCTGCCACCTTCACTGTGACCTTCACTGCAAATTACAAAACTCAAGAGCTGCTGCTTCAAATTCCAACTGTTTTTCCTCCCTTAGTTTTGGTTTCCAGGGGCTCAAACAAACCTGGGGCTGGCAGCAAGCGTTGTGCCTTTTGGAGCAGGATGAGGAAAGCCTTTGTCCTGACTCTGGAGGGCAGCCAGAGCAGAGGCCTCTGCATGGAAAGACACATGCCTGGAGAAGGCAATATTCTGTCCTATTTTGGGTTAGTGTCTAATATCACATCTCAGGTCACCTGGTGCAGACAATTAAAATGAAAATCCCGCAAACACTCTGAAATAGTTGCAGAGGGCCAGAAAAAAATTAAAAAGGAAAAAAAGAATAAATCACAAGGCTTACTTTCCAAAAATATAACCCCTCTCAAAAAACTGTATCAAACCAGCCAGCACTCAGCACTGTGAATAAAATTATCAGACTCAATAAATATTTTATGCTGCCATTCTAATTGCCAAAAAAAAAAAAAAAAAGTTAATTTCTGAAGCAAAGTTGGGGGGTTTTTTCATCTTTATTTTTAAACCCTTAACATAATGACTGAATGCCTAATACGAAATTGATAAATTTTTAAAAGCTTTGCTTTGAAAAAAAAAAAAGAAAGAAAAAAATTGAAAGCTGAACTTGAGCAGAAGACCACAGGGAAGTGTCTAATCTTTAGTCGGACGCCTGGCACGGCACCGCTCCGGCCGGTGCCAGCGTTGCATTCTGACAGAACAAGTGTTGCATGAGATGTGAAGGATGACTCCGGTCTGCCGAAAAACCCTGGAGCAGGTGTTCCTCATCCTCATTTGCAATGGAGCATGGCCCCTGGCTCAGTGAGCTGGAGCAAATGCGCTGGCAGGCCCCATCATGTACCTGCGTGCTGAGATGCACTAATGATAATGGATGCAGGCCTATTAACCACCCCATTTGTAATGGCACACAACGCTGATTGCTCGGGGAGTGAGTCAGCGCCTTTCCAAGAGGGAGCGGGGAATGCCGGGAACCCATGATCCTCTGTGCATCCCTTCTGCTCTGCTGCCTCCGCGGCTCTGGTAGTCTTTATTTAATAATACAAATGAATACATGATCTGCTACATGATTATACATGAAGAGAAGGCGCTTTGGGCAGCGCCGGCATCAGCCTCGGTGTCTTGGGCTGCGGATCAGCTCCAGATCCGCGGGATTTTAGACCTCCGTTGGTAGAGAACGGTGCTAATAACACCCAGGTTGTGGATCTGTGTGATATTAGGCCCTGAGATTAGGTGGGCTGGTAGAGCACGGTGCTAATAACACCCAGGTTGTGGGTTTGATCCCTGTATGGGCCATTCACTTAAGAGTTGGACTCCATGATCCTGTGGGTCCCTTCCAACTCAGAATATTCCATGAGTCTGTTCTGAGCTGGGGTGGGAGCAGTTCCCTGGCTGGGCTTAATCTGAGAACCACCAACTCCACGGAAAAGTCCAGGCTCCGACAAGCAGGCGTAAGCTTCGGGATTTACAGAAAGCTCCTGCTGATCTTTGAGTGATTTTTTTGGCGCATCCAGGGAAAAACGCGCTGCTTGGCTTCTACCCTTCATTGCCTCACTTTCCTTGGGAAAGCAAATCCTCCAAGAATAACCTTTAAAAGCACACACCAAGGCTAAAGCGCTGTTTGTGTTGTTCTTAAATAACTCCTGCCTGCTCCACTCCACACGAACGGCTCTTGCTGGGAGCCCGTTGGTGGAATAACGAGGCGATCCGGGACGGACGCGCTCCTGAAAAGCAATCATTAATAAATAGATCACATTTCCTGGAGGCACTTGATTCCACAGCTTAGTGAAACAGGCACTTTTGGGCCAGGACACTGCAGTTAGCAAAGCACACTGTCATTATTACTGTAAACCCAACTGCTGGATTTCCAGGTTCTTGGCAGGACCGGAGAAGCCGCTCATGCTGCCGGCGTCGCAGCAGCTCAGTTTTGATTCCTCTGCAAAACGTGTGAGAGGGCTCTTTTGTTCCATTTTTGCAAAACAGGCGGTTTGGTTGCCAATTTAGTCTAACAGGCAAATCTCTCCAATTATTTCGCTTAATAAAATGCCAGGTTTTTGTGCCCAGCAGACAACACATGAAAATAAATGAGAGAGATCGGGTCCTACCTGAAGTTGTAATAACCACTTTGTTCAAGTGCAGTTCCCAGTGCAATGCTTCACATTTGAAGCTTTGTAAGCAGGAAAAAAAAAAAAAAAAAGACAATTTGTGCACATAAATTCCTTGATAACTACATCAAAATTGTCTGGCACATTCTGGTGGCTTCACACTACTGCAGTAATGCAAACAACTGTAAATAAGGCTGAAAAGTTGACTTAATTAATTAGTTGTGCATCTTTGTATCTAAAAGCAACTGAATCCCATCCAGCATTCCTAATTTTCTTTTCTGCTTTTCCCTTGGCAGTGAAAGATTCAAGTTTGAGTGACTGTTCAGCCAAGGAAAAAATAAAAGTAATATAAGAGAGGCATACACAGATCACACAGCCACAATCTTGCCGTGGTCAGGTAAAGGCCTCAAATTAATATCCACACACATATGGGCAAGAGAAATATTATGGGAAATTGTGTCTGCTGGCCCAGAAAATATTCTGTCTGTAGAGGCACAAAGAGTTCACAAAGAGAGAAGAAGGAAGGACTTGGCCATTAAATGCAACATTCCCAATATTAACAATTAACTGTATAAAATTTTCCTGTTCTGATTTTGCCTTTGCTCAGCTCGTTCCTTAAAGACCAGACTTGGCAACCCAAACCCCCACTCCCAAGTACACACAAACCACTTTGCTGGCAGTCACATTGCAGTCATCAAAGGGGCTGGAATTTCTCTATATGTATTGTACAGTATATTTCAAAGGAATTTTTCTGCCATGCACAGTATATCAATACTCAATGTGGGAGTAATTTAACTTCTTAATTTATTGCAGCAGTAACAGCATTTTCAAACTGGTCATAAAATATTCTTGTACTCTTCTAATCTGGGTTTTCAATGTTCTATAATGGGAATTCTATGAATAATATTGGGAAGTGAGAGATATTTTATTCGGTATCTCTAAGGGAACAGTGTTATTGCATAAAAGTTAGGTGACATGGGAGAGACTGATAGAGGTGGTGTTTAAAAAAAAATTTACCCTTCAGGATTTGTCACATGAATAATAATGATTTAGAGACATTTTTTCTTTCTAAAAATCAAATCTACTCTAAGATGGGCTTACAAAAAGTATGTTCTAATTATGGATGGCTCTGAACCTTATAGAGCAAACACAGCAAGTATGAGCCATCTAATGGCCCTTGCAAACCATCCGACTGCCCTCTCTTGTCCAGCTTTGAATATATTCTGATTGGGTTTTGCTATTATTAAGGCCCCACTGAGATCAAGGTCTTGCTGTAGGACATGTCTCAGAAACAACAGGCACCTGCTGGAAGGATCTGAATTCACAACCCACCATGGGGAGGGAGAGAGGGGAGAGGATACAGGAGAGGATCTCTGTCCAGGCAGGGATGGAAATGGGTTTGCCCAGACCTCAAATCTATAAAATCTCAACCTGTGCTGCCTCTTAGGAAGCAAGATGAAGATGTTTCCTAAACACAGGATGGAATATTAGAGATGTCTTTCCACAGTAGCTCTGTGTGGATGCTTGAGGTCCTGGCACTGTGGTGCTGCAGCACTTCCAGCAGTGCTTGTTTGGCTTCCCTGGAGATTGTTTCTGAATTTCCTTCCAAGGATTTCTGTCCTCTGATACACCCTAGAGGTCAACAACAGCCTGTCTAACACCTTTTGATTGGCACACAATTTTGTTTTGGCTGCAAAGAGAACTTTGTCCTTCCCCTAAATCAATGCTCAGCCCAAGCTTTCTTGCCCTGCAGAAGCACAGTGGGCAGTGGTCTGGAGGGGTCTGGATTGCCCTCCCCTCCTCATGCCATCCCTACCCACTGCCAGGACCTCCAGCCCTGGAGCAGCACCCTGGGCTCCACCAGCTACACACCCAGACCCCAGTTTTTCTACGAAAGCTTTGTTTTCTATCATTTCTGGAGCAGCAGGTTTCACATTATTGCCTTTCGGTTTTTAGCACTTCTGGTGAAATTTATTGTTGTAAAGTGCCCTGAGCGCACTGGCAGGGAAAGACAATTACCCAGCATTTCCAGTCCCAGGAAAGTGTAATTGTGATATATATGTGTGTTACCTTCCAACACAGTCCTGTGGCCTGGGTCTCATCTTTCCAATTCCATGCAGTTGTCTTGATGCCCTCAGAGCTGCACACCCTGCAGAGGGGGCTGTGTCCTGGCTCCTGCACTTTGAAATAACCTTTGCACATTCAGACATGAGTTCAGAACTTGGGGCAGAGGCACAACATGTAATGGAGTAACAATTGTCATCAGCATTTCACCTCAGTATAATTACAGTCACAAGGTTTAAATAAGAGCTTACCCTGAACCTTGTCCTTGGTGTGCAATCAGAGGATCCTGGGAGCTTTTGATGCAAATTTTCCAGCCACTCACTGAACCCAAAGCATTTCACAGGCCACCAAAACTCAACAACGCACTGAATCAGTGTCCCTGCCCAGTTTTCCGCCATAGTTTTCAGATGTTGACCCAGAATGAGCCAAACCCAGCAAAGTCAGGCTCTCAGGGCAGCCTCTCCATCCCAGGGCTGAGATGCAGCTCAGGAACATCATTCTCAAAGCATAAATGGGGGGACTACATCGCTTGGAACCAGTCAGCTGCAACAAATTTTAACATAAGCTATTCTGAAATTTTGTAAACAGTATTTACACAAAAAATTGCTTTGTCCACAGTTTTTCTGTATTTGCTTTACAAATTGTTCCATTCCTGTATTTCAGAAAATTTCCCAAATGAGACCAAGTCAAAAGATTTTTCTCTCTCTCTTTTTCCTAAAGGTTGCATAAATATTTCACATGTATCTCCCTTTAATTAGATCATAACATTGTAAAGTGGCAAAGAGTTTTCTCTTTCCCCAAATTACACATGAGACCCACAGGTCAGCCCTCAGCAGCTTTTCTGGTGTGTACTACAAGCTCCAAAGCCAGGGGTGAACCAGCAGCTCCTTCCCAGCTTACCCTGGTAGTGAGGGAAGCAATGTACGGGAGCCCAGGAAATGGGCATTTCCAGGGCAGACTGTCACAGCACTTGCTTTCCTAAGGTCTAAAACAATCAGTATGTGAAATACTGTCCCCATATACACCCGTTTCCCCTTCCTTTGTGGTTTTATTTGCTGCAGTTCAGTCATTTATTTGGAACTGAAGCACACAGGGACAAGGATTAGTGATGGAATTGACAGTGCTGGGCCAACAGTTGGACTTGATGGTGTTAGAGGGCTTTTCCAAGATAAACAATTCTATGATTCTGAAATTAAACAGGATTGCACAAGGAACATGTGGCACTGGCCATCCTGGACTGGACCAAAGGTCCATCCATTGCAGCACCCAGAGACCACACCAAGGGAGGGCTACAAGAATCAGAGCAGGGAGAACATTTCCCATGGCTCTCAATTCCCAGAGATCTGTCTAATAAATTGTCCTGCCCTGAGACCTTTTGGCCCACGCTCCCAGCTTTTAGTCCCCACGTTTTCCCGTGCCCCTGTACCTGTGCAGGAGTGAGCCCACCCCTTTGACCCTCTTTGTTGCTTCTTTCTACACCCAGCTGGAGGGACTGCAGGTGGATATATCCTATATACCTTTCTTTTTTTTTTTTTTACCTTTCCTAATATTTCTTCATGTAATTTGCCTTTTTTCCCCTTTCACACTGCTGAGCACTGAATGCACACGAGTGCATGTACACAAATGCCCAGGACCAGACACAACTATCCCTAAGCTGATCTCTCCATTCCCTATAATCATTAATTATTTTACACAAGAAATGCCAAGCAGCTGGAAGCTTGGGAAGAATCACTTATGAGCTGACTGGAGAAGGATACAGGATGCATGCAAAGGGCAGGTGGCAGAAATCCCCCATATTTTCACCATCACAGGGTTTCACATCAATCCAGCATTTTTTTGCAAGACCCAAAGCACGCCTGCTGCTTGGTCTGAGACATGAAGGATCTCGTGTCTGCTTTTATGTGTGTTAGCCCTGCTGAATTCTCCTGACTGTGAGCACAGCTGGGCTTTGGTTCCCTCTAAAGCTGACCAAAGGCAGCAGGATTTCCAGCGTCTCATACAAGGGTTTGCTCATGTGCACACCCAGACACGTACACACACACGTATGGAAATTTTTCCCCTCCAAAAAAAAGAAGTTTCCAGGTAAAGAGAAGCCTCTGAGGTTACCAACAGTGCAGGTTAATTGACATTTTTTCAGTGTCACTGCTTATGCCTTCTGGTATAGATAAGGCTGAGAGGAATAATAATTTCCCTGCCTGGCTACCCATTTCCAGAGCTGATGGTCAGTGGCAAAACATCTGGAGCTCAGTGAGAGCTCCCTTGAAAAATTAAGAAAACTCTGGATTTCTAAGAGTTTCAGCAAAGTTGACATGTTTCAAACACATTTTGAGCTCCAATAAATTACTCTTTGGAGAAAAAAACCCAACAAACAAAAAACCAACAACAAAACAAAAACACATTTTCAAGACAAAAAACCACGTTTTCTTGGAAAAAGTCCAAATGTTGCATTTGCCAAAATTTGAAGTTATGCTCAAGGGAGAGCAGAGTACCTTTGGCACATCTGCTGAAACGAGGAGAACTGTGTCTCTGGCTATGGTGAAGGAGGAGGAATGCAGCAACTTAAGCCTGCGTTCTGGGGTCAGGAAGCACAGAAGAAGTGATGAAAAACAGCCCAAAGCAAGAGGAGAGTGGTTTAGT
>VXBX01002003.1:70428-81356 GCA_013400415.1 Scytalopus superciliaris | reverse complement strand
GGGGGTGTCCATGGAGAAGTATAATTGCGTAAATAAACTTATTAAGGTTGAAGGCCCATAGGAGATTCTTTTTATGAACATTTTTTTTTCTAAGACTTGACTGGAAGGATTATGAAAGAATCCAAGACATTTAATTCCTATATGGTAGCAGCTGAAGCTATAAAAAAATCTTTGTTTGGGACAGTACTGTAACGATAAAAAAACATTACTTCTGGGGACACCTATCATTGGATGCCAACACAAAAATTCCCATTGGTGAATTCATGAATTTCCTTGTCCCAGCTCTGTGAGTGCAAGCCTTGATTCTTCTTTCCCATACCTCAGCTGTGCATCTTCTTTATATCAGGATACAGAGTTCAAAGTTACATGATCTGCATGTGCTGGTTGTTACTTTTCACAATTTATGTATCAGCCTTTATCAGAGCCCCTGTTTGGATATATACTATCAGTTCAACTGGGTCAGCTCAAATACACAGGCTTGGCCCCTGTTTGCATTACCTGGAATTTACCTATGCCTGTACTTGCAAATAGCCTTGTGCTGCTTGTAGGTACAAGTAGAGGAACTTGTGAGGCTCTGTCCCCTGGCATAGAAATGTTTATTGATTTACTGCACCCAGCCCCTGCCCTTGTCAACTGCGAGTAGCCTAAAGCCCACTTGCCCTCACACTCCTGTTATCCTGTCAGCAACAAGGCAAGCAACCTGCTTTCAGACCTTTCCAAGTCACAGATGTCACTGTCTAGGACAGAAAACAAAACAAGCCAAATAACAGGGCTGGTACCTCTGTGTCACTGAAGGAGCAGCCATCTCACAGAAACAGCACTTCAAAGAAGCAGAGGTGCAGGTACACACTGCCTGACCACAATTCACTTTCTCACAACAAACAGCAAAGGCCAAAAGGCACCTGCTGAGACATATGGGAGTGACATGGCCAGAGACAAGGGGACTAATAAAGGAAGTAAGTGCATGAAATGTAAACCACAGAGAAGGCTCTTTTATGCTGAGAAGTGTGTCAACAGAAGAGCAATTTCTAGAAAATTCAGAAACTCCAGAAACTGCTGGAGATGAAATTCAAAATGCTGTAATCCAAGTTGGGAAGGGTTTTGAAGAGGAAAACCCCTAGTGGTCAAGAGATTTCAGACCTGCGGCAGAACCAAAATTAATGATGAGGAAGCAAGGGAAATGAAAGGAAAATAGTGGCATAAGTATAAAAAAATCCCCAAAACAAAACAAAAAAAACAAACATGGAAACAAAGACTTTAAAAGTTGAATTGGGAATTACCATTTCCTTACCTTCCCACTTTTAACTCTTCCCCAAGCTCCTATTGAGCCACTTTGATCTTTTCTATTTTATTTACAAGTACACCTTTATAGTATTTAGATTTTCATATCCTTGTTTTGTTTCTAATATTCCATTCATCTTTTCTACTGTAAATTGTTCTTTGCAGTCAGAGAGAAATAAATGCAAATCCAAGCCAAGTAACAACATACCTTTTGTAATTCATTACCTTAATTCAGTTTGTTCTATTCTTGTCCTTTTGTCCCTCTTTTGTTCCTCATCCACATTAACATATCCTTCCCCCCCTATTTTTTTTTTTCTGTATTAACTGGTACTTTAATTCTAATGCTTATTTCTTTGTTTTTTCTATAGCCAGAGCTTGTCTCCTAATATTTGGTCACTCTACTCTCCTTCTCCTTCTCTTTGCAGTTTACAATACAAGCACACACACATACAACAAACACACACTACCTTCTCTCCTTCCCACATATTGTTGTCACTCCGGCAGTGACCAGTTACCTGCCGTTTTGTGGGGTAGGTGGGAGAGGGCAGAAAGAAAGGGACACACACCCGGGAGCGGGGCACGTGCTGCCAAGGCAAGCACTGAGAGAGAGAGAGAAGCTTTATTCAAAACTCTCCAACTTAAATAGGGTCAGGGGGCTGGGTCCTGACCCCAGGAGCACCCTGGCAAGGTTTTTGGGAAGGGTCTGGGCAAGACCCAGCCATACAAGGCAAGATTCTTCAGAACTGGGAACAGAGGCAGGTGATACCATATAAGGAAATGGCACTCTGCTGCAGGCAGGGACCAATCACAGATGGGTTAAATAGAAGTTTCCAGCAGGGACACACAGTGAAATAAAGGGAAAAAATATAGAATAATAAAATCCTCAAACTTTGTACAGATTTCAAACTGCAAACAGTCCTTAACATAGCAAGAGTCCATACAAACACAGCAAACAGTTCTCAGAGCTCAGGCAGTCACAGATCTGTGCTGCCTTCCACAGCTAATCTCTCTTCTCTCCTCCAACAGTTACCCTCTCCACTCTCACTGTCTCATATCCATCCAGCTCCCCTTCTCAGGTAAATTCAGGCACTCCTCCACTGAAAAGCCACATCCTCTGCTCTGGCCTGAGCATCTCTCTTGATTGTCTTGAAGTCACATTGCAAAAACAAGGTAAGTTGAGAGAGGAAGGAGTAGTTGGAAACTCACTAGCCTCCTGACTGTGTCTCGATCCTAACTCTTGCCCTTTCAAATTTGGAATAAACAGAAGGAACAGCTAGTAACTGCAGAGGGTTTGTATTTTCAGAAGGCAAGAATAGCTTAATAGTAAATATGACTGTAGCTCACAGGAAAAAAAGTTCTAGGTTTTATTTAGAAGTAAGGGGAGAAGAAGAAACATAACCTAGACTCACATCATTATCAATCTAGATAAGTTGTACTGTGTTCAGGGAAGTTACTTCAAAAGGATCACAGTTCCTTTAAGTATCCATACTTTTTTCCTTTTTGTTAATGTGTACTGTAGGAACTGGGTTATATCTTAGGTGCACTGAAGACAACTACACATGCACAGAAATACAAGATTTTGAACATGCAGGCTGACAACAGCTGAAACTTAATATTCACAAGCTGACTCGAGAAACCTGGAAGAAGAAAAGAGGCAACTAAAGAAATGGCACAATTTTATCTTGATAACATTCCAACATATTTCTTCAGTTATGGACAGAGTCATTTATAGAAAAAAAATATGTAGTAATTAGCATTTCACTTTTCTTCAGCATTGTCAGAAATTTAAATATACCCAAGATCAAAATAATAACCAAAAGCAGATAATTCCTCTATGAAGGTAAATTTCCAGAGGCTCACAGAAACAATTTACTGCCTAGCATGAAAAATATATGGTGGCGGTGACAGCTTGTTGCTTTCCCACCTTCTTCTTCATCTACACACAATTTTCCTTCTACTTTCAGTTTGGTGTTGCACATAATTCATGTGGCATTCATATCAGTCATGTAAGAAAAAAATGGTGTAATAAGCCCAGCTAGCTAGACCTCCTGTGAGATTTCCCCAGTACTGCCTCCAGTTCCCTCAAAACAGACAATCTCTTCCTTCTCAGTGTGCCAGACCTAGCATCAGTGCCTAATTTGTGGCAGGAGTTACAGGCAGGGAAAAGATTTCATATTAATGAAGCTGGCCTGAACAGATTTTTGTCCTCAATTCCAATACAAGATTTTAGCCCTTTTGAACTTCTGGCTGCTAAAATGCCATATTATTAATTTCTTCTTTTGCAATTTTGGAAGACAAAATATGTACTAGGACAGTAGAGAAATATGAGGCCATTATATCCTTACTCTACTATTACACATAGTTATATTTTCTTCTGCCCTTGTCCTTCTTAAAACTGCTTGCATTAGGTAAAATCTACTTGTTGGAGTGCAAAAGAAAGCACCCTTCTGCTTGCAGAAAGCTTTACTAAGATTCAGCCGGAGTACCAGATGGGAGGCACAGGCAGGGAAGATGGGGAGATTACTTAGGAATTAATTTATTTTTCTTAGAGAGTCCTTTTACTTTTCACATCCAGAAATCTTACTTTTTCTCTTCCTTTTATCTTTTTAATACTTCTTTTGGTTATAATATACTGGCTGTGTTAATTAAATGACATACTTCATGAAATTCCTAATTCTTACAGACTCCTTTTACAGAGCCATGCTACTTCTTAGATCATCTATGAACACACTAGGTTAATCATACTGCATAGCACCACAGAGTAATTAAACGTGATTCCCAAACAAGTGTGATTGACTTGAGCCACTGGAAGCTCAGCATGTGCCCAAGTCTCTCTGCAAACCATTCTAAAGTCCACCTATAATTTAAATATGCAAACTGCTATACATATTTTACATATAGATTAGATGCTGCTGCATACATAGGTGGGAAGTGAATCAATTCTGCTTAGAAATAATAAGCAAAGACAAAGCAAGGGAGCAGAATGGCTTATAGCTCCACTGGGAGCTGCCCAGGAACAAGAAGCACTTAGTACTGGCATTAGACAGAGACAAAATAAAATTTTTCTATTTAGCACCAGTATCTTTCACCTGGATAAGAAGGCAAAAACGTGCAAATAAAAAAAGACATCAGAATAACAAATAACTGCAGACAGCCACTCCGGACCTATTCTGAAACAACAGAATACACTTTAAAAAGCAGTAAAACCAATAAAAATCCAGTCATCTTGAAAAAGGAGAGTCTTTCCTGCAATAAAGGCAGTCAATAAAGAAGCTCTCTCATTTAAACATCAAATGCACATTGTTTTGCAACACCTGTTATTCAGCCATAATAGCTTTCTTAACCTGTCAAAGTGTTTAAGCTGAGGAAAAGAAATGGGCCTCCAGCTGTGCACTTCGGTGGAGAAAGTCTGCACGAAGCGATATTAGTTTAATGAAATGTGTACAGATTGTAATTGTGGTAATAAGAGGGCAATTCCCAGAGGGGCAGTAGGAAGGCGGAGAGTGCAGTCAAGCAGAAAACAGAAGCTGGAGACTGGAGAGAGAAACTGATATCCTGTGCATGGACCCTCCCTCTCCAACCTCCTTGCCTACTGCACAGCCCTACCCGATCTCCTCCCTGGCAAGCCTCAGGACTGCTTCATGCCCCACCCTTGCCCATCTTCCTGGTATACTTCCCACAAAAGAGACCAAAGACAATCCAGCTCTCAACAGTGAAGCCTGCCAGTATCTCTAATACAGGCTCATGGATATGTGTGAATATGGAAAAGCAGGGAAAAATAAAAAATTCGCACTGGAGTACACTGTCATGTCTTCCACTGCTCTGCCCTGCAAGCCCTGAGACTCTGCAGTGTCCAGTAAGCTACCAAGCATGTTTTCCCAGGAAAACAAATTGTCAAAATCCTGGAAAAATTAAAAACAACACTTAGAGATGAGGAAAGAGCAACATCAAAAAACATATGGACCTTTCCCTTCATTTTCCTAAAAGAAGGGAAAACACTCTTGCTTCAGCTTGCTTGCCCATTGAAGTACACCAAACCCATTCATACCAGGTAGATTCCCATATGGAAGTTGCCAGTGCCAAAGTGCATCCCAGGGTTAGTCTAAGAGAAAATGTCAAAACCAGCAACACTCATCACATCAAGTACAGTTTAGAAGAGCTTCTGAGCTATGAAGTCTTTATCAGCTGAACCTACTACAGTAATTTGACAAAATAGTTCAATAAATCCATCCTCACCATAGTTAAGCCAAACAAGTGAGTGTCACAGAGATCCACCAGTTTCTACTAGTGTTTTTGTAGGGAAACACCTCTTGCTGACTCTCCAGCCTGTGAATTGTTCAGTAGCTAGTAAGAGCAATGGCAGAAGCAAAGACCAACTTTCTCTTCATAAACGGGGAGGTATTTGGAAAATATGAACAAAAAAAGACAGTTTGACTCTTTTCAGAATACAAACAAAAATTAGTGAGGGCTGAAGAAAGATGTGGAGGAGAGGTGAAGGAGCAGAGTTGGAGACAGAAAAAGACAACAATGAAATCAAGGAAGAAGGTTGTAAGAGAGGAAGAACATATTTCAAGAATGTTAAATAAGGTATGAGAGAAAAGGCACTTCAGACTGAAAAAACATGGCCCAGAAAAGCATCAAAACAAACAAAGAGACAGAAAATGGGAAGTATTTTGTTTATAGGTATAAATGAAGGAGCTGAAAAAATAAGGAAAAATAGATGTCAAGTTAAAGGAAAGTCCAAGTCAAAAGCTGTGTTTGAAGTTAAGGCCGTTAGGATTTTTAGCAAGGGTCATGATTCAGGAACAGATAAATAATAATTCATGCAGTTTCTCCTAGCAGTACTATGCTACAAGTACTATGCTACCTTCTTATTCTTAAAATTGTCTGAGTTACCAGTAATATACGAGGAAAAAAACTTCACAGCTTTATTAGATGATTTGTAGAATAATGTTTTTTTTCAACACAGACAACTCATCAATGAGCACTGTACTGCTGTCAGTCAGCTGAAAAACAATTTGGAAAGCAACCACTCATCTGAAAAGATGAAACTCATTTATGTAGTGAAACTCACCTTGCCTAGTCTTGCTGAGAGCCCTACTGACATCCTTTTACAGGAAATGTATCTGTGATATACAGTAGGGAGAGCACTTCCTACAGCTGCTGCAGGTGAGCACAAAGATAACGCAGACAGCAAGGGAATCTCAGCTATTTGTTTTAGATATAATTGGAAGGTTAACAAGGGCTATCACTGGTTTAGCCCTTCAGTTCTCCAGCTCTGCAACACATACTTCTGCTCCCTTAACACAGGAACCAGCTGGAACTGCCTGTTGTTATTTAGTGACATTAGCGAGCTGCAGATCTCTGACAGTGCCCAAGGGAAACCTGTGAGCTTTTTAATTCATCTCCCTGATTGTAAGGAATAGCTCACAACATGATGGCTGTAATTAGTTAGGACAATGCTGAGGGCATGGCGACAAGGTTCATCAGACTCAGGGCAACTACAGTTGCCCATGGATAAATTTATGCCATCAGTAGAGATGTCATAGAGCTCCTTTTTATATGCCTTCAAAACTTCTTCAGCTACAATAGCTCTATCCAGGCTAATGTGGGTGACACAGCTAGCAAAATATGCTGTATGAAAGGGACTGGAGAGCAAGGAGGGGATGTAAGGCACAGCTCTGCTTCTCAATCCCACGTCCCTTTTAATGATAGTTGAGAAAATTGCTCAGACTCCTACAGCTGAGGCCTCAGTTGTGATGTGACGCTATCACCTCTCATCAGTCACATCTCCTTCTGAGCCAGGATGTCACAGAAGACAATGTGACTGATGCAACCTGACACATCATGTCACCATGCCAGGTCTGCCAGCTGGGAAACTGGGAGGAGGGAGAAAAAAATTAAAAAAAAGAAAAAAGAAAACAAAACAAACAAACAAACAAACAAGCAAACAAACAAACAAACAAAAAAAACAAACAAAAAACACCAAACCCACAAAAACCCACAAAACACAACAAAACAAAAAAAAAGAAAAAACAAAACCCAAAAACCCATGCAAACAACAGACCAGGGACAAATCAGCAACTAAATTGTCTACTAAAGGCCTACTAAAAGTTTAGACCTTCTGACCTGAAGGAAGGGGTACAGAAAGGCCAACAGGTCTCTTTCTCTCTTTTACCCTACTGAAAAAACTGCAAGAAAACTAAGCCTTTCCTCAAAGGGATGATTCAAGTTCCTAAGGACTAGTCCAAGACATTTGCATCAGATGTGTTCTCATTTTCCAAAGTGGGAAAGCAGAGAAAGGGACATTTGCTCACCTTTCCCTTAAAAACAGGAACATATTTTTAGTTCATGACTATACATAACTACGAAAATAAGTATGCACTCATAAATTTCTGCAATATAATATATTAATACTGTTAGGGAGAGCAGAGAGAATTTGGGATGCAGCACTGTTGGAGACAACTCCATTGCTTCTTCACTGCAAACTGGTGAAGAAGCTACACAAAGTAAGATGATTTACCTTGTAAAAAGTGCCCTCCTACATTCATACGCTGTGTGTACAGATCTTAGGAGTCACAGGTGCTTCAGTTACTGGTACCTCAGCCAATGCCACTTCTGCCACAAGTGCAGGATTTGCCTCAGTCATGACCTAACAAATCTGAGATGGCTAATGTAGATGATTTAGCAAAGAAAAGGCACAAACACTTTGAGCTAACAGTGCCAAATCAATTTAGAATAACTTACTGCTTTTATTTTCTTTTTTCATGTGTCCATCTATCCCATAACCCAAATAGCAAAAACTGGATGCGTATAAAATGTTACAGCACCCCACAACCACACAAATGAAAAATCAAATAGTGAAACATTCACATCAGTTTCCACTCCAACTTTAGCTAAGCTATATCTTACATTTTGACCCAGATTTTACTAAATTTAGTCCCTGTTTTCGAACAAGAAGCTTTTTGACACAGAAAAGGCTGTCACTGGGATACCAGAGTAATTGTCTGCAGACACAATGTGGTACATATATTTGCAATTTAACAGGCATCATGCTTGCCAATAATCACAAATACAAAAAGTTCTAGTTACATAAGATCAGCCTGAAGTTCTGGCACATGAGATGTTGTAGTATTTGTTGCTATTTTCATAGCTAAATGCAAATTTGATTTTGTAAGAAATACCATTTGTGTGTCATTATGTATTCTTTAAATTCCTAACATATCAAAGGCCAGTCTCCACAATGAGAGTTCCTAATGCCTTAATTACACTGATTTTTTTTCATGCAAAAATATGTGAAAGTTAAACATTAGGGTCAGCACATCTGTCCTCTTTTTTCTTGCCTAGATAGCACTGAAACGTGCAGACAGTTTGAATTGCCCTGACCAGGCACACTTGCACTGTCAGGCAGACGTTGCTATCTAGTCCTTCTCACTTATCAGTTGGCTCTGGGCAGTTTAGCTGTTGATGCCAATCACGGAGTGAGAGGTTTTATAGTGACATCTGCCTGTCAGAGAGCCTGACTGCTTGTGTCTGCCTTCCAGGGCAATTTTTCTTCTCCTTGAATGTCAGTTTGTTTAACCACGGTCTGGTCACAGCTGCCAATTATGCACCATGGTAGTATTTCTAGCAGAAAACAAGAAAACAGAAAATCTATTAAACATGAAAACATTTAATTCTGGTTTAGCCTCAGGCTGCACCATCCTCAGGGACTGGATCAAGCTCATTGCTGATATCAAGAAATTCTTTTTATTGCCTTGTTGCTCTTTTGCTTTAATTGATTTTTTTGTTAATATCACACTGACCATAATTTGCAGATGAATCACAGTTAGCCAGGGTGGGCTAGAGAGCCCACTATTTCAGTTATGGTGCAGTACCATTCTCTCCACTAATAGATTTTGGCCCAAGAAATGTTCACCAGCTTGCTTCAGAAAACAAGGTTTTGATTCCATTTCATGGAAGTTACGCAGCTCTTTTCCTAGGTAGACCAAAAGCCTATTTTGTTTACTTTACTTCCTACCACTAGTGAAGTACTTTAAAGCTTAACTATCTGAACATCACTGATGATTTCAGTATTACCTGCACACTACTTTAAGATTAAATTTATATTTACACTTAATTTTCTGATTTCTTACTTTTGTGTTAGGGATGAAATGTTAGCTCCTAAAAGGTACTAAATATTAGTAGAATTATTGAGGGAGAAAAGGAAGGAAAAGAAAAGACTAGTGCAGACTTCACACAGGCCAATGCTTCACAGACTGCATTAAGGGCCTGCAGATATAAATCACAACCCTTAGAAGAGATGCACACAGCCAAGGGTTGTACTTTCTATGTGATGGAGAGTAAAGCCTCCCATGTAAAGCTTCCCAGTGCATCAGCAGTCAGTCCTTCCATGGAGAACAGGGTGGCCACCCAGCTCTCAGGACTCTGGGGAGATCTGCACTGCCACAGTTAGAAACAGCATCATATGTTGTGATACAGAGCAAAAGTAATTTACACAGACTCACACATATCTTATATACATGTGACCAAGGATCACATATGGCCACAGTTTTCACTCAGAAGCTGAACAACATAATGAAGATACAAATCATATCATCAGGATATTAAAAAAAAAAAAAATTTCAAATGCAAGCTTGCACATTCAGCTCTACATTCTTTTTGAGTAGCTATTTTTGCAAATAAATTTATCAACAAGATCAGTCACCAAAACTCAGTTTGTGATATTTTAAAATGATCCAACAAATCATATTGACAAGCTAATGGTAAGCAAAATTTACCATTTGGAGAGAAAACAGAAAGAGTGAGAATAGAATGCATTAAAAATACTAAATCTTCACAGTAATAGTAAAAACAGGTAAAACAGTAAAAATGTGAAGACAAAATGAGAACATCTCCTCTTGTATATAAAGTCCACATGTCACCCCTTCCCTTGGTCCATCATGAGACACATGAGACATACCAAAAATACATGACAGAGAGATTAAGTCTCCAAGCAGTTTGCTTAAAAGAAGCTGAAATTCAGGTCAGGTCCCAATATCCAGATATCAGGTCCATCAACACTATCATCTTACTCCTTTATCTTTACCACCGCCTTTGAAGGAAACTGAAGCCTATATATGAAATTCTGCCTCTACACAGTCACACAGATCTGTGCTTCAGATTCATTTTCTCCTCTTTCTTTTCTGTTTATGCTTCTCTTATTTTTAATTTCCTCCTTTGAAAAAAACCTACATTTTATCTCAAGCTGCTAGCTAGTCAGCTAATTTTTCTATCTTTCTGTGTATTTAGCACTGGACTGAAATGAAAATTAATAACCCCTTTGGAAAACGTGCATGTACCTGTATATACTACTGAGGCCAGGAGATCCTAATGACAGAGTGGTTTATTAATACTATGCAATTACAAAACTATTTCCCTCAAATAGCACTAGCTCTTTTTAGAAGACGCAACCTGTGCAAGCCGCAGTCCTGAACTAATACCTAGGGCCAAACAATAAGCGAAGCGCTAAAGTGAGGGCTGATTGCTGACAGACCTGCCTCTTTCTCTCTCATTAATCTGCCTTCTCTTCTTTCAATCCACTATTTTAGTTACTTACCAGATTTACTTCACTTTTTCCTTCTGGAACTTGGCTGCCTTAGTCTTCC
>VXBX01002003.1:0-70389 GCA_013400415.1 Scytalopus superciliaris | reverse complement strand
TTTCCTTCCCCCATTCTCCCCCTTTTTTTTTTTTTTTTTTTTTTTTTTTTAAATTTTTCATTTTTTTTATATTCTCTCTCTTATTCCAACAAATGCTCCATAGCAGACAGATTCATTCATCTCTAACACCTTATCTGGTGGAACATATGTTTCTTGTCTTTGAGGTCAGATTAACTATTCCTTATAAATGTTACAAAGAAAAAATATGTGTTGGCAGCAAGTTCTGCTACTCTTAGCCATCATTTCTGTCCACTGCATTAAGCCCATTTAACATGCTTAAACATGCCTTTTGTCAACAGCAACAAAAGCAAAAAGCAGCTGAACTCTAGTTAATAAATCATTTTCTGGAAGTAGAAACTGCCTAAGAAATATGATGCCAAGGAGTTAATGCGCATTACTTTTACAGAGAGGAAAAATGTTTAACCATCTTTTATAATTATAAAAGGTGTTTTATATATATATGTCTGTGTGTATACTCATTGAACTATTTGAAAAGAAAGGGTTCACACTGAAATGTAATGCATCACTTTAGACATGGATTCACCCATCTCCAGTTGGTCTTATTTCCTAATCAGAGAACCAATTCACTAGTATCTAAATTTGAAACATTTCTATCCCATTAAGCCAACTCACACAAGTTTTATATATATATATACACATACATATATTTGCGCATATATCTTGAAACAATAAGCAAAACACTATACATTATGAAACCCTGGAATCACATAACAAGGAACCACCATGAGCCTGAGATTAGCTCCACTGGTTAGAGGTTGGTGCTAATAACACCAAGATTGTGGATTCAATCCCTGCATGGGCCATTCACTTAAGACTTGGAGTGATGATCCTTGTTGGGTCCCTTCCGATTCAGAATATTCTGATTCTGAAAGCATTTTCCACTAGCTCATAGCTTTCCTTGCCCACAGGGAAGGTTCAACGACCATAATAACCAAGAAGCAGATAAAAGTAAGTCAAGATGTTTAAGAAGTTACTANAAGCAAAAAGCAGCTGAACTCTAGTTAATAAATCATTTTCTGGAAGTAGAAACTGCCTAAGAAATATGATGCCAAGGAGTTAATGCGCATTACTTTTACAGAGAGGAAAAATGTTTAACCATCTTTTATAATTATAAAAGGTGTTTTATATATATATGTCTGTGTGTATACTCATTGAACTATTTGAAAAGAAAGGGTTCACACTGAAATGTAATGCATCACTTTAGACATGGATTCACCCATCTCCAGTTGGTCTTATTTCCTAATCAGAGAACCAATTCACTAGTATCTAAATTTGAAACATTTCTATCCCATTAAGCCAACTCACACAAGTTTTATATATATATATACACATACATATATTTGCGCATATATCTTGAAACAATAAGCAAAACACTATACATTATGAAACCCTGGAATCACGTAACAAGGAACCACCATGAGCCTGAGATTAGCTCCACTGGTTAGAGGTTGGTGCTAATAACACCAAGATTGTGGATTCAATCCCTGCATGGGCCATTCACTTAAGACTTGGAGTGATGATCCTTGTTGGGTCCCTTCCGATTCAGAATATTCTGATTCTGAAAGCATTTTCCACTAGCTCATAGCTTTCCTTGCCCACAGGGAAGGTTCAACGACCATAATAACCAAGAAGCAGATAAAAGTAAGTCAAGATGTTTAAGAAGTTACTATTTTAAAACCAGATAAATCATCATTTAAATGGTTGTGGTGGACCAAGTGAAAAGCAAATGAAAACAATGAAAGCTGATTAAGCACTGTATTATGGTCTGTCATTAATCTGCACTGGTTATCTGCAAAAATCAGGAAGAATAGACAGGGAAGATGAACGAAAGAATGTGTCTTTCTTCCCTATCTATCCTTGTTTCAGATGGTCAGCTTAAGGAATAAAATGTAGATTTCATACCAGGGCTACTGTGCTACACCCTGTGCAGGCAAATATTGCAGGAATAAATTAGCATCTCAGGAAGCCTGGCCAGACAGACATTACAAACTCCTGTAAGCTAGTGCCCATAGAAGGGCCCTGAAACATAGCAAACAAAAAGAATTTTTAAGCAATTTATCCTGTCAAAAGTACTACCCAGCTATTCTGTCTTCTGAGATGGCTCCTGTTTGCTTTCTATCCACGGAGTGCATCTCACCCACAGAGGAAAAGTAAGTGGATTGTTTCTGAACATACAAATCTCTGGTTCATTCCTCAAAAACAGCACCTGATCCCCTCGCTGAAGAGAAGGAAATAACTGATGAATATTTGTTATTGTATGGCATATATGGTACCAAGCAAGAGACACAAGGAAATTAGCCTAGAAGTTCAAGATACCATTAATTTAGTGACAATTCTGTATCTACTGGAGACTGGTATCAAGAAGTGGATAATATTGGTAAAAGGAAGAAATACCCGGAGTTGTTCTGGTTATAATCTATTTCTAGCACAGGAAGCTTTGCTGATTTCTCAGGAAACTTTGACAGACTGGAATGCTCACACTCGAGGCTGTAACAGCATCATCTAATTCACATGCAACTACACCATCGAAATGTTATGTTACTATATCCCTTTCTGAGGAATTTTTTGTCATTTATTTGTTCCAGTGCTAACTCTTCTTTCCTTCTGATATTACAATGGATTTAATCTCCCAAAAGCAATTAGAGGGGAAATTGGAAGTTTGTGTATATTCATTGAATTCTGTAAAAACAGGAAAGTAGGCACTATCATGAAGTTTCTATAAGTATTGAACTAAATATATATTAAGAAGTTACTAGTTTATGAAGTAACATGGGAAAGTCTACATAAGAACTCGTTCTAGAAAACTGGAAAAAACTAGTCATCAGTGAAAAACAAGAATCTGGCTTTTTCTATGTGCAAACTAATTTGTTTTAACTGTGTTTCCCCAAACACACTGTTGCAGGTCTCCTCAGAGTTTGAAATAAAGTTAATGAAAAAAAAGTAACCATTGATTGAAAAATAATAAATGTCAAGCACAAGGTTCTTTCATTAACCATGTCTCTTCTAGTATCTCCAGTGTTCTTACCTATTTTTGCCAAGGGAGAAGAGCAGTGAGCACTATTTCCTAAAGTTTAACAAGTCCTTGCTAAAACACAACACAGCTCCAACCAAGAGTGTCTTGCAGCTTCCAAGCAAAGCGATTATTTGCTGCCTATCTTCTGTACCTCAAAGAATAGCAACTCACTCCCAGGAAAAAAATAAAACCACACACATAAAGAAAAACAAAAACCAAAAACAAAACAAAACCAACAAAAAACCCCAAACAAAACAAAAACAAAAAACAACTAAACAAACAAAAAAATCCTATATTTCCACAGATGGATTGGAAAGCTCTGCCACCAAGAAATTTTGATTTATAGCGGGGATTTCCCCTGGCAGCTGAAAGAAGGTATGTTTGCATATACTAAAAGTGTGAATAACTGAAGCTGGAAAGGACAGCTTGGCCCAGATCACGACAAACACTCAGAGCATTTGATATAACTCTGAAAAGTATAAAAGCAGTCTCAGAATACATGAGTGCTTCTGCCACCTCTGAGACCACTCAGCATCAGGTAGGTCAAGTAATGCACTCGAGAAGCACTAGGTTTGCAGAGGAAGACCTAATACAAAGGTGTAAAAGTGACCACATAAAGCTCACTCCTCTTTTCCCTCTTCTATAGCCAGAAGTGGAAGATGGGGTAATGTGTGCTGTTTCTGTCCCCCAAAATAAAGTTTGAAAGAATCTGAGTCTCTGAAACACTGAGATTAGGATATCATCCCAGACAACATGAGTTTGCACACACGCATAAATTCATTATTAGGCTTTCACAAGATAGCAAAGTTTAGTCTCTCTCACTTTTTCCCCCACAGGACCTGAACACCTCCTTACACTGCTATGAAATTTGGGCTTAATTTTGTGTACTAACCTAGGTCTGAGCCAAAGGACAACTAGCTATTCTATCCAGCACAGCCTGCTTTGTGCTAGAGAATAAACACTGCTCTTCTCACCTCCAAACACCACTTTTTGTGCCCACTCATACTAGGATCACTCAAAACAGCAAGTTGCCTGCCTGAAATAAAGGTAGTTTATTGAGATTACAGAGAAGACAGGTTTAGATAGACAGTACTATTCATTGCTACTTTTCTTGGAGGTCATTGTCTTGCTCAGGTTTCCCCATACCTCTGAGCAGATGAATGCTGTACGAAACAAACTAGTGTACAATTTTCCAAACTAGGGTTACCAAACTGATTAAAAAGAAGAAATGCAGTTGTAGGCCCAAACCCAGAGTTCACTATGGACACTTTTTCCCCCACATTTCAAATAAAACTATTAACAGCGACTCTCCAAAGGAGAGGAAAGCAAAGCTCCAAGCACCAGGATGTGTGATTACACTGACTATGTGAGTAGCCTTTCTATATCAGATAATTTTTTTTTCTTTTTTACAGGAACTTCAACATAATTTCCAATACCAGATTTTAAATTCTCTCTTTACCAATCACACCAATGTATCTGTAAACTTAATCCCACCCTCTGCACTAGTATTAAAACAGATGGTCACACCTCATTTAATTTAGCACTTCTTGCTTTTTTTCCTTTCCTTCTGATGACCCTCTGTGAATCACAGCTGTTAAACTAAATCACAGTATTTAAGCTGCTCTTGAGCCATAAACAACACTTCCTTGAGCTTTCCATGGCTCTGACCTTTACCAGATATCATAATTTTAATTTCTATACCTGACCACAAGCTCTCATGTCATCTCTCTGAAACCTAATTGGTAAAGGATTACTGCCTCTGAACAGACTTAGGGCTACCAGCAAATCAGAACAGTTTATGTGCAGCCAACACACTTCCAAAATGATGGGGCATCAGATTTCTATTCTCTGCGGCTCCCTCTTACATGGAACAGGGATTTCTATTCTCTACTGCTCCCTGTTATTATGGAAACATCCAGCAGCCATAAAAAAGAAATACAAAGAATCCCATTGAATTCTAAGTGTAAAATCTCGCAAGATAAAACAAAGAAACTAACTCCCTTCTGTTCCTTCTTTCAGAGACAATACTTAGATATGGAAAACACCTTTGAACTAACAGGCACTCAAATTCCATCCAAATTTTCCCTAGGGATCCAGAGAAAGAAGACTTGATTCACAGTTGAGACTGGAAAAGCCTTCTGATCCAGATGGAAGTGTTGCCAGCTCACCAAAATTATCAGAGAAATCACTCCCTTACTAAATGCTAATGGAAGACATGACCACAGCTATGTTTGAGGACCAACCATAAAACTAAATCTCTTGATTGACCAGTAAATCAGAGAGGGCAAAACAGAACTACTAAGAGTTTCAGCAAGGTCCCACAGACATCACTTACCTTCGAAACACCAGGAATTTTTCTAAGACATTTCTAAGACATTTTCTTTCCTTTTTAGTATTAAACGAAAATATCCCAAATGCCAATTAGAAATAGAGTTGCTATCCCAGATTGGTCAGAGCCTTCTGTAGCTTTCCGTATGTCTAAAACATTCCATCCAGAAATTTTAGAGTAGAGTTCCCTGCAACATTTGATTGAATGCAATTATCAGATGTGTGTAGCCAGGGGAAAAAAATAAAATATAAAAACTTTTTGTGTGTGAAATTTATTTTTTAATCAACACATAAACAGTTGCTTAGAAATTGTTCACATAATTCCTGGAGAAAAAAAAAATAGCTATTTTAGACACAGTGTAAATCCACTTGCAGTGAAACCATGTACAGTGCTTCAAAGACTACAACAAATAACTTTCCTCTTGAGCATTCAACTGTCTCTGAAATATTAGCAGGGGAAAAGTGAATAAGACAAAAATACAAATGCATTTAAAATAAAAAAATACTTCCATACAGATGGAAAAAACAACCTACATTTTTTTTAGTCTCTCGTGTTAGAAACTTGCAGATCTGACACAGCTCAGACTTATTTAAATTACTTTGCTTTACCAGTGTAAAATATGTGAGACATCTGAAGGATATTCAGAAGGTTTTTATTGGAGATGAGTTTGATACTCAGCTTTTGAAATTGTTTGCATTGTAGCAGGGTTCACTTTGTGATTCCCAAGGCTGTAGCAGAGTTTTCGTTTACATTTTTACTGCATTTTGGTGCAATTCAATTTGAACTGTAGACAAGATCTTCCATGCAGTGAAAACTCCAGAACTGACTCTGAAGAGAGCATACAAATTAGAATGACACAACCTTTTTTCTGTCTAATTTCCTGTATTTTCAGCAAATAAGCTCATGTGTAACATCCTTCTTTGCATGGACTATGGTAAAATATGTTTTTCATTGGAAAATAAATTTGTGCATGCCAGGCATGCTCCAAAGGTATGGGGTATGTATAAGAGAGCTGACTGAAAAACCTGTTCCAGTCTCAACAAAGCCACAACAAATTCTGCTAGGCTATCTAAAAACTAGTCTGTATATGAAGGGACAATAACTGTGATATTTAATCACTGAATACTCTCCTGCTTCCTGAGGATCACATCTACCCAATGTCGCCACTAATCAATGATAGTACCTATTTGATAAAATGCAGTAACATCACAGAAAATCCAAAATATTGTTTTCAGGGAACAACAATTTCTTTATACCTATTATGCTAAGACGTTCCTTTTCTGGAAATTTTTCTATATGAGGAGGAAAGTTGTTTATGAAATAGAAGGAAGTGGGAATTTGGCAGAATCAGAGTTGATGGGACAAAGATACATGGGCCAGGATACACAGAGAACACCTTGTATATTATCTCACCTTTTATCTTCATGGTACTATTGGTGGTTTACAAAGTTCTCTCCTAAAAATATCATTTTAGAAGCACCACAAGTATATTTTTCTGCTGTGGTAACCACAAAGTCCTCAGTGACTGGGAGAGGTCTGCTGACCTTCAGAGAGCAAACTGACACTTGTAATCTAACTGAAATAGCTCAGAAGGGCAGCTCAGGGCTTTTAAAATTTTTACCTATGGAACAAAAACCTGACATTTCAAGTGTCTAGTTAAATGCCACTAGTGAGAGTTAATTACCATCAGGAGCATCAGAAGGGCCTACAAGAGTACAACAATAAGAGCTGTATGCTCCAATTCTTCTGAGTCTCATCCAGTTATACCATAAATGCAAAGCCACGCACAGTCTTTTCTCATCATCTACATAAATGCACTGATATTCCTAAATTCTATTACTGTAATTGCACTTTTTCCCCACAGATTATATGCCTCACCCAAGAAGAAGGTAAGAAATGAGGCTCTACACATAAACAGTGTTTAACTCTGAAGAGAAATTACCCAGTGTGGTTGTTCAGGGGTCTCAGCTAATATAAATGATTATTCAGACAAAAAGTCAGAGCACACACTCACACACATACAAACACAATAAACAGTTGCCAAACAGTTGTCAAACTGTCTAGCCAAATGTATTCACGGATCTAGTTACTTAACCCTGTCATATTTCAAGACACAAATGACTCAATACATAAGTTCAGAAATCCAGAAGGTCCTACTTATACAGGTGGGAAATCATGGGATGATTTTCCCAGTTGTGGCAAGAAAATTACAGGAATTACCCACAGACATGTTGAAAAGTCAATTTTAAGATAAACAGTCTAATAATGATACTTTAAAATTACAGTGGTTTAGCACTTGTGATGCATTTGGACTTGCTGTTTAAATCTTTTTACTCTTGTTAAAGATGCATATTTGTAGTCTCATTGAAATAAAACACATTCCATTGTATTTATCTGCCTAAATGGCAGCAGAATTTCATAGCTGGAAATGTAACGCTGGCACTTGTGCCCTCAGAAAATCACAGCTACAATAACTTAAATGTCTACTATTTATAGCTACATGTGTTGTAAATTAAGTTCTCCCAACTAGCCAGAAATAGAAGTCATTAGGCAAAGAGAGCATTTTAAAAGGTAACACCACTCAAACCAATTCCAACTCAAAATGACATGCTAGAGCATAACACAAGTTTACATTCTTTGAAAATCCTACAGAAATTTGGAACACTGCAAAAGAGGTATCACTAGTTGCAGGATTCATTGTGCAACACTTGCCGTCTCATCAGAGAGTGTGCAATACACATACAGTCCTGCAGTACATGCCAAGCAAGACAGCTGCTCACCCCATGGTACTCACCAAACCAGCCAACCAACCCCTTCTGGTGTGACCTCCTGCCTTCTAGGATGCTCAGCTCAGATGGTCTCAGTTCCATGTCTTCCCCAGTGTCTTTAGGAAAATACCTGCCCAGGTGATGCAGATCACCACACCTCCAATCAAGGTCAACAATACTGCCTGCCATCACAGGCTTGTTTCTATAACTGTTAGTTTCCAAATTTTCACTTGTAACTTAAGGTATCTGTTTAAGATTACAAAATTTCAGCTGCCTCTGATTCAAACAAGTAAGCCAAAGTTGCACTGTGCTATACTGTACTCTTGAGACATTCAACATCTGTGATTTTGAAAATACATCTATGGACTGACATAAATAGTTCATCCTGAAACCTGATGTTCCCAAAAGGTTTATAATACTAATGAGAAATTGCTAATGTTTAATTTTGATTGTAAAGCACAGATGAACAGGTGCACTTTAAAGCATAAAATGGACTATTAGAGGTAAAGTATTTTTATTTATTATCATAAGGCTTACCAGACTTAAAAGATTTTAAAAGATTTCAGCTTCACATGAGTGGGTATCTTTGGCACTCTCCCTTAAGGGCTGGTAACATTTAGCCAGGCTCTAGGAGTAACCTTTAGGATGCTGCTTACAAGAGTGCCACAAGGGATACTTAAGATACACAGGCTGTAAATTTTTCCTTGCTAATGGTAGGGGAAAGGAAAGGGGGAGGGAGAACAGAGTATCCAAAAAGTACTGTTCTTCATTTGTAGTGTATTACATGCAAAAAACTTGTTAATCTAAACCAAGACATACTGTAGCTAAACATTTTAATTATGTCTTAGGAATGTCACCTCAGGCTCTCAGAAAACAGTATTAAAAAAAAAATCACCTTTAGAAACAGGAATAATCATTAACTAGATGAAACTAGATAGCAAGATAAAGATTTTCTTCAAAGAATTTACAGCCTAGCAAGAAACATGGGAGGTTATAGAGAAGAAATATCTGTATCTGCACATCAGATGTGCACAAGGGGGAAAGATCTATCAATCAACATTCATACAGGGTGTAATTGTATGTGTTGCTGCATTTTAATGGTGGAACCACTACTAGATAACCCAGCCATTTTACCTAACATCACATGAAAAAAATCTGTCCCTATAAATGTAATTTTAAAGGCTAACTTTCACCTAGAAACTCTATGTTTCCTGAATGAAAAAGTTTGGTTGCTGATGAGGAGCTATTAATAAAAGCTATTAGCTTACCCCTCAGGGGTGGTGGCAGATGTGACACTATCATGTCACAATTTACATGGTCAGCGTGCTTTACCGTTGGGGTACCTCGCTCTTCTCTGGAAGATATTGCTACTGAGAAGGCAGTTAGTTTTCACTAAGGAAGCTTTCTGGCCTAGAACGAGGCATCTTTCCTACACACCGTTTTGGGATGACTCTCTGTAGGCATTCCACATAAGGTGACTCCCAGGACACAGGAGAGGTAACACTCACAGATGTGCTGCAAGGCTTTGGAAGCCAGTGGGGGAGCTGAGGAGGCAGAAGTGATGATAAAGCCTGAGGAATGAACAAAGGCCTGGCCTTTCCCTTTGCTCTGAGGCCAGTGCTGGATTTACAGTGCCATTAGGATCTATGAGCTTTCAGTGTCCTTACCTCTGAAATAAATCTTTTGAATCCTTTCCACTGCTTACCATTCTTTGGGGGAATACCTGCATATATTCTGCTTTACACTTACTTTTGAATAGGCTATATTACAGGCAATAAATAAGCCTTTAACTCTCACTAGCCCACAGAAAAAAAGCTGCAGTGCTTGCATGTCATTAATTGCCTAATAATCATTAGGCTATTTACTAGATCTTGAGGTTTCAACAAGGCATGTCCTCTCATCAGATGTGTCCTTGTAAATTAAAACTTAAAAAAAAAAAAAAAAAGCGCCAATGCCAATAACGTCCTGTTCAGCAAAAAAACAGTAAAAGTTTTAAGATACAATCATGCAAGCAAGCCTCTGAATAACTTGATTGCAAGGACAATACAAACCACGAGTTACAACTGATGGGCCAAATCAGTCACATGTCACTTTTTTTTTTTTTTTTTTTTAAAATCTCCCTTTGGGGTGTTTTNNNTTTTTTTTTTTTAAAGTCTACCTTAGGATGTCTATTTGGGATTAATATGTTGCATTAACATGTCAAAATAAAATCAGGCTAATTCTGGATAAGCCAATTCGCTTGTTACCTTTGCTGCCAATACCTGCAGATCCTTCATGCAGGTAAATTTGTCCTCTAAAACTCTATAACAGTTCTATTGACACTGAAAATTGTAGAAAGAATATTCAAATATTCAAACCATCCACAAGTTCCAAAAATCACAGATGCTTTTCATACTCCAAAACTGCACCAAAGTTCATGTATCTGGATGAGAGGCAGAAAACAGATTAACAAGTTGAATACATTGGGAATGAGGCAGATACAGCAAACAGTAGCAGAACTGCTACAGAGATGTGAGAGAGAATGTCACTTTGGTGGCATTTATGAAACCTCCAAAGTCCACAAATGTTATTTGAATTAGGGTTAGAGAAGTACGAAGTATCTGAGCAATCATCATGTCCTGGACATGAGCATCCATTGAAATTAGCAGAAACACAGTTGCAGGCTTCCCTGGACTCTTCCAAAACTCTTTCCAGGAATAAGGAAATAAAAGAGGGATCCACTTCAGAACAACCCACTGTCTTCTGTCAGCCCCAATGTCTTCCATGTAGCACAGCTTTTCCGCACTTGATGTCACCTGCTTCAGGCTGAGAAGAAAGACATTGCACTTGTGCCATTTATTTGTGCTCTGTGATTGTCACTTTGCAGAGGTCATCAAATGCCTTTTCATTGACTTCTGGCAGAAGAGCATAGAAGATTTTAGACAAAGGCAATATTTCCTGAGAGATCTTTACAAATACATGTGGAGGAGATCAAACATGTAATCAGAAGTTCTGCCTTGCAGTGATACCTGGACACACATTTGTTTGTATGCTGCTGTTGTCAAATGCCATCTGGCCAACAGATACCACAGTACTTCTAGTACAGAGGAGTTATTGTCATAATCCCCATCTCTTCCTAAACACTGATTTTTGATACTAACATATCACATATTTCTCCTGAACAGAGTTATCCACACCATTTTATAAAGCCCTCAAATGTTTTCTATTGAACTCCAGAGTTGTTCTTTCCAAGACACAGCCAGGTCTTATAAAAACTGATGCTGTTGGAAGACAGTAGGCACTCAAGGAAAAGAAAAAAAAAAAAAAAAAAAAAAAAAAAAAAAAAAAAAAAAAAAAACACAACAAAACCCAAACATGCAGTGAAATGTTAGTGGCACACTTGGAGCTACACAAGTAATTTTACACTTCCCCATTTCCTTGGCACTTGATAACAAGCCAGGTCAGTCTGAACATTCCTATTTAGTATCAATGGGCAGCAATTGTCCAAAAAGGCAGACTAACAAGTAAAAAGGAGCACACAATTATAATTACAGACAAGCATAGCAGAGTCTGGGCACAAGCTATGACAACAGTCTTGTGCAGAATAGTCATTATTCAATGTGACAATATTTTTTAAAGAGAAAGACTGAGGAAACATCCCAGATAATTTGAGTACATAAAATAGAATAGAAAATTAAGAAGGTGACTATATATTATCCATGAAAAGACCACACTTTGGAAAACAAACAGAGCCAATATCTACACTCTTTCATTGTACTGGAATCTAAAACACTCACTGTCATTCAGATTGGAAGGCTATCACAGAGCTGCAAGCAAAGCATTACTGTTCTCTCCCTACTGTTCTCTCCACTAGCTCTAACACCATTAATCTCTCCCTGTGATTAGCACACTGTTTCTTCACTGGGTCTTCCAGATCGCCTTCACTGAGAAAGCTCAGAAAAACAACATAGACTTCAGCACCACATCCCAGCAACAGAAATCCTACCCTAAGGCAGATTAGGACATGGAAGTTGGCTGAGGACTCCAAGCAGTTTCCTACAACAGACCTTGTAAAGCAGCCCCATATCAATTGTTTTGTGTACCCCTTGCACAGGGATCTGTCAAGGCATCACCTTATGAACTGTTTGCTCTGCAATAATATCTAATCAGTTTGCAAGTCACATTTAAAAAAGAAAAATAAATAAAAAGAGAAAGGCAGTTGTATGCTTTCAGCCTCCACAGGGAATAGGAATTGTTTGAGTGCTGAAAAGAAAGCTGACAATACCATTCAGGAAATTAAGAGTTCTGCATATGTTTCTCAAACTCCTTTTAACATCTTTAATGTTCAAGAAAGTCAATATAGGCTAGACAGACAGAAAACAAAAAAAAGCAGGCATAACCCTGGAGAATATAAGAGAAAATAAGTGGTCAAAAAAAAGCAGAGAGGAAAACAAAAGATGTTTTCATGAAGGAACACTGCTCACTCAAGGGGAACAATGAAAGAGAAGCCAGGGACTACATACTGGGACAGGACACAGAACAGGGTAAGAGAGGAAGCAAAGCGCATTTGTGGAAAGCTTATGAAAAGAGTAGTTGCCATGACTGGGGAATCAATCAAAAGACTGCATGTCCATACAACAGAGCTTAAACATGTTTGGTCTGAACAGTGCTTTGCACACAAAATATAATATACTAGATGTAAAACAGCCTGGGAAGTTGAACAGTGAAATGGGTCTTATTCGAAACTGGGAAGAGCTCCAAACATGAACAAGAGATTAATAATGAGTAGGTATATAAGAAACGTGATGCAGATCAGTTACTTAGCAATGCAGAGAGACATGCAGCTTTTTTATTTGAGGTAGGCAACTGGCACATGCTGTTCCATGCCATAAGGTGTTGCACACCATCAGTATGAAATTGAGCATACAAGATAGCACCACAGAAGGTAATGAAAACCAAACATACTAAGTCCTATGCCCCAATCTATTTGATTTAATGTACTGAATATGAAGGCATTCCTATTACTTCCTATTTAATGCTTTCATAGAATGAAATATCACAATGAAGCTGTATATTTTAGGTTAGACCCTTAGCTGGCATAAATAGCTGCAGCCTCACTGAAACCTGTAATTTTCAAGTACTCCCTCTTCCTCCGTCCTCCTTTAGAAGAAGTCAGCTGAATAGCAGTTTGCATGTTGAGCACCTCATCCAAAACATCCTGATCAACTTGGCCTAGAGATATGCTTTCTTTTTCTTTTAGCATCTTAAGTATTCTATTTTACAGACAATTTACTTCATCTGTAGCTGACTCTGAACCTGGTCAGCCTTCTATATTAAAAATCTTGTAACTCCCCTGCACACACTCTCTGTAATGACTGAATGTTATAAAACAGTGTCTGCTTTGAAAGTGACAAAGCAAACAGAACTGACTCATCCATCCCCTGATTTTCCTATTTAGTAGGATTAACTGTTTGAGTCAAAACTTCTTTATCTTTTTCAAAGGCTTGCAGTGACAAGGGTTAGCACCAAAACACTCCAGAAATTATTATGTATTTATTATTGGTCCCTAAACCCAAATCCACCACACTTCCAACCCACCTATACGTGTCTGCTATCATTCTTGTTGGGCTGAGGCTACAGGATGCCTTTGCATTACGGCAACTACATTATGACTTACTGTTATCAGACAAGAGCGACACGCAAAGGCATAATGGCTTTAAAACATCAACAAAGTATCAGCAAAGAAGAACTACAAAATCATTATTCCCATAAGCAGCTGACAGTAGCTTCTGTGGAACTAAAGACATGGTTGTGTCTCTCCAGTCAGTTAATTTTGGACATAGTTGGACTGTCTTTATTTTTTTTTTCTCAGTACAGTGGTTCATCATCCCAGTCAGAAACAAAAATGAGCCACAGAAATGGGATGGGTGAATCTTTTTACAGAAAGCTTCTAAGTTGGTTTGTATATGCCTTGTGAATACTAAGGACCCTAAGAAAAATTAAGGGGAAAAAATAAATAGTATTTCTACATGAAAAACAGCAATTCATTATCAAGCAATTAGCTTAGTAATATGCTGCCATTTCTCACTTTGGGAAATTTCCACAAATATTGGTAATATAATTATAATAGAGGTTAAAGGCACACTACAGTATCAACTGCTAACAGTCCACAAACAATTTGTCTTCTCATGTCAGACAGGAGAGGTTCTAATTACACTGAACATTTCAAGGAAAGATTGAATGTTTGCCAGACAATTCTCCATTGATTGCTTTTAAAGTATAGTACTGGACTGCTGAAGGGAAAATACAGATTCTTGGCTCCAGGTAATTAACTTTCATGCTGTTCTCTTCTTAAACCCTAATGAAGTTCCCTTGAAGTCTTCATTACCAAAGGGTATTTGTTAATAAAAAAGCAGAGAGCCAGACAAAGGTCCTATTTCACTCTCCTTCTCCATAAATTTCTGTCTATTATATGTTTCTCAGGACTCAGTAATGTCTTTGAAGTGAGTAATGATGGCCTGAAAAGTGCAAAAGGTGAGGGATACCTAATGAGAGGGCAAAGCAGAAATGTGAAAAAAGCTAGGACTGAAGAGAGACTTAAAAGAGAGAATCCAGATCTTTGACAGAGAAAAGAGCTGAAGGAGAGGGAAGGCAGAGATATATCAATATTTGGTGAAATGGCATTACCTTGAAGTTAAACTGATGAAGGTAAAAAGCAAAACTTTAGGAAATGCAGCAACTCAGCAGCTTAATCTCAGGGAGATAAGTTTCTCTGAGACAGTAAATAAACCAAGTCTAAATTTCATAAGGTAAGGAATAAAAGTGCCTACTGACACTGGTGGCAGTGCTTTCTTTCAGGAGGCATCTGCTCAGATATTTAAAGTGCTTAGTGTATCTGACAGGACTCTATACAACAGACTCCAATCCAAGGACACTGAAGCCCTTTGTTCTAGCCACAAATAAACACTGTTGAGCCAGCTGAGATAATTTGGCTATCTAAGGGAATGCGATCTCTTCTGTTGGCTCTACTGCAGATAAAGCCTTTGGTTTGCACCAGCTGGGTGGTGATATTTCAATGTATCCTAATGCTATCCAACAAAGCAGCAGAGTGCTCCAATACAAGATTCCTGTGAAGTCACGAAAAGCATATTTTGGATTACTCTTAATTCCCAAGACAAACACACAAGAATTTGCATTAAAAGATGTTCACAATATTACGGTTGCAAATTTCATTGACCAGTACCTGAGTGCTGGAGAAAAGTCAAGATGTGCAGTCCATTTCCTCTTTTATTCTCCAGTTGCCTGAATCCAAGTCAGCAGCCACTAGGAGAAAGGAATAAACTTTTTTTTTGTGACTTTTTTTCATCTTTTTTTCACATCATTATGACTTTTCAATCTATTAATTGACATCCTTCCCTGTGTCTAAAACCTACATTAAAAACAGGAGCTAGTCTCTACCTCTTCTTCATGCATTGTCAAGAGAACTTGGCATATGAAATGCCTCAGTACCATTCATTAGATAGTCTGTCCCCATGCAGGATGCTTCCCTGGAGTTTTTGAGTTTGTACAATGCATTTCTGCTGGCTTTACAGCAAAGTCACAATTCCCACCCTATGACCCTATTGCAATTTTGGAGGAGCAGTTATCACATTATGATCATATCATATAGACTGTAAATAGCATATACAAAAGCACATCCTAGCAATTTACAAAAGAGGTAATATTCACTAGTCACTATTCATAATTATTGAAATTACCTTTTTGGGACACTAAGCATCTGGGGAGATGAGAATAATGAATAATTTTCATTTCCCAAAACAGAAAGTGTTGTCGCTAAAAGTATTTGAGGGGGTTTAGGTTTAAAAAAGAAAAAAAACATTGTACAAAACTCCCTGTACTTCTGATGATCTGAAAACGGTTCTTACTCAAGTATTTATTCAATTTTTGGAAGTACATCTGAATTTTATAGAGTTTAGTGTCTTACATTTTCTGAAGTTCCACATACTATTAAGATATAGCGAAGAATGCTATTAGTGATTTCCTTTGTAAAGCTTATGTCTACGGTTTCTATAGCTTGCTGTACTAGTTAAATCTCTCTAAACCTGGGATTTATCTTTCTAATTTCAGGATTACTTTTTTTTCAGTTGAGCCTGTAGCTGTCTTTAATCAGTAGCTGCAAGAGATGTTCATTTACAATAAAGGGTATTTCTGAGCAGGTAGGGACTAGTATAATCTCTTGCTTTTAAAAGCACCTATGAAAAATACAGTCAGAATGTTGCATTAAATTGCATAGAAGCCAAAGCTCCATGAGATGTAATTTAGCTGACATGTAATAACAGAAGTGCACGCAAATCCAAACAATTAACAGTAAGCATACACATCAAAAACATTTACACAAAGGTGTGAAACATGAGCAAATACCCTATCGATACAGGCAAGGAGCTTGCACTTAGATTTTTCAGTTCAAGAGTATTTGTAACAGCTCATATATATTATAAATTATCACAGAACTAGCCTTTGCATCCAAAGCCCATTATTGCTTTGCACCACTTCATTTGGCAGAGGAAATTGAGTTCCGTTTAGAACTGCCTAACCACCAGTGATAAGCCAAAGTATCCATTCCAAATCTTTGACATTATAGATATCAGAGAAGAAACTGATCTTCTGATTGTAGCCTGAGGAGCAAAATGTTCTGCAGTTCCCTGTTAAGCTGAACAAGAACAAGTCACTGATTCAGGAGAAAACAAATAATTTTGGATCAGCCTGAAACTATATTTTTCAGTTTTCACTTGGAGAAAAATACTTTAAGTTTTACTTTTCTATTCACTTATCACTAGCTCCAAGATAATGGTACATGGTAATTTCATAATAATGCTGATCACCTATGCCACAGGGCATCAGAGCTGCTTTTACAATAGGCACACAAGACCATGCTACTTAGACACTTTCATTAGACAGCTAATGAAAAATCCCTTCTAAAGTCCCAAGTCTAAATATCCTTCCTCACATTGCAGTCTAAATGCAGGCTGTTATGACCTTAGGGGATTCAGGTGTGAAAATGAACTAGTTTCACATGCAACCTGGTGGGGCACATCAACAAGATTATGCAAGCTGATAGGAGACATGTTACCCTCATAATCACACTTCCCAGTGGATGCATCTATGCCAAAACTCATTGCAGCAGGGACAGTGATAAGAAAGTGTTCAGTCCTAGAAATGTTTTTGTCATACTGTTCAGAGATGCTTTGTGCCTTTCCTTGGGAGTGTACTTTCATGGGCTATATATATTTCAGGCCCAGGAATAATGGGAACGGCTATCAATTTTCTATTGCATTCTCTTCTATGAAGGTCTTATGTCCACATCACCAGTAGAGCAACTGATTGTTTTCCCACACTTTATGAAGTGATGTGACTGACATATGTCATGTGTTCATGCCCTCATCCTGTTTCCAGGGGTAGGAGTATGTGCAGTAGAGTTTTGTTTTCTTTTGCCCTTTTTTTTTTTTTAATTATTATTTTATTAGACATGTACATAGACTGGTATATGCTGTGTTAGGAAAAACAAGGTAAAACATGCACTTTTCACTTAGCATGGAAGTTGCTTTAGTTTGTATTGGTCCTAGTTCTTACGGAAGTTCAATCCACAGTCTTAAACCATGTTCAAGAAAGTCTTTATGCTGCTTCATATCCTGCTGGAGTGACTGGTCACAGTAGTCACCTATAGGTCTATCATCAAATTCCTTCTTTTATTGTAGTAAAGGGACATTATGACCTCTGGTTTATTTTACCATAGGAAAACATGGAGGGAAAACTGGCAGGAGAGAACTGGAATGTGAAAGACCGTGCTTTTTCTAATAACTTCAGCAGCTGGCTACACTCAGCAAAATCAAACTGGTCATACTCTCCCAAATAGATCTTTATTTTTTAAGGCATTGTTGCAGGACTTGATCCTTACATACTTCATTACAAAACAAGGACAAAATTCAGCCTTTTCCTAAGGGTTTATTATCAACACAAAAAACACGGTGAAATTTAAAAACAAAGGCAAATGAAGCTGACCCATTTTTAGATGTTAAAACAAGGCACCAGCACCCTCTATCAGGATATTTCAGACATTGGCAACAGAACAGTGATTTATTCTGAATAGAAAATATGCCTTTAGTAGATATTTAGTATGTACTGCAATCTTCATAAGTCTGCTGTAATTAAAAGTTCTATTTCTGTTTTTAAATTGACATGAACTACTATCATCCAGAGCTCTGCTTTGCACAGATATTTTTCAGAGCTGTAGAGCAAATTGTTATGCAGTATCACTCAGATAAAGGCCTGCAATAAGAGAAGTGATAATGAAGACAGCAGCTGTTACTAAATTACAAAAACAAGACAGATTTGTTGGCAAACACTAACAATCTGGGAAACTTTTTTGCAAGTTCAACGCTTCTGCAAACAGTCCCTTTTTGGGTTCCCTCAATGGTGTGTGATGACAGCAGAAAAGTTGCCTCACAAGAGACTTATAACCTTTCTAACACAACCTGCTGCTCCTCACACTAATCCCCTTCACAGGGGAGTTAACTAACATTCAGCTTGACCCCTTGCAAATTCATGCAACCCCTTTTTTTTAATGGAAAGGAGTAAAGCATAGTAAAGGTTCAGACAGAAAACCTAGATATTCAATGCATGCCCTTTCCTAATAGGTGCCACACAGTCAGCAGCAGAACACATTTCCCTATTGTGCCTCACAAAAATCCTCAGCCACTAGAGAAGCAAACCTTCTTCAGTATAGCATTTCATCAGTTCCTTGCATCTAAACAATTGAGTAACATCAGCTTCCAGTTAGTACAAAACCATGCCAGGTTTCAAGAAGAAATCTCAAGGACAAATATTTCATAGCCATTCCTCCAGCTTGTGGCAACTACCCTAATCCTACTGGCTTCTTCAGAGCATTGGCAATTTGTACAACTGGACAGATACATGATTTTTCCAGCACCCTCGGGTTACGTGCACTTTATCTTTCATAATGACTTTGCATAGTTAGAGAATTTCCATCTGAAAATGATCAGCTCGTGTTTTTCACAATACGCTACATGAAAGTGCATAGTGTAGCATAACTACTTGTCCATGAGGATTACTAATTACTTCAGGCTTCTCATGTGTGTGTAGGTGTACAACATGGATTTTGAAAACCATTTTATTTGCTTCTTTTTCCCCTCTCAGGTCTCCCCAGTAGGCAACCAAGTACATACTTCTCTCCTGAAAGGAGTCTCAAGAGCTGCATATTTTTCTTTTACTGTTATAATCATTGAATTGGCATTTCTCAAAACTCTGCTTGGTGTCATGCAGGTTCAAGAAACCTTGCTGAAAAAAATTGCAGTTGCATCTTCAGTGAAGCACTGGGAGCAAGGTTACCAGGACTACTGAGAGTGCTGTTGTATGCTTTGAGTAAAGAGGCCAGGAAAAACTCACCCCAAAAGATTTTATTACTGTTGCCTCTCGTTTCAGTTGAGATTCAGTAAAAAAAAAAAAAACATAAAGGAGGTATGAAAAACTGTCATGTATGGCTTCAAATATGCAGGCTGATACAGGATGCAAAATCCATGAAAGACGCATTTTGCACTGAAGCATGCAAACTGCAGTTTTGTCCCACACTTAAATAAAGCCATAATTCCTTGAAGTTTCTAGCCCAAAACAGAGGACAAAATTTGCATGTCTACCTAGAAGAATAAGTTTTTAATTAGGGAAAGTGGTCAATCTCTTTGAAGAAGAATTAAACAATGCATTTTGGAAGAAAAGTTTTAATCTATTTTCAATTCTGAAGATATTTCATAGGGGAGGTTGCTGTAACAGCTATCATAATTACCTATGAGTGTTCCTTGCCTTCCTGCAGTACTTTTGAAGGCTTTGATATGCAAAATAGTACTACAAGGAAACGATTTGCTTTGCCTCAGTTGCTTTGTGATAACTTCCCAAGTGCATGCTACCACCCCATTGCTTTGTGTCAAAGGAAGCTTAGCCCCTTCTCATTAAGGGAACTCAGAGCTTCCATGGCACACTTAACAACACAAACACAGGTTCTGCAAAGCATACTAACGCTTTCCTCTCAAAATCTCTAGCCTCTGCAACTATTTGCCAAAGCAACTCAGTCTTCTAATGCGTACACTGAACCTCAAAAGTGATGAAAGTATTTGGTGCTGTAGTAATGGCACTAGTATGAGAGACAACCACCTATTTTGGAACAATAGATTCATTGGTAAGACTCACTGGACTCTTCCGTACAAAATGGCAGGGTGGGGGGGGAAGAAAGAAAAGAATAAACCAGGACAGGTCACAGCTTCAAGTGACAGTCACATCGATGAAGAAGATATGTGCACTATTGGGTTTCTTCACAGAGATTACAAAGAGCAGATATTCAAAGGTAGAAAGAGACTTTGCATGTTACAGTGTACAGCATAATTACCCTCCTCCTTCATAACTGAAAAAGAGACTGTTACTGAGGAAGTTCTGTTGTACATCAGATTTTATATCAAGTGGCACTTCTTGGACAAGAAAGTTGTTTTTCAGAAAAAAAAAATTAGAAAATATAGTTTTGTAAACAAAAGAGAAGTGCAGAGCAGCTAAGGACAGACAATGCATCTAAACACAGCAAGTATAAAAATGTAGAAGACAAAAATAGAAACTTGTTCAACTCCTCTCAAGTTGGTCATAGGACTACATTCACCAGGGAGTAATGGATCAGTCAATACTCACATAATGTTTCATTTTTTCAAATATTTGCTTAAATACATTTATTTTTTTAACATACAATTTCAAAATGATCATACTCAATAAACAGATGGTTATCTGGGATTTGACAACATGGAAATTATCTATGCCTCTGCTAAAACTTTTGATATAAAACACATGCTTAGTCATTTTCTTCCATGTCAACTTTGTTTAGTAGTTGCTTCATATCCAAAACAAGGTCAGACAAGTCAAAATTAGTACTGCATACATTGCAAGCTTTTCCACCAGATCCATTTTAATCAATACAGAGTCCACACCATCTAAGCACAGTCAGGATCCAAACAGCTCCAATGGAAGGATTGTTTCTTTGAGGTATATAACAAAAACTTGCCCAGCCACATACTTGTGTGATGGACTCCTTTTAACATTTTTGTGAAGGTAAGTTTTTACTACTAATCACAGAGGACAACTGTCTGTCATCACCAATATTCATTCAGTTCTAACAAAGCAGAGATGGACAATAGGATCTGATCCTCCAAACAGGGGCAAGGTGCAGAGACCGGATTAAGTAAATGCATGTTTTTCGAAATGTCTCACCCAAGTAAAGCACAAAGAAGTTAAGCAGCTGAAGCAACAGTCTGAAGAGTAAAGATGAAAAATCCTTCTACAGACACTGCATAAATTGAGACTTGTTCCATGAAGATGTTGCAATTCAGTTTCCCAAAAAGTAGCATGAAGAGTGATGAGATATTCAGTACTGGCTTCACAGGGGAGATATACACATTTGGATATCAGGGTCCCCAATACTGTAATCAGAGTGGACTCTCATGATCAGGCAACACTCAGCTAATATCAATGGAACTTTTGATGACAATCTTCACAAATAAATTCTATAGCTGCAATGAATACATATAAAATTAGTGAAAAATTGTAAGTGCCTAGTTTATGAGATGACAAGTGCTATACAAATGCAAACAATTGCTGCCACAGAATGTCCATCCTGAGAAAGCAGAGTGACATTTCTGGAGCTGAGGTGAATATTAGGCATTTCACAATTTACCATAAAATACTCATTTATCTTTAAAAAACAGCAACAAGAAAATGTAATTAAAAAAAAAAACGGAGATACAAGAAAAGTACACCACAATTACCTGTGAATTGTAGACAAACTGTTGGAAACCAAAACAGTCCCAACTAAATCAGCCAGCAGTTAGAGGTGGCAACTGAACAGCACAATTTGATAAAGTAACCAGTGCTGGTAATAGGGTAGTAGGCAGAACTAGCATTTTAAAAAAGATTTTAAGATAGCTATACAAATATTGTTCAGACACGCATAACTGCATATATGGCAGGAATTTCACTCAGTCCTTCATTCAGTCCTTCAAGGAACTATAAGGTGGTTTGTCGGGGAATCTGACTGATGGTGACTTGCCTTTGAGGAAGGCATGATCTCCTGCCTCTGAGTTTCCCCTGAGCTAGAATACACTGGCAGGTATATAAGCAAGAGCTTGTGTTTTGTGAGACTGCTGCTTCTCCCCTTCAGCTTCCAATTCAGAACCAACACAAACGCTTCACCTCCCCAGGCACCGTTCTCCTCAAAGGCAGCAAGCTGACTCCATCTGAGGGCAGAGAGTCCGTGTCTCCCCAAGGTATCAAGGTTTGTGACAGGAAACAGGTCTTTTCTAGCCCTGGGTAGAGTTAAACTTCACAAGCCCCAAGCTTGGGAGATTTCTGACCATCTAACAAGCTGTTTTGTCATTTTTGTGAGAATTGGTGTTTCCTGGCTGTAGTTGAACAAAACACTTTCTCCCAAAACACTTTCCCCCTCACTGCAAGTACTGAAATCAGCTGTGCCAGCTGCCCATCCACCTGCTCACAGAGTGGATTTCAAAGCCCTTTTCTTTCTGTATGAGCCTTTGGCAGTGGCAGGGGTTATTTGGTTACCTCAGAGATCTCCTGAAGGCCTGTGAGAACCATGTTCTGGAGGGAGCAAGCGAGACATGGTCTTCATGAATAACTTCATTAATAACTTTCAGAGAAAAGTGGTATTTTAGGCATTTCTGTCTGAAACAGAGCAATGGAGATGCTGCCAGGGGCTGACATGGGCAGGGGTGAGGCCATGCTGCCCACCACTGCAGCTGCAGGACATGGGGACAGCCCACACCCACTGCCTCGTTCTGCTGGAGGGAACAGCTCATGGCTTCAGCCTGGAAAGTGCCTGCCATCCCCCAAGAGGCATCCCATCCTGTCCAGTCCCACCTTCCTCCCAGAGACCACTGTCCTGTTCAGTGAGTCTGTTCAGCCGTCCTGCACTTCAGGGGACTGCTCCCACCCTCCCAGCTGCCCCATAAGCACCAAGATCCACTGAAAATGAAGCTGTGATAAGCTCTCACAGGGTAAAAGCACTGGGCTAGCCTGTGCAGACACATTTATAACCCCTCGGGGTTGTCCTTGGCCCCATTCTCCAGTTGCTTAAACAGGGACATCAGCCCTCACTGCCGTATGCGCCCCAGCCCTGTGACTTGCCTGGCTTCTGCTCAGTCCTGCAGGCAGCTCTGGTCCCAGTCTTTTCACTCAGACTCTGCTTCAAAGGCCATTGCGGGTGTGCAAAGGGTGGGGGTTATTTCTTGTAAGTAAAAGAAGTGTGCATCTATTCTTGCTACAGTGCCCTCATGTGTTTCCACCAAGAGCTGACTTGCTGACAGTTTCCCTTGTGCAGCTTCTCTGTTTTCTGATGGCTATGAGCATGTCAATCTCTTGTTCCAATGCCTCAAATACAGACACACACACACATGCTGCTCCCACCATCAACCCATTTGGAAATATGTCTGGATCCTATGCATTATGGCAACGACCATACCACTCTCTGTAAGCTGCAGAATGAATTTTGTCCCACGAGCTGTCAACACAGCTGCCATCCTCTGGGACAGGCCAGATGACAGTGCTGCAGTGGCAGCAGAGCAGGGAGCCAAGTGTTGCCAGCTGCAGGGATGCTACAGCCACAGCCCCAGAGGAGAATTGCTGCACATCGACTCTGCCTTCAGAAAACGCTGCAAAACCTCCCTCTGTCATACTGCTTTCTTAACGTAACAAGGATGACATTCACCCTGGGGTATCCCAATGGTATTAGCCACAGCAGAAAAGAACATTCACTGAAGTAAACAAGTGCCCAGAAAAAATAAACAGATCTCCCAAAGTACTGTACAAGAGACCCCAACACTGCTGTAGTCCAAGACCAGGATTTTTAACCTTTAGAAAGTTCAGAGGGTTTATGAAGTCCAGTTGGTGTTTTATAGCAGATACTGGACTCTACATAAAATTTATTCATATAATGCCATAACAAGTTTCACAGAGTCTGAAAGACACACTGTTTTAAATGTTATGGTCTGAGAGAGCAAGCAACTGTGCTACCAGATACCAGAGTTTATTCTCACTGTATGAAAAGTGTTCATGTAACTACTCTGAAAACCCATGGGGTTACTTCTCCCTCCTCTAGCAGCCAGCTCACTGTCAGTGTAAGGCTAAGTCCCAACGCCTTTTGCTGAATATTTATTCTATAAGAGTGTCTAACAATCATGGGTGAATGCTGGCTCCTGTGGTTATGAACATAATACAGTGATGGGACCCTTGCTTTAGAAAAAGGGTAAGAAGTTGGTATTCCTCTCCAAACTCATTTTAGGACACCATTTTCCATCTGGTATAATTTTCATCAGTCTGTCTTTTCCCTCCATTTTCCCATTAGAAGGAATGGGGAATGAACAAGGAATTTGTTTAATCGTCTTCTGTGAGATCAGCTGAATTCTAATGCTGTTTGATTACAGCTAGTCACAAAAATGTCAAGTGCATTTCCATTTAGAGTGCTTGCTTAAACAGCCGTGCAAATGGGGACCACCCTAAAATCAGCATACATCACGAGAGATTTGAGCTTCCTTATGGTGTATACTTGTTTCAATCCACTCTTTTGCTCTTTAAAATTATGCATTTTCACAGCACATCATTTCCCTAAATGAGGATGATACATCACTGCTGCAGATTGACCCATGAGGCCCATTAATAAAGGCCAGGGTTTTCAGCAGCTTTTCTCATTGGGAAGATGTTAACTTACCATCTAAATTTGTAATGAATATGATGTTCTTAGCCTATGCCCAGCCTGCTGTTTCAGCTCCCCTTGTCAATTTGGTTAGAGGTTTTCATTGCACAGGCAGCGGCAACATATTAGAGAATAAATAATGTATTGTTCCTTTCCCTAAGTAAGTAGCTATTCATTTCAAATGCAGCAAAAATGCTTGAAGTGAAATTGTTACCCTTGTCATAAGGGATTCACCTCTTATAAAATATCTCTGCCCTGAGTTTCAAAGCTATTATATAATTTCTAGTACTACACTGCTGCATGATGCACTGATATTCAGAAAGTCTCTGATTTTATGTTTGTAGTTTTCCCACATTCTTTTGCTAACCAAAATAAGTAGGGCTGATCAGGAAATTGGACAGGACACTACAATTACATATGTAAAAACCCTCTAAAATCTCTGTTTGATTAAATGTTGCCTACAAAAATGCATTGTGGTATCATTTTTTCTACTAGAAAAAAAAATCTGCAGCTTATGATGAAATTCTGATGAAAAGTAAAATGTTTTGTTTAAAAATCTAGGGGTTGTGGTACTTTGCAGGGGAACAATATATTTCTGACACAATCTAGAAGAGTAATATGATAGATATTAATTATCTGATTGGGACTGAGAATTTCAGAAGTCCCTATAGGGATCAAGAAATCATTTAGACATTCTTTGAGTACTGGACACCTGATTCCCTGATTGTTTGAATTGAATTATTAACTGTTAAGCATACTCACTTGAATTGATCAGGCTCTCACAACAGAGGATTTTGCAGAGGACACAAAATTATTAGCTTTCATCATCTCTTTTAATTACTAGTTTTTTGGTCTTCTTTCCTCTTTCAGTTTGGGTCTGTGTATTATTGAGAATGGTATACAAGAAATCATCCCTGCTGTGGAGCCTAGAAAGGCTTTCTACACAAAACTTCACTAAATTTTGCAGGTGTAGAGTTGCACTATACTATCAGCTCAAAACTCTCATAGGAATGGTATTTCACATGACGGTACTTCCACTTCCTCTTCTGGTCAAAATTAGGAAGTGCACAGATATTTTCCCATCCTTTAAAGTTTAAAAAGCACTTTTGAATCCCCAAACAATTCAGCAGGCTTAAGCTGTTTTCATTTACCACAGGCTCTTCAGCATGCTTGTGCAAACTAATTGTTGTTAGTACATGAAATATATACAAACTATTGGACCTACACAGCATATCTTTTCCCCTACGTAACAGGCCTCAAAGGAACACAGAGTCCAAAAGTAAAACTGGAGAGATATTTGGAAACATCACTTCCCCATTAATTTGATTCATTATAAAGCGCTGCATCTCAAACCTAATTTGAACAGGTTTAGGCTCCTGTTATGGCTGGATGAATTTTTAGCAGTTTTAGCTGGTTTAAATGCGGCTACTGACTGTATTTATCACTGAGAGGTAGTAAATAGAGACAGTGTAGAGCTGTTAGTTTTGGAGCAAGTTTTTCTGTTTGTTTGTTTTTTAAAGAAAGCTCTAAAATAACTAGAGAATAAAAGCCAAAAATACAGAGACTCCTTACAGCTATACAACACTGCTACAACAGGAGTAACAAACCAGTAGATTCTCTTTTGTACACTGAAACCACAGGATCAATTAAAACAGATAATTCAGAGTAAGATTGTCCAGATATTATGAAAAAGCCCCAAATCCTAAGATTTATCTAGTTAGTTGGACACAATCTCTCTAGGTCTAGATAAGATTCTCTGGCCTTACTCTCACAATTCCCTGTAGTCTGCTAAAGTTTCAGAACTAGCCTTGTCGGATGAAGTTCAAATTAATAACAGTGTCTTGAAGACACAAGAGGTTTGACCAACTTTGCAAAAGGCCAGTCTAATAAATGGAAGGTGTTGGGTCAGTCAGACCTGCTAACCACATTACTGTGCACACCTGCAGGCTATATAGGACCCAGGAGAGAAGTAGCCAGGTAATTAGGTAGACTGACATTTTACTGCAGGTTGAAGTAATTAGGGAACTGGCAAAACCGGGGAATGACTTCCTAAAGCTTACATTGTTACATATATTGCCTAGGGTTTAAAATTAATAGCATAAAGAAGAAAACTTGATACCTTCTGATGCAGGCAAGATCATCTGATACAGACATGACCAATCTGTAACATTTCAATCCAGCTCTGAAATCTTTTAAATATGTAAGGACCAGAGGTGGTGCCCTGGTTTGAACTTGCATACAAAAGAGTGGCAAAAATGTTCACAGCAACCAACAAAATAAAACTTTAATGCATTTGCAAGTATTGAATATATGGTAATGCATTATGGTTACTCCCAGTGCATCACCTGAGATATAAGATGGAAACACACCTGGCAACAGCCTTTACTCTGTCTGCTCCACATCTCATTCTATGAACTTTGTCCATGCAGAAGAAGGAAAACAGGACAAAAATCCAATTTGATCTTTATCATTATGCCTCCTAGGCCTTCTCCATAATGTTTTATAACCATGCATCAGCCACAAGTGGTGAGCATATTTCCCATCTGCTGGGGCTGAATGTGCTGCGATCAGTCCCAGCAAGGAGAAACACTGAGACTCTGTCCAACTAGTTTAAAATCTGGAAAGCTATGTTAACCAAGGATGTCTTGATTCTGAGGAAATCAGCAGCATTTTGTGCTGCAGTGGCACAGTCATGAGCTGCACCATGGCACACTGGCACCAAATCTGAAACTTGTCTCTTTAACATTAGTCAAATATCCAGTAGTTAAAAAAAAAAAAAAAAAAAAAAAAAAAAAAAAAAAAAAAAAAAAAAAGGCAACAAAATGGAGAAAAGCAGAAAAGCAGACTGTAAGACTGTATAAAAGATTGTTCATTGTTTGGTAAGTACCGCCACTCTATAGAAATGGTGTTTGCTAAAAAAGCAGTCCACATAAAACCCTCTTTTTGGAATTTGGATAAAATACAGTTGCCTCAAAATATAATATATTGTGATAAAGCCTCTCTCTTCATTAGAGAGGTTGAAGTACAGATAACAATTCTTTTCCTGGTTGAATTACTGTCCAGAATTGATCAAACTCAGCATGGATGGACAGATGTGGAGATTTTGTTCTCTTGGTAGTTTTCTTTATTTCATTTTATTTTAAACTCCTTAATGATAAGCCACTATCCTGTGTACATGACCAAAATACTGAGTCAGACACTACCACAGGTACCTCAAAGGGGCAACTCATTTCCTGTACCTTTTCTGTGCTTTTGGCTGTGTAAAGAGCCTCAAAGTCCACCTTCATACAAAGGACACCTGCCTGGAAGGAGAAAGCAAGAGCAGGACCCCCTGTCATGCAATCGGTTACCCTCGATTTGTAATGCAAAGATCTGTAATAAGAGCCATCTGTCTTGCACAAAGCCTCTCTACACTGAACACTTTTACCAGGGCCCCCAGACCACAACCAACTGAGACTTATCCTGAGGCAGTTTGCAGATGAGAAGAAAAGACTTGGATTAAAGAGGCACTTCCCAGGGATGCCTGCTGAATCGTTTTAGGAAACCAGCCAAGGCACTGAAGTCATTACTCACCTAAGACAAAAATCAGCCCAGCTGACAAATATTTTCAAGAACCAAGACTTACTGCCCAAGCTATGTCCATACCTCTTCTGCATCAGAGTCATCCTCTCATTATACTCACACCATCATATTCTGCAATAACAGGAGGAATCCCTCCGTGGCAGTGTGCATTCAGTAATCACACTTTCATGTATACACCTGTCATAGGAAATTTCACAGTTCTCAAGATTCTACATTTAAAACACAACAATGACAAGGAATAAGAACAGAATTTTGCTTTCTTATAATATCCCCTGAAAGCATCCCTACAAGAAGAAGTCTTTCATAAGACTGATCAATGCTATGTTTTCCTCTAAAGAAAATTCAGTGTCTTAAAATGGTTTAGATCAGACACAGCAAAACAAAGTAGAATTTTGACATCAGCTGAATGATCAAAATCTTTGCTAGCTCAGGATTCCATCCATTAGTACTATAAAATCTATCAAGATCTTGTTAGATAATCCAAGATATTACACAGATTTGATAGGAAAAGATAAAAAAAAAAGGGGGAAGGTGTACTGTAGCAAGATGGGGGTGGCCTCTTTTCCCAGGCAACTAACCACATGACAAGATGACATAGTCTAAAGCTGTGACAGAGGATGTTCAGGTTGGACATCAGGAAGAATTTTTTTCACTGAATGGGTGGTTAAGCATTGGAACAGGCTGCCCAGGGAGGTGGTGGAGTCACCATCCCTGGAAGGGCTTAAGAAACAACTGGACACGGCAGAGTCCTATGCTTTAGTTGTCATGGTGGTGTCTGTTCAAAGGCCGGACTGGATAACCTTGGAGGTCTTTTCCAACCTTTATGATTAATGTTACTATGATTCTGTGATTAATACAGGACATGAGCAATGCTAGGTTACTTTTTGGTTACAACTGAAATTCTGACAAGTTTACATAATCACATGGGACATGCTGTTTATGTCACATGCTGGGCTGCACTGCATCTCACCATCTACTTAGCTAGCACATGTGATGTTGCCTTCAGTGCACTGAGGGGATATTTTTAGGCAGCTCTTTGGCAACAATATCTGTGGACCAGCCTTCTACAGTCAGGAACAGCTTGGAAGAAACTTCAGAAACACTCCCTACACCATCACTGGAACGGCATTTGTGTATTGCTATTGCAAGGGTTGTCAGTCTCCTGTCTGTGTGTGTATGTGTGTGTACCAAACTCCTGAATGACTTGTGAGCAAACTGCACTAAGAGCCAGCATAGGCTGGAGCCTGGCAGTGGTCCCACAAGCAAGAATGCAGCTGCATATGTTTCCTGAAGTGAAAAACTTGTTTCCTGTTGTTTCCAGAGCAGTGGGATATGCCTCCAAAAGCAGTGAAGGAGCTATAGCTTTCTGCAGCTGATGCTATTGCTAGTTATCACCTGTAATAACAAAGATGTCAAGGTTTAAGCTTGTGCTGTAACAGCAGTAAGGACTGGTGGCAGAGAGTTATGAAAAAATAGAGGGCAAATTTCAAGGACACAGTGGCAGTAGTTGCTTTCATAAACCAGTTTGGTAAGGAAGATGATGATTATATGTGTGCCACTGTGTCTTAAGAGCCCAGAAGTGGGTTGTGTTCATGTGCCTACATATTCCTGAAAAGAAGGCAAGTCTGTTACTGGGTGTGACCGGCCCAGCCTCTGGTGCTGAGGAACAAGAAACTGTGGTAGAGTAAAAAGAAAGGATGCACAGGGAAGATTAGAGCAGAGAGTCAGTGAAATGGTGGCCAACCATGCCAGTCCTTATGTAGGACGGTGTGATTCTGATTCACATCACACACCATGAGTAAAAACATTTCTTCATAGTAGCCAAGTGAAGCCGTGCCAAGGGTGCCCTGATGCCATTACTGCAGAAGACACACTCCAAGCACAGGCAGGAAGAGCAATCTGTGCAAGTCTGGCTGGGAGGCCTGCCAAGCTGGTAATGACAGAGGATTGCTATTTTTATCTGAGAGATACAGTTCAGTATTTCAGGCCCTAATGCACAAGCTGAGAATCAGTGAGTGATTGAGGATATCTTGAGACTGGAGTTGGGCAAAGAAAGAAGCAAGGGAATGACAACTTCCTGGATGTACTTTATGGCATAAATTCAATTCAAGATAAAAACTGAGCAGCTGAAAATTGTTCAACATTTCGAAAGACTGGAGGTACAGTGCAAAGCATGACCAACATGATCTGGTTTCCTCTTTGGTAGTTTGTCAAGACCACTCAACCAAATTAAAAATTATCTGAAGCCCCAAAGCAGGCTTCCTTATGTGATAGCCTAGTTATTTTCTTCATCATGGGCATCTTCTTCAGCACTAAGTGTAACCTGGGGTTAGTTCAGTCTTGTGCTGTTCAGTTACTTGGCACCCAGGGCCAAGCCCCATTAAGATCCACTGCATAACCCACCTTTACTGTAAGAAGTTGTTGAGCTGTTGCTATTGCATTCACATGTAGGTTAGCGAGCACATGTTGGTTGCAAGAGTAACTCAAATGAAAACTACCAACAATAAAAAATATAAAATCCTGAGTAAAAAGAAAAGAAATCAGAAGGTAACAACTCAACACATGAGAGGATCAGCCATCACATGCTGTCAATTTATTAATCTCAGCTGAGAATCAGAGTCCATTATGCTTATGGTTGTGAGAATTTTTATGCAACAAAAACATGATCTTCACTCCATGTTTTACAACCTTTTATGTAGGGGAAAAAATTTCCAGTCACTTCTATGTTTTGTGAAGTCTGTAAATAATAATAGAGATCTATCCCTTTATCACACCCAGGTACCCCCAGGAACTGACACAAAATCGACACCCAGGAATTCAGGACAAATAAATAAAGGTGATTGCAAATTCTTACAATTCCCGAAGAATAGCTGATCGGTGACATTTGGCTTCAGGGTATTCTGTGATTTTCACAAAATATTATTCACCACATTTTATCAAATTCATGTGTTCATGATACCATAAACTCAAGCAAATATAAATATAGTGTGACCTTTTATTTCCAAGGCACAAATGACAGTGATTAAGTTTTGTCATAGTCTGCCTGGAAGTCAGGTAATTATATACTATATTTGTATGGAAACCAGTCCATAAATCTTTAAATATAACACTTTAACCAAGTTTCAAGGAATGAAGAGCATGATAGAAATGTAATGATATGGGAGCATAAAAATTGAAGCCTTACATTTATGCAGTAAATTTTTTCAATTTTATATTTATGTTCTCATCTATAATTTTTATGATCTATATTACTTACTTTGGTACTAAGTTTCCTTCTTAAGTATACCTATATACAGAGGACATCCACATCTACAAGTATGGCAAGTCTCAATTGATTTGTAGATACAAAAGACATGGTGACTTTCTTAAACACTTTATAAATGCAAAGGGAGCACTTCAGGGTATAGGATCTTAAGCTCCGGCACTTCACAGAGGTTAAGGTCGTGCAGGCCTGATGGTCTTCTATCAGTAGCAGCCTTAGAGGCTCAGCTAGGATGCAGAATTTGTCCACCAGCTCAGCTCTGACTCCAGTCACCTGAGTATGACTAAATTATATAGCACAGAAGGCATTTGGGCAAGATTCATTTCAGCCAAATTTTGACACTTAAAGAGACACGTCTGAGCCGTGACTCATCACATCCAATGATAATCTGTTATGTGAATCACTGAGTGGAGGTCTCCATTTCTGCCCATTGACTATAAAGGCAATTAACTAGAGAGATAACATTTGGAATTTATATACGTAATATTTAGATATGTAATATTTAGATATGTAATAGATATGTGAGACATATTGCACCTTGAAACTTCACCTAAAACACCGAATAAAGAGAATGCCTCATTTATGAAATCAGTAGACTACTCCTTTAGTAGACTGTGCCATTCTCACTGCAAGAGATAGGTGTTACATTTCAATGAGGTTAGCTTGCCTGTAATTTCCAGCTTATTATGAATTTTTTCTAGCAAATGGAACACCAATAATTTTCAGAATGAAAATGCTTTTATATCTGTCAATCATATCATCAGTCCATCTTCTATTCCATCTTTCACTCAATATAAATGTTGATTTCATATTTACCTATGCAGATGAATTTTCCTTAGAAAATACACATGGACTATGGACTGCTGTGCTCCAAAGTGTAGTTATCCCACTGAAAAGTTGGCAGCTGGGCTTCTTTATCCCACTGAAAGATACTGTTAATGATTACTAATTACAGGAGGGCCTTCTGCAGCACAAGTATATGAGTATGACGCAACAGGGAGAAAACTACATTACAAGCAAATTAATCAGCTTTAAAATAGGAACAGAAAATCATTTTAGACGTCAAACAGTATTTATAAGTTTAATTGTAAAATGACACAGTAAATATTTTTTCCAATTTATTGATCTAGGAAAAAAAAAATATGGATTTTGAAAAGCTAAATTTTGTAAGGAGTTGTAATAACAATAGTGTGAAACAGCAACTCATGTTTTCTGCTCTGAGCTTAATGCATAACCACACTTTACTGAGGAAAGAAAAGAGATATTCTCTTCCCATTCTAATAGCAAACATAAAACTGACTATGACAATTGTCTTCCTTGCAGAAGTTTAATAATAGGGATAGACAGCAAGTACAGAGCACAGCATCAGAAAATAATACAAATCTCCAACTAAAACAGTAATGGTTCTGTTAAAATTTTTAATTCAAAATTAAAAAAAAAAAACCCTCCTAAAAAAAAATAATAATTGATGATTTTATCATTCATGAGAATTTCAGAGCAAAACTCATTTTCAGCAGACTTTGGATTAGGTAATAAAATAAGAAAGACCAAAACAGAGAAGAAGGAAATCTGTTAATTATATGTTCAATTCAACTGGCAAAGTCTATTATCTGAGAACATTTGACATTATTAAAGGATTTTGCTTATTTAGGGAAATCTCATAAAATGTGTTTAAACTTTGATACTTAAATTAACAGCTACTTTCAAACTTTTTCTGAGATCAGTTATCCATACAAATTGCACCATATGAAAATTTCTGTTGAAAATATTACTGATTTTTATACTTTTGTCTTACTTCAAATGAATCTCCAACCACTGCATACAACACAAATAATTTCACATCCAGGTTTAGATGTTCACAAGAGACGTCTGTCTCTGTACTGAACCAAACCATTTCACCAACTGGTATTACCAGCATCTTCAAATTAGTTCAGACTTGGATCTAAGTTTAACAATTAATCCTTCTTTCTGCCATATAACAAATCAAACATTGTCCATATGACCTTATGAGTAGAAAAAATTTTGAATGTTATCTCTGATTTTGCAAGCATTGGCTATCTCATAAACATTTTTTTCTAAATTCTTACTAGAAATTAACTTTGAAAATGGAAATATTTTTGGTAGAGATTAAGGATGTGAATTTTGCTTCAGTTTTAAGGCATGATAACATTATTGAATTCAATTTTCATTCTGTTTCTCTGTAAAAGAAGTAGTCCTTCAATACTAGAAATTATTGTAAGTTTTTCAGAAAAAAACAAAAACAAAACCAAAAAACAACATAAGAGGCAAATTATCTTCATGCAGTTATGTCCTGGTTTCAGTTGGGATAGAGTGAATTTTATTCCTAGTAGCTGGTACAGTGTTGCATTTGGATCTAGTGTGAGCACAATGGTGGTTATAGACTGATATTTTAGTTGTTTTAGTAGTGCTTACTGAAAAGTCAAGGACTTTTCAGTTTCCTATGCTCTGACAGTGAGGAAGTGCACAAGAAGCTGGGAGGGAGCATGGCCAGGACAGCTGACCCCAACTGGCTGAAGAGATATTCCATATCATAGCACATCATGCTCAGTATATAAACTGACGGGAGCTGGCCAGGAGCTGTTGATCACTGCATGGGGATGGATTGGGCATTGGTCAGCATGTGGTGAGTAATTGCATTGTGCATCACTTGTTTTTCTTGTGTCTTATTCCTCTTTTTTTTTTTTTCATTACTAAGATTATTATAATTACTGTATTTTGTTTTATTTCAATTATTAAACTGTTGTTACCTCATGGGTTTTACCTTTTTTCAATTCTGCTCCTCATCCCACTGAGGGCAGGAGGGAGGTTGGAAGGTAGTGAGAGAGGCTGCATGCTACTTAGATGCTAGCTGGAGTTAAACCACGAGTTCTTTAAACGCAGGCTATGCATTTTAACTTGAGGAATGACAATTCCATGAAATGGCATTAATATTTCTTCTTAATCAGACAGACACATGTATGACTCCAGGCAGGTACTGTCTCATCCTTAGTGTTTTTGCAATTGAGGGAAGGTTTTAAATAACACTGTTCCCTCATTCAGCAAGACTTGTTATCGAGATTCATTGGCAAGGAAGACTCTTAGCCAAATGAGACTGTTTTGCTTGGGAAAACAAGGATCTCATAATCTTGAATCCTTTGAAATTGAGTTTGCTTTTTTTCAGACCATCATGGAAAGCAAAATACAAAATGTTCAGCTGAGGACGTGATGTAACAATGGGACAAATGAAGTTGGGTAATATGTTGCAAAAATGTTCTTTAAATTTTCATCCACCAACCTGTATGTTGTTGGGTTGATGATATGCCCTGTCAAAGATAATTGTTCTTTCATATTTGTCAGAATATTTTTTCTTAAGCTCTGTTCTCCAAGATGACTCTCTGATGACATCTCAGTCGAAGCTTTTTAAGCCCTCAGTCTCGCAGTCCATTTAGGAATCCTTTCGCATATTTACTCCCTCAAAAGATTTAGCATAGGATTCTCAAAGTGGCTCAGAAATTCATAAGGAAAAAATATATTAAGTCCTTGTAGCTGTATAATGCTTTTTGAAATTGGTTGCTCCTTCCTTCCAGCCTTGTCATTCTCACCATTCAGCTCTTCTTTCTAAGAAATCTGCTCACAGTTTATTCCTAGTGACTGAAGTGCAAATAAGTCCAATTAAGAATGTGAACTACTTGCTATAATTATTCTTAAACAATACCAGGATTTTGGTAACATCTCATGTCTAGTTCAGTAATATTAGGAAACCCAGCTGACAGTTATATGTCTATGTCTAAAATTACTAAACCTTTCATTCTATTAATCTGAAGACCAAAAACACTGCCTGTTTTAATAAATTCACTTTAGGTCAGGAAATACTATTCTTTGAATTTAAAGTATTTTGGCATTTAGATCAGAGATGCCTACTGGAAGCAACTGAATAAAGCTTCTTTTTATGATTATTTTTGTTTTCCACAGCCTTTAATGAACAATGACTAGGAAAAAGACACAAGAGAGGGAATAAAATTAAACAGATGGAAGAGTCTCCACTGGAATGACACCAGTATAGACTTGCAGCAGGTAATTTAGTTTAGGCACACTTGCATGGTTTGCTTAGCTGAGCAGAACAAACAATCAGATAAGCTGGATGGAGCTTATTCACAGGCTTTCATTGAAACAAAATAAAAAAAGCTGGTTCCATTGAATGTGCTGAACACTGACCCCAAGACATGGAACAAACAGAAAGTATGATTTATTATAGCGTTTATATTATAGAGAATAGTATATCAAGGAGCAGCAGTGGAAAAATGCTTTTTGATCATCTTGTAGTTCATCTTTTTCTCTCTTCCATCATTGGAAAAGTAATAAAACAGTGCCATTGACCTACAGGTTCCAGGTTTCCAGTAGCACAATGAAAGCAGTAAAACATGCTGTAATCTGCTGGTTCTGTTTGTGTGCATACTCAAGTTGATCAGTCTTTCACATTCAGTAGACTAAACTAGAAGAAAAGAAAACAAGTTACTGGCAGGTAATTGCCTGAAATGGATCACATGCACTTTTAATGGATATGCTAGATATGCTGAGATAATAGTCCTGAGAGATAAATTATTTATGAATAAAATTCTGTGATGCCTGTTTCTCAGAAAGGACATACACGCTGTTTTTTACTGGCATGTATGTATATACCAGATATATGAAGGCAACTTATAATAGAATTTCTTATAGTGGAAAAAGTGTAATGCAGGGCTGTAAATGAGTTATTACAACAAGTTATGTATCCTGTCTTATGTACACATATATACAATAAGCATGTGTACATCTACAGCATACATTTTCCAGTTAATGGAGGCTTCCAAAGATTTAGAACTTGTACAGTTGCTATAGAAGAGCTCAGCAGTTTTGGAAGTGATAGATATCAAGTCCTTCTGGAATATATTCAAGAGATGTCTTATATTCAGTGTAACAAATAAGTTGTATTATTGACAGCAGGTATCTCTTTAAAATCTCCACCTATTCCTACCTTTCCAAGTCTACATTAAAAACTGTACTTTCATCTTCACCTTTTAGATAATCTTCCTTCCACAGTCAAACTCTCTGTTCATTCCACAGTTAAGAATATTTTTGTACAACAGAACTGATATTGTTTCTTACAATTAAAGAAATACAGAATCTAACTAATTCCTATAATGTGACTCATATACTATGAATTTTCCTTTATCTTCCCTTATTAGAGCTACTCACTATAAACCCCTCAGGAGTGCAAGTGAACAGAGCTATCTCTAGCTAAAGACTTCCCCTGAAAAACGAAATTTTGGCCAGGCTACACTTGTTCTCCAAAGTTACATATGACTTACTTTTATTGTAAGTAGTTTGCCTAGGATGGAAAGCCAAATAATGATTATTAAACACATTCCAGAAACTATTATTAGTCTTGCAAAAAGTTTTCTGTGGATGAATATTAAAAGTTGCAAATAGTAAAGGCCTAAAGAAAGTCTAAATGCACTCTCCCTTAAATCTCAAGTTTTCCATTGCTTTCCATGACAGGTTATAAAAGTATTGCTTTATCCATCCCAGTCCTGCCTCCTGTTTTCTCACCTTGGCCCAATTGTTGTTATTCCATCCAACTAAAAAAATGTTGATAGTAGAAGGGACCAGAGGGCTTATTAGAAGAACATTCACATGGTGTTTCTGGAAGAGTCAGACACACTATATACTCACACATGCATATAGACATGTATAGATAGAGAGATATATACATAAAACCAGCTGCTGCTGCAGACAAAATGTTTGCTGAATTTAGCATGTCCAATTCAATCAATGCAGGCACTCTACAAAACAATAGATCAGAAAGTTTTTCAAGGAAAATGACAAACCAGGTCAGATGTGACTATTCAATCTTCAAAATCATAACTTTTTTTTCCTGCAAAACTAAATATGTGCAGGTGAGTACATGCATGTCTGCCAAAATCTTTGTCCTGCCTTCATTATCTGCCAGACAGCAGACTTCTGACAAACTCCACTGTTAAAAATCATCTTCTTTTTCAGCTTTTCTGACCTTAACACCAGCCACTATGAGCTACTCCTTGGCTGCTTCTTGTCCAATTTGGCAACTTAAAGCGTTTGTCATCACAGTCCCTGCCCCCAACTCCATTTCATTATGTATTTCCCAATTCATCTTTCAGCACTCAACTCCCATAAAAATACCAGCATTCACATTCCTAACTTCTTTTGTGTCTATTACCACTTACTAAACATTTGATGAGCAACACAAAAACTTTCTAAAGCATTCATTCCCACTGACTTAACAGTGAAAGATAGTACAGAATCAACTTTATAATGGGGAATTAATGCTGAGCACATTTAAATACCTACAACCAGTATTCTGAACATTTCCTTTGGCACTTCTGATTTTTTATATGTGTAAAAAAGTCATGTATGCCAATAGAGAAAACGCAAAGAGCAGTTTTCTTTCACATTTTTTCACTTTACATGCCCCAGTAACTTTACTAGCACTAATTCTGTTACAACGCTTAACATTCATTTCCCATTGGTTCAAATGAATATTTCTTGCATCAGGTGTTTTTTTGTTTTGCATCATGGAGTGCTGGTTTGCTTCTCTTTCCCCCATAACTTTAATTCTGGTCAATATTGGCCTACTCTGCAAAATTCTCACATTCTCTCCCTCAGTAGGCATGGGAGTACCACCTTGTAGTGTTCTATTCAGCAATGACAGGTGCTGCTTATGGTAGTACCCAGCAATACCACCAAAGGGTTTGCACTAGGTAACACACACATGGGTCACTGTGGTAAGGAGTTGCACAGTTCTCACTACTGGAAGCAACTTGAATATCTCTGCAAAGTATTTCTGGATAGGGAAGAGTGTTTATTTATCAAAGGGAGGGGCAGATCTAAACAGTTTTACAACAGGGAAGACTTTCTAGGAACACATATGGCAGCTGTGGCATTTCTAGCACATGTCTAGAGTACTGAGATTGCCTTTCCAGGAAAAAAAATGCATCACTGCAGTTACTGCTATTATGTCCTGACAAAAAGCTACAATAAATTTTCTTTTTAAGTTCTTATTTGGTGTGACATTGATGACTACTGCTTAATTATATATGTAAATAAAGTAGTAGCCATTGCTTTTCTATGATGATGTTGTTCTCAGTTAATGATGAAGAGGGACATAGGAAGGATGTGGGACATGTCAGTGTTAATGAAGATTTATTCAGTACTGACATTTGATCAAATCTACTTGGCGAAGTCTTAGGTTTCATTAGTTAAAGACATAAAGCAGTCTGTCTGATTAAAGGGAGGAAAAGCTGTGGGGAGCTCACATAAATTACTACAGCTCAATTAGGTGCAGACAGTTTAGTGAGTGTTTATTACCAGTAGAAAGGAAGATTTTCCAATTAGATTAAAAGGTTTTGAAAACAACTCTTATAGTACACAGTGATTTAGACCCATTGCTGGAATAATACATTGTGAGAAGCTGCATTGATTAAAAGTAAGCTGGTAAGTTATCTGCATTGCTTCATTGTTTATCAATGGAATCCCTGCTGCCTAGGTACAATTTACCTCACAAGATCAATGTCTGGACTTGGCTAATTTACTCCTTGCTGACGATTTATATGGATGTAAAGGGCATCTGCATCAGGGCTGAAAATACTGATGAGATTTATTCAGGATGATCATCAAGGAAGTGAAGTTGTATCAATCACCAGAAGTGTACCCAGGCCATGCTGCGCCCCTCAGGCTGGCATCCCTGCTGCAAAGCTGGGTTTAAACACAAGACATTTTAATCAGAAAGGAACTTCATTCCAGTGAGATTCCACAGGCTCATTGTGAAAACTGAAAGGACACTAAAACAAAAGTGAAAGTATATAGAGTGCTCAGGCAGTGGTCAGCCAATGTTTCTGACAAATGATTGAAGGTACTCACTGTACAGTGCAAGCCTGTGATTCATGGATCCAGTGTCTGACAGTGTAGAATGCGACTTCCAGCAGTGCTGAGCTAGCTGAGTCCAGGTCTGCTTTGCCAAAGGATTTTTGGATACAGGCTATGAAAGGTAGGGGGTCATTGTCCATGGCTCTGAATGACTGATTGTTTCCGTGCAGAATGGCATGGGGAGGGCGGGGTGAAAAGGAGCAAAGGAAAATAAAATGAATGATATTTAAATTCCTTATGCTCCTACTGTGCCCTTCAGATCACAGGAAGGCCTGCAGCTGCTTCTAATCCCTGTCTCCCAGAATTGTCTATTGTGAAGACTAGATGAACTGAGAACAAGTGGAGAAACAAGTATAATAACTCTAATTTTACAATTTAATTCAATAATGACAATATTCCACACTGAAGTCTTTCTTCTACCTTGTGTGTAAACAGGACTCAAAAGAATCCAAATACTACAATATCGAACTCTCATATATTTCTTTCTCTTCCCTGCACACTTGCACATGCAGCATTTTTCCTCTGTTAATGCAGGTCCCCAAAGTCTAAATTTAAATGAATGCCGTCAGAGATGCTGACACTGTCCTGACGAACTGCCACAAAAGCAGAATTGAGCCATTTCTTTTGGCTCTAACAATAAGACCTTTGGGCTTCAGAAAAGTGTATGTGCACAGGAGTTGTGGTCGTGAGTAGGAAGGAACTATGGCATAGTATCTACCAGATATGCAGGGGTTATTGTCCTTCACTGCACTAACTACATCAATGCCCCAGCATATGCTACATGTTCTCCAAACCCACAGGAAAGTACATTTTCCCCTAAAGACTTCCTTACATATGTAGGCAGGACAGGGAGTTCTTCTGTAAATGTTTTGTTGTGTCCTAAAACTTAGTTTAAATGCAGGTGCTTAAGCACAGCCTTTCACACAAGTGGCCCCAAACAAAATGTTGGCTCCTTTTTAAAATACGGTTCAATGAAGCTACAATAGCATGGTACTTACTCATCTGAATAATCCCATAGCCTTACATTCATGTGCTCACTTACACATTTGAACCCTAAAAGTCTTTCTTAACTCAAAATGACCAGAGTTCACATAGTCCATATTCAAATGCTTTGTCCTATACAGTTAAGCCACAAAGCTTTCTCTGGGAATTCTTTTCTACATTTTACCAGATATCACTGTCCTAACCACAGCTCTTCACTGAAAAACCAACCACCAGTTTTCAACAAAATAAAGGCATAGTCAAATCTCTCCAGGCAACCCTGGTTATTATTACTTTACCATATTAAAAAACTGCTGACGAGTAAAACACAGATCTTCGCTGTAATGTAAACATTACATTGTTGTGGGTTATCAAATCTCTGGTTTTGATTTTTCTTATAATTGGAAGGCCCTTCATTTAAAGTAATAATTAAAATTCGTTACAAGTAACAAGATTGTGAATGACTCCTTCTATTACACTAATATCAACTAATTATGATTTATTGGCTAGGAACTTTTTGTGACATTGTAGGCCAACATCCATTTTCTCTTAATTAAGTTCGTTGTAACACTTCTTTGCTACAACAGAGGGGGTAAAGAACCAAACCAAACCAAAAACCCAAAATGCAGAAAACCCCAAATTCCATAATTAAGTGTTCAATTAAGGTCATAGGGTAATTATGCAGCAGATTTCCAGTAATAAAGTGCTAGCATTACTAATAGGAATAATTTCTGGACAAGATGTAGATTAAGAGGATTCAGGCTTTTGGTCTTAGCTGTAGAATTGAGACACTTGAAGCAGGAAGTCGTGTCTTGGGACAAGGGCAAGAACATCCTGCATTGCTGATTATTTACTGACTTCTCAGTAGTACAATTTCCTATGTTGTCTTAACAGCTCTTTTCCAAAACCAAAAACATTTCAGAAGAAAAAAAATTCCCTTTTTATTAGGGGCTAAATATATAGCAACAGTAGCACTGCATTTGCCCCCACAACTGGTGACAAGCCATTTTACTACATTTTTCTTTTTAATTCAGTGGTAAAGAAGGTTAAATATAGGAGAGAAGGATTTGAATTACTAATCTCCTATAAACCCAGATCCTCCTAAAATTATATCTAAGCAATTTTAAAGTAGAAATAAAATCTCTGGACCCAATTTTTTCTGAAATCTAGAACGACACATTATTTTGTTTTAAATTTACCAGCATTGTGGTTTGACGCAATTCACACAAAGTATTTAATAGGGACATGGCCAAAATGATGTTTGAAACTCATGTGCTCAGATCTTTTTCTTTCTAATAGGATTTACTCATGCAACTCCTGGGTGGAGATTAAAACTTCACTGCGCGCACAAACCCTTCCCATTCTACTGTTAATCATGAGGTCAGAGCTAAACTGCAGGTTGTCAGTACTCCTAATGAATATGGTTTACACATTGTAGCTGGTTGCTTGCTCAGCAACAGCCTGTGCTATCTGGAGGCCAAAGATAAGTGCTCGGGGATTACCTTTAAAACAATCCCACCAGCTCTTTTGTCACTAAGAGCAGAAAGTGAGAATAAAAATGGAACTGTAATCCTTGCTTTTGTGGACTGGCCAATTTTTAACAATTGAAGGTTCAGAAAAAAGCCCTTGAAAATCAGTATCAAAGCTCAACCAAAGTGCTGCGCCTGTTACAAGGTCAGGATGTCTAGTTCAACTCCTTCCCCTCTTCCTCAACCTTTTTGGCTATTTTACTTGGGTTCAGACTCTAAGAGTTTGTACAGTGGGTATAGTTTTTGGGGTTTGGGGGTTTTCTTAAATAAATAAAGAAATCCATCACAAACACCTTCAGTCCTGACTGTTGCCACCATGTGCAGATAGAATCATGGAATCAAAGCATCATTAAAAATGGCAAAGACCTCTAAGATCATTGAGTCCAACCATTAACTCAGCACTGCCAAGCTCACCAACAAATCATGTCAATAACACAACATTCACATGTCTTTTAAATGCCTCCAGGGATGGTGACTCCACCACTTCCATGGATAGCCTGTTCCAATACTTCATCAACTTTTCTGTGAAGAACTTTTCCTAATGTCCCACCTAAACCTTCCCTGGCTCAACTTGAGGCCACTTCCTCTTGTCCAGTTGCTTTTTAACTGGGAGAAGAGACCAACTCCCACCTCACTTCAGCATCCTTTCAGGTCCTCCCCGAGTTTCCTTTGCACTGTGGGCCTGTAACTTGCACAGGCCAATAGAAAACAGAGAGCTGAGAATGGAAACTGCTCTGCATGGCCCACCTGGGCTCCTGGAGAATGAGGCAGCCCTCCAGACCAACTAGTCATTACTTCACTCACATCCATAGCAGTGCATGGTGTCGAGCTTCAGATTCCTGAGCCTTTGTTACCCACAGGTCCAGTCACTGCCCCAAATTTAAAGTATCATTGCTGAACAAAAACTTCTGGAAGGGCAGTGTTTTTCCTTGCCAAAGGGGAAGACGCTGGTCTGACTCGGTTTTGCCCCTTTAAGAAATTAAGTACTTGGTTTTTTAAAGGAACTCATAAGATAAATGGGTGTATGTATGTGTGACTGTAGCATCATCACATCCACTAGTCAGAGCTGGTTTCCATAGAACTTGTTTAGTTTACCCGCAATGTGCAAGTATCTCTCAAGGGCCCTAAGACACAGTACAGTACTCCATTCTCTTTCATGCAGGAACAGAAGAATATGGATCTCTCCACACTCAAGAGATTAGGAATTTAATTTAACAAGCAGATTAATTATTATTTTACTTTACATTTTCTTCCAAGGTATTTGTAAATGTTAGCTGTAACTTGTACTTGCATTTCAAGTTTTTCTCTGATTCTGTTGGACTCTCCAAAATATCCTAAATCAAATTCACATTAATGCTAGGAGCCCAACCACCCAACTGTGTACTTGAAGCACCAAAGAGGGAGTGAGACACAACCAGAAAGGAATTAAAAGGATAGCATCTAGTCGAACACACAATATTCAGGAGTGTATCACCATGGAGGACTCTTTGGACACCAAGGAACATCTTGGAATCTTTTAATGATGTAACAAGTTATACTTGCTTATAAACTTAATTGAAAAGAGCGGCATCTGCTGAGACAACAATCAGCACACCCCAGGCTTCAGCTCTGAAGCCACAGATATTAAATGCAAAGTTCTGCTTTGTATACACTGTGTCTTATTCATATGTACAATAGTAGCTTGCACATATTTCTGTTGCAGACTTCCAGCTGCAGGGAGAAGGCACAGACCAACCACATGCCTGTTCTGCAAATAAAATTAAATATTGATTTACTATCTTGAAGGGCTGCAAGGCCTGCTGTGGTATTTCTTATCTTAGAAGAATTCCCTAGGCTAATGAGCAAAGACCAACCCACCCTAAATGTCACCTCAAACCAGGAAGTGCTTACTCGGTTCCGTCACCAGAGAATGACAAATTTGTTGTGGACCAGAGCATACTGTGATTCCTATAGGTATTATGGCTGTATCTGCCATGCACGTATGAAAATGTCACAGGCTGTTCTGCCACCACTGCATATACACCAACAGCACTCACATGCCCCTTTTAGCAAGCAAATGGGCAATTGAAAATGTAATTTTTATTTTTGCCTGATCTTTTGCAGTGTGTTTCCTGAACTGCTCCATTCTCAACTTTCAAACACAGTCAGCACAGCAAGAGGGAAGACTCACTGACAGGAAACAGACCAACAGCTTGAGTATTACCAGTCAGGATGCTTTTCGCAAAATTAAAAGAGAAGAAATATCTGAGATATTTAAATTTTACAAGGCATTATTAATTTTGCATAGCAGTTAATTATTCTAATATTTTATATCATTATACCGGCTCTTATTAAAATAAAAAGAATGACCATAGAGTCCCTTAAGTCTTAACACAGATTTATGACAAAATACCTTCTTTTCCAACCTCATATCAGAACCTACTAATAGCACCAATGGGAGCTTCTGTACTAAGAAATTTGTGTGTTGCTTCTTTTTTGTGGTGCTTAATATAACAGAAGTCTTTACAATCAAGTCAGGTATGCTCAGAACTTCAAAGAAACACGTTCCAGATTAGTGAAGTAGGACAAACCCAAAATGAGTTATTCCAAACCAATACATGATTGGAATATTTTTCACCCCTAAGAGCTATCCAATAGATTACAATGACTGTGCTATGCTCAGTGTTGTTTAGTTACCTTATAAATACAGCACTTATCTTCCTATAGCTCCTTTTTTTTTCTTTGAGACAGAAGAGCAATGGTTTTCATCATTGTTCTGCTTTCAAAAATGTTTCAAAACATGTTTTCATGGCTGCAGAGCTTTGTTACCAGTTTGAGTTTGCTGATTAAATTAAGGGAGTTCATGAATCATTTTGCACTATGAATTTTGCAGAGCTATGATTGTTGAGAATGTTTTTGTAGTAGGAAGAGCCACAGTAGCTAAGCACTGAGCTTATCAGGTTGTAAAAAAAGAAGTTTTCAATTACTACAATGAATTTAAGATAACTTATTGCTGAGCATTGCAATGATACACTGCAGAATGCTTTTTATTTGGCTTTCAGTATTTTGCTAAGACCTGCAGTTTGGATCTGTTTAGCACCCACACAAAGTTGAGTTTTACACCTGATCTCAAAATCATTAAACAGAATTAAAAGACAAAAATGTTTTCTATTTTCAAAAGTTCTTATTTATTAAAATTTGGGGTTTTTTTCTTGGTTCTATCCCACATCAAACACCAATACACAAAGTTAAGGAACAATAATTTAGGTATTACATATATGCACTTACTCTCTAACTTGTGGGTGTGCCTCACTCCAGAAGACTCAGGGGCTTTTTCCATGATTAGGTGGTTAAATCTTTTTATCCTTCTTTTCACTGTCTAAAGGGCTTCTAAGGAGTGGTACCAGTGGCAAAAAAGATGGAGAAAAGTTATTAAGCTACATTATAGAGGTAATTTTCTCAGTGTATTCCTTGAAAAATATTCTCTATTACTTTTGGAGGGTGTGATTTATGGATTACTGTTTGATGTGTAAATGATTAGTGATAAGAGTTAGAGATGTGTAATATAACTTTGACAGTCTGAGAATTCTTATTCCAGCAATATGATTTTGAGATTTTTCCAGTAGTGGAAATTTGTGATATAACAAATACTGAAAATGCCTGAATTTCCAAAATACTGTGTTTTATTTTGTTTGTTGGCTTATTTTTAAATTATTTAAATTGCAATATTTGAATTTTTATTCAAACTATCTTGAGGATTGCATAAATTAAAGCCATCTAAAGCCTGATGCCTTTTGTTTTTCCCTTGGTAAGCAGGGTAATACAATGCTATATTTTAAGTTTAGTATTTTGTAAAACACAAGGGAAACTATGAAAATTAAGTGGGGAGCAATAGCATGCCATTATTTGGAATAGCACAATAGTACAGGCTGTCCCTGTCATTATCCACCATCAAAATCAGTAATTTTCTATTATTACTACTCTCTATTCTCTTTAAGAAGCACAATGTAAAAACAAAATGAGTAATGGTAAATAATTACTCCATTATTCTCCCCTTTGTCTAAGTTTACTCTGTTTTCCCAGTTTAGGAGGATGATGCCCATAGATCTCTTTGGAGATATCTTTCCCTTCACCTGGATCATATTTGTCACCAAGGATGAACATGTTTTTAATAGCAAGGAAGTCTTTGCCTGTGGCCAAGTAATGGTCCTTGTAGGTCTCACCTTACAGCCATGGTCCTGTAGACCCTGGTTCCTACAATAACAGGAGTTCCTTCAGTTGGCTAGGGACTTATCTTGGAGGTGTGGGAGAACAGAACATGTGGGTGTTGTTGGATTCACCAGGTTTACGGGAGATGTCATTATTTAGTAGAGTAAAATCTACTTGTGAGTGTGGTTGGCAACATTATTCCAATGAAAGGTGGGCAGGTGTGTGGCTGAATAAATCCCAGAAGTACAGAATCAGATATGGGAAACTGTAGACCTTCTTCTGCTTCACTCATTATGCCCCATCCCTGGAGGTGTTCAAGGCCAGGTTAGATGGAGCTCTGAGCAACCTGATCTAGTGAATGGACATCCCTGCCCATGGCAGGGAAATTGGAACTTGATGACCTTCAAGGTGCCTTCCAACTGAAACCATTCTACAATTCATTGATTCTGCTCTCCAAGATCTGAATCTCTCGCAAGGGCTCTAGGGGTGCTGGGGACCCTTCTTCAAAGGGAAGAAACAAAGGAAATAATTTCTCTGCTTAAAGGCTGTACAGATTTCAACATGGAAAGAACATACAGGTTTTCCTTTCTGTGTCTATGACAGACTTTTCAGCTTTGTTGGCTCAGTCTGGCTGCAAATTAATTCCCCATACTGAAGACAGAGCAAATTCTTCCACATTGTGCAGAATTAAAAAGTTACACAATTTATGGGTTACTTAGAAAAGAATTAGAACAAAAATCTAACGCTTGTATATTTTTTTGTACTGTAAGAATAGAGGAGTATGGCATCCAATAAGGAAGAACAGATGTCTGATAGGAAGGAGAAAGTTTAGAAGAGGGAAAAATTCTTACAAGAACATCCTTCCTTTATCAGAAAAGCTATTTCAAGCATCCCAGGAAGATCACCATGAAAGGTATTTCTCCTTTGGAAGGAGCTTTCAGCTTGCCTCTGTCAGTAATGTACTAATGCTGGATTAAATTCTGTGTGAAAGAAAGAAAGAAAAAGATGATTCATTAAATGTAACTTAACTTGAATTGAAGAAATGCTTTCAGATCCTCTCTAGCTCATTATAAAGAAAATTCTTTAAAGTCAAATTGCAGCCAAGAGATTTACCCAGCTACTGTAGTAATTAGCAAACCATATCAAGACCTATGTGTAATAGGCTTGACTGTAAAACTTTACTTGCAAATTACTAGCCATCCTAAAATTAGCACAATGTACCTGGTGGACTACAAAATAGAGATGTTAACTTGAGCATGCCTGTAGTCAACAGTTTTGAGCAGAACTACTACTGCTAAAGGAACTGTGAGTATTCAGAGAAGCAATTTAAACCAAAATCTTTATTGTGGTTTAAAAGGTTAAAGGTTAATTAGACAACTGGATGTTTTCACAACATACCTTCATATTCAGAATCTTAGACTCCTTGTCATCTTCTCCAATTCACACTCCATTTATATCATTTAACAAACCTCAATTGCTCACTGTCTTTACTTGTGGTTCCTCAATATGCAGATTTGCATAAATTTGGTGCCAGGAAAACAAGTTACATCAATCTGAGGTTCAGTTGACCGGCCGTTGATGCTGAATGCATCTCATAGCCCCTGACACCTGCAAACATTAGAATAAAAAGTACAGGAGTAATTCAATTCTTCTGTTAGTTAGAAAGCAATGTGGATTTTACAAATAATAAAGATAGGATGGGATAATCAAGCAACCTTAAAAAAAGAAAAAGTTTGTAAACTGGAGGAACTATTTCCAGTTGATTTGAGTGGAGAGGAGATACAACTGAAAAAACAGATATAACAGAAAACTGNAAAAAAAAAAAAGAGAGAAATTTGGGAAAGCCTGGAATTAGTCATTGTAAGATTGTGTAAGAGCACAGAGGACTTGAAAAATACAAATAGCAAAGTATCGCAGGATTAGGCCCTATGCATCTTCCTACCTCCCTAAGAAATTTTCCTTAAGGCTGTAAGCTAAGTGTACCTTCATATTTTTCTCTAGTGTTGAAGTAGCCAAGACAGTAACAGCATGGCCCAGGGGTTACACACATGACACTAAAACACTACACACAGATGTTATTATATTTGCTGTGAAATTGAAATACCTGCACTATTAAGGAGAAACAAAGAATCTTTAGAGGATGCTCAGAAAAAAGTCTCATCTCTCTGACAGTTGAGTACTTGGCCTTATTAGAAGGGTTATCCATCAGAAAAGGTGCCAGTCATGATGTTTCTTGTGATATGAACACCTTTCCAGTAGGAAGTTGATTAAGATCAGAGATTCATTTTACGTATGTCACTGACCAAGTGATTAATGAATTTAGTCACTACCAATCTGAGACAGACACAAACCAGTGACCTGGAGGTGAAAGGACTTGGATTATATTACCAGTCCTCTGATCCACCTCGTCCCTTGAATATCTAGCTCCGTTTCTACTTTTTACTTGTGCAATTTGGTGTAATATCTATATAGAGCTTATTGAGCATAACTTGTTTAGTGTTAGCAGCTCAATTTGCTGAAGCTTTTGTCCAAAAGCAGTGAACATTCACCTGAATATGTTGAACTCTTGCTGAGTCAAGTAAAAAGCTCCAGACCCAGTTCAAGCCATAGAAGTTACACTCATCAACAGAAGATTCAGCCTGAGGGATAAGAAAAGAAACAGCCCACCTGGAGACAATGAAAGGATTCAATGAAGCACTGGATGAACCCAGACCCTAATATTACTACTGGTCTGAACTCCTGCACAAGGGGTGGGGAATTCAGATTGCAAGGGTATAATTGCCCAGGGATTACTTTGTTCAAGGCCCCAGCTTGAGCTGCAGCACTATTAATAGAAAGGACTTTATAGAAGAATCTCTTTTCAGTTTATGGTTTCAGCACAAACAGAGTTGAACCTTTTACAGTGGCTGGCCTGCATAATTTCCATAATACACAAAGGATAACCACTACAGACACACAATATGAAATAGCATTCAATGGTCAATCACCATGTATTTGGGTCAGGTTTACTTAGCTCTTGCCATTGATTATATTAAATGCAATAATTCTCTGAAGAAATTGAACCCCCTTGCACACTAAAGCATTATTAGAATTTTTTATTGCCTGCTATATAAAAATTCTTCTGCAGGCTAAATGCTTATGACAAAGCAAATTTATAATACAGCAAAATGTCTGTATTAAGTGGGAAAAAAAGGAAAATAGAGAAAAAAGAACAAATTCAATTACATCTTTGAACCTCCAAAGGTTGATGAAAAAAAACCTCTGGAATATGAGAAAAAGTTTTACTAAATGTTGTGTTTCAGACTCCTATTTAAAAACCATTATTTTTTGCTGGACAAACAATAGCATTTTTTTTCTTGAATTTCTGAGCCACATAAATATATAGCAGTCTCTCAGGTTTTTTAATTTATTTGAAGACATTTTCCTTAATAATCCTTCCTTTAAAGATATGTCACTGTTTTAGCTGTTATCATTTTACCATTTTCAAGCCTAGTTGCTAGCAATCAGTTTTACAGGTTTACAGATTTACAGATTTAACTTCTTCATGTTCAAGTGTCTGTTTGTAATCACGCTTCCATTTTTATGACTGGGCCTCTTTAAAAAAAATAAATTACAGAAAACAGGGCTTTTTCTCTACCTGTTACTGACAGCAAAGTAATACAGCTGTTGGTATCAACAACCACCCATAATACTTTTTATTCTGTCTCCCTCTAGCTGGTTATTCTTGCCTTGGTCCTCCAAGGTTTTATACTGGTAGACTGATGGTCCTTTTGATGAAAGGATTGGTGTACAAACCAAAACTCTTATTTATTTGAAGGTAGCACAGAGTAAACCCAGGAAAAAGGCAATATTGCAAGGAGTACATCCACTAGACTGTCAGTCTTTTAATACAAACATATTTAATACATGGATGGACACATACAAACTTACTACATACTTATATCTCTACTGATAAGTAAATAGAGGCATACATAAATATAATTCCTAAATACACACACGTCTCAGGCCCTGTAAACAGATACTGTCTCCATTACTCAAGATCTATTTGTACTATAAAATACTGTACCTGTGGATTTTGAAAAAAATGCTGGTCCCACCATATAGTTTAGTTTAATATTTCTGAGATGAGTGTAAATTCTTCAATTTTTATAAGTACATGTACTCTACTCAACAACTTAACAAACACCTTCATCAACTGCTGAGATTATTTCCTGAGTGCATACAAAAAAAGGATTAAATTAGTATAGAATTGACAGTGACTTTATTATGTATGAAACTAGGACTCAGTTTTTCAGAATGTTATTACGGAGTGTACCTTTTATTTCCACAAGTGCTTTAAGAAACCAAGTGTAGTGAATATTTGTGCCAATAAACATTTGCATGAGGAGCTCTCATGTTTGTGAAATTAAAATCTCTATTAATATTTCAAATGTCTATCTCTGCTACTCAGATGATATTTATTTTTTATCATAAAGGCATCACAACCCATAACAGCAATGAACTACTTATGAGTGTATATAAGTATCTGAAGGGTGGGTGTTAAGTGGATGGAGCCAGGCCCTTCTCGGTGATACTAAGCAGTAGGATGAAAGGCAGTGGAGCACAAGCAGAAACACAAAGTTTTGCCTGAACATGAGGAAGAACTTCTTTATTGTGAGGGCGACAGAGCACTGGAACAGGTTGCCCAGAGAAGAGTCTCTGGAGAAGAGTTGCAGAGTCTACTTCTCTAGGGATATTCAAAAAGTCATCTGGACACAATCCTGAGTAACTTGCTCTATGGGACCTGCTTGAGCCAGGACATTGGTCTGGATGACCTTCAGTGGTCCCTTCCAACCTTACCCATTCTGTGACTTTGTGATTTCAGTGCAAAAACTCTTAAAAGGTGAAAACCACAGTTACAATGGCTTCAACAGATGTTTTGAATTGACATTGAGAATTGACTGTCAAGTTCTTTAACAAAACATTAGAGGAATTATCTGAGTGAAACAGGTTGGTGGTAGTGAGCTTGAAGGGGTATTGGAGGACATTCTGGAAATCATTAGTGCTTAAATAGACAGTTTAATGGCCAGGTAAGAGAAGTACACTAAAACAGATAAATACATGACTACAGGTAAATCAAATGGCATTATTACATTACACATGTAAGATGCTCAGAGGATGAAGAAAAGACACCTTGAGTCCTTTTTACTCTTACTTCAACTTTTTTTTTTTCCTTTTTAAGCCTCTTTATGCTATTTTGGCAGGAGAAAGCCCTTTGCAAAGTTTCCTGAAAACACGCAAGAATTCTAAGGTGAATCTTTACAGATTACTTACAATTTTTTGAGGTTTGAAGAAAGTTAAAATAGCTCACAAATCACAAGCTGGAAATATAGACTGCAGAATGCATTTATGAAGAATAATTAACATCTATGTATGTATGTATGTATGTAACTATCTATTAACATCTATGGGTTTTCTTTTTGTCAATGAATCACTCATGATGTGACTCATTGTTATTTGTAACTGTCCTATTTGTGAAAACACATTTCAGCATCAATATAATTTGTAAATGTTTCTTTATATTGATGACTCTATTCAGTGATTGCATTTCTAAACCAGGTTTTAAGGAATCTTCTGTATCCTATATAAATACTGAAGTAAGAGAGAGGGAGAAAAAGCAGAGTGGTCACAAAAATACATGAACACAGGGTGCACCTGTGGGGGCTGAGGGGATCCAGTGCAAGAAGTGGTCAAGGAGGTAAATGGTTTGGAAACTTCACTTTGCTCAAGAAACCTGTCATGGGCAAAGAAATATATGTTGAGAGAACATGTGAGAACAACCACTCTTTGTTTTTCCCTTAGAGCTGTTTCTTGGCTAAGATAGGTAAGACTTCTCTTACCTGAAAAGAATTCCTTTTCTCACAAGTGGGGGAAGGGAAGAGAAGGGGGGAAAGGGAACAGCTGAGAAGGCAGCACAGCGCATGTCTAAAGCCCTTCAATATATATAGCCAAGGAGACCTGTGGCCTGGGTGTGTGTGTTCCTTGCCACCCAGCTGTGAGTTCTGGCAGCTGTGTAGTGTTCCTGAAATAAACTTCCTTTCTTTCTTTTAAGTCCATGGCTTAGCTTTCTGATGACCTGCGTGAACACTGCAGCTTGCAGCACCTCATCTTGGAGAAACATCAGGAAGTCACAGAACAGCAAAGGGCTGATAAGCATGTATTTCTGAGGACTTTGATTATGCCAGTAAAAGCATAGCTAGGAAGAGGAAAGAAGTGAGATCAGAAAGCAGAACAAAAAAAGAAACACACCAAGAAAAAAAAGGGAAAGAAAGTAAGTGGGAATGATGGAAACTTTAAAGCAGCAAAAGTTCTGCACTGATGGTTATTTTTTCCACAGAAAGGAATCTGGAAAGCTGTATGAAAAACCACGAGATTTGGAATGTAAGAGGAATAAATGGAAAGGAGAGGTAGTCAGTGGTGGTATCCAAGAAGACAGCAGTAATGATGAAAGCATTAAAGAAAAACTGAACAAAATCCCAAACAACCACCAAAGATAATAAATTGAAGGAAATAGCTAATGGGAAAGATTCCTTCACATAACCAAGCAGTCATGCATGAGTGACTCAGTGTTCATATCACCATTTGTGAATATTAATTGAACTGCAAGAGGAAATCAGAATTGTACTATAATCTGCTGATAAACATTGGACTAAGACTGGTCTGGAAACCCCTATGCTTTCAACATGTTCATTAGGAAGACTTTAAGCTTTGGACTCCTGCAACTTGTCTATCAACAATATTTTACTCAATTTTCCCTCACAGCCATATTGATAATTATGGGCTGAGCTGTGTAACTGCATGTTTATCATTCAATTGCACTGATTTTGAGATTTTTTTGTGTGTGTTGATTTGCATTGGAATCACGTACAAAGTGCATGGTTTGTGAACACAAAATTAATAGAAATGGCAATGCTTCTGTAGAGGACCATGACTTAGCAGACATTACATTTCACTTAAAAGTTCAGAGATAAAACATTGCCCAGTGAAAATTCATGGAGGTATTCTCATTTTCAGTATTTTCTAGAAGTTTCAGAGAAAATGCAGGCTAACTGAGTTTTATGTACAAAACAAATTCCACTTTACTGAAATTACATTTATTATGCATTAAGTTTATCTTGCTTCTTTATACTACTTTTTTCTTGTTTCCAGTTGGATACAACCAGTATATAATTACTGTGTACACATGAACACACATACCTTTTTCCTCCTGATGTTTAAATGTGTCACTCCAGCCATTAAAAGATGTTCTTTACTAACTTTCATTTGTAGCTGCATAGCCTGGCAATCAACATTCACTTTCAATACTAAACTCTAACTTCCAGTTGCAGATGAACTTGGTTCAGGAAAATTACCTCATCACAGACTCTAAAAATGACTAATTTTCCTTGACGTAAGGAATCTCATTCTTTTTTTGTCACTGAATGGACAGACTGTTCTGCTAGTTAGATTATGAAATGTTCTTGACTATTTAGAGATAATTTTAGAATTCTTTGCACACAGTACACTAGCTTTAGGAGTGAACATAAAAAACGCATTCAGTTTACAGAAAGACAGATGCGACTTCTGCAGCATGCTGTCATGGCTCAAGTCAAAGATTTGGGATTTTATGATTGAGCCAAATTGCAAATAATAAACATAGGACCAATATTTAATGTGATTTTCTACTTACACTCAGCATACACAAAAAAAAAAATCAACCCAAAATACAGCAACAGGCCAGTGAATTATATGAAGAGTCCAGTAAATAAAAACATTAGATGCTTTATACTTTATCTATCCTTGTAATAGGTTATAAAATCACAGAATTGCAGAATCACAAAATCAGTTAGGTTAGAAAATGCCTCTGAGATCATCAAGTTCAACCTGTGACTGAACGCCACCCTTTCAGCTAGACTGTGATACCAAGAGCCACATCCAGTCTTTCCTTAAACATCTCCAAGAATGGTGACTCCACCATCTCCCTGGGCAGCCCATTCCAACAACAAATTACCCTTTCTGTGAAGAAATTCTTCCTAGTGTCTACTCTAAACACCCCCTGGTGCAGCTTAATACTTGACCTAGGAGAAGAGACAGACCCTGACCTGGCTACAATCTCCTTTCAGTTAGTTGTAGAGAGTGAAAAGGTCCCCCTAAGCCTGTTCTTCTCTAGACTAAACAATCCCAGTTCCCTCAGCCACTTCTGATAGGGCTTTAGCTTCAAACCCTTCACCACCTTCATTGCCCTTCTCTGAACATGGTGCAACACCTCCAAGTCCTTCACAGAATCATAGAATCATCAAAATAGGATGCCTGAGAATAATTTTAAACTTAGCCAACATAATTCAAAATCCTAGTTCACATTGCAATCAAGGATCTGGAGCATATTTTAAAAACTGGGCAAGTATCCCTACATTATATTACAGATGGTACAAGTGAGGTAATTATATTAGTAAGGCAGGACATTTATGCTTTGTTGCTGCCTGCATAAAATCATTTTGGAGTATAATTAATCTCAAAGACAAGTTTTATTAATTCTGAATATGATTGAGAAACCTGGCACAAACTCTTATGAAAGTAGAGAAAGTTTACATGGAAAAGTGATTATAACTGTTGTCTCTGATCAAAGCCTGATATGAGCTGCATTGGATTGAGAAGTTCAGAGTGTATGAACTTCTAATGATGTCCCTGTTTTTGAAATTTGGTCGTAAACATTGATCCAATGTGGAAAACAGTGAATAGAAAATTACAAGTGAAAATTACTGCTAGAATTTTATTAAAGTGTTTTAATATTAATCAGAGCCAGTGCTTTAATGCATTTTTAAATCTCTATATAGTTTCTAAAATAAACAATATACAGAAAAGTGCTTTATCTAACCTGAACTGCCATAAGCTCAATAAGCTAATATTACAGACTTGATTGAACTGTAAATCTACAATAAGATCTTTCTTTAGTCCCCCAGGTTTTCTTTCTACAGTCTTGTTAAAATGAGTTCAATGAAAAATCAGACCATGAAAAGTTAGAAATATGCAACCAGTTACCTCTCTGAAATTAAACCCTAGGATTTGAAGTCTTTGAAGGGACAAAAAAAAATTGCTTTGGTATTTGACATTTAAATTGTTAAATTTTGTAAAACATTTCTCTCTACGAAATTTTTAACATTTCAAGCAAAGGCTGCATTTTGTTAATATTTATTACCCCACTGCCTTTGCAGTTAAAATCAATCTGAATTTGACCTTCAGGTAAAGGTGAGTACTTTCCTCAGTAGCTTCCTTTTATATAAATGGACAGTAATAAAAATTTGAGCCAATGTGTTTTCAAACTCAACAAAGGTAGTTTTTTTTCTGCTTTGCCCTTCTGTTCAATAAATGAACACCTATAAACATCTCCAGATTACTTTAAATACTATGTTTTATCTTGTAAATGGAGGTACCTTTTCAAGAAAATGGTTACCTGAAGACAGAAATATCTAATCAATATTGACCACACATACTGCAATTTTATTGCAAATATGTGGTTTTGTACTTATACGAGGAAATATCACAACTCTTGGTTCTACATTATCAGATTCACTTTTCTTTCGTTGACCAGATACTCCTGCACTGCCAGAAGTCATAAATCTTTTCCAGGGTATGTAAATAGGTTTCTCAGTTACAACTTTCTGAAAGTAAGTGTAAAGGATCTTGTCTCTTAATCACAGAATCACAGAATATACTGAGTTGGAAGGGGCCCTCAAGGATCATCAAGTCCAACCCTTAGTCCTGCACATGACCATCCCCAAGAGTCACACTGTGTGCCCAAGACTATGATCCAAGTGCTTCTTGAACTCTGTCAGGCTTGGTGCTGTGACCACTTCCCTGGGGAGCCTGTTCCAGTGCCCAGCCACCCTCTTGGTGAAGAACCTCTTTCTAATATCCTCCTAAACTAAACTTTCCCTGACACAACTTCAGGCCATTCTCTTGGGTCCTGTCACAGAGATCAGTGTCTGTCCCCACTACTCCCCTCACAAGGAAGTTATAACTGCAGTGAGGTCTCCCCTCAGTTGTCAGACTTGAGGGGATGCTCTTTGCTCTGAGCCCTTTCGGGTGCCGGCAGGGCTCCAGGAGCCTCAGAAAGGAAACAGCATAGCCGAGGCTTGAGGATGCACGCAAAGAGGGTTTATTCAAACCGTCCCGGGGTTTTAAAGCCCTGGGGCGGGCCCAGGGAGCAGGGCTATCATTGGATGAGGTTCCGGGTGTAGGGGAGTGGTTTGGGGGCCCGGGTAGCCAATGGGAGAGGGGGAGGATCCATACCCAGCAGGAACCAGGGATTGGGGGAAGGATGGGGAAGGATGGGGGAGGCAGCCAATAGGGTTAGGGGAAGGGCGGAGCTGATCTCAGCCGAGCGAGGGTGCCTGGCAGTGTCCCAGCAAACCACGTGGTCGCTGCCGGGTGGCTGCCTTACAGAGCTTAAGGGGACACTTATTACTACTAAACACAAGAGGTAAACAGTTGTTTGCTTCTTTGATCCTGGAATGGTTTCCGTGGTGATGATTTCAGTTCTAGGGATGTATTTTTCCATTTATCGTAGGTGTCTCTGTTCCCCACACTCAAGTCTCCTCTTCTACAGACCTCAGCTACTCCTCATATGGTTCCCCTCAAGGCCCTTCACCATCTTTGTTGCCCTCCTTTGGATGCTCTCTAATAGTTATTTTTCTTATGTTGTGGTGCCCAAAAATGCATGCAGTATCCGAGGTGAGCCAGCACCAGTGCAGAGCAGAGCAGGACAATCAATACTATGGGAGACAGGAGGGATTGGAGGGATAATTATAAAAATGCAAAGTATGAAGAGCCAGAACTCTGCAGATGCAACATGTTCACAGAACACGAGCCAGAAAAGAATTGTATTCTCTCCTTCAAGATAAAAATTTAGCAGATTCTCTTGAGAAGACCAGAAAAACTCCAGGCTTCAGAAGAAGGAGCTGAAGAACATTAATCAAAAGAAACAGAAACTTTGCTCTCCTGAAATGAACATCTAGTCTGGTACTGAAAGGATTATTGTCCCAAAATAGTGTAAACCGAAATCCTCTCTCTCTGTTACAATGGTGTCTTAGTTTAGAGGACCAGGAGAGGGGTCCAAGGTCTGAACCTAAAAAAAAAATAACCACAGGTAACTATGAGTTTCTAATTTTAAATGAACTTTACTTGAGGGGAAAAAAAAAACAACAATACCGGGAGCAAAAGGAATAACAGTTTCAACGTCTTATATATATATANTGCCGCAGTTAAGCGGGAAAACGCTGCTTACACGCGCCTCGGCTGTTCACTGGGATGCCGCGATTAAGCGGGAAAACCGCCGCTTACACGCGGCTCAGCTTTGGGGGACTCGACAAACCGTCTCCAGGCAGGGACCCGGCCAGCAACTGCTCCCTCCGAGACGTCTCCCTCCGCGCGCGCGGCACTCACCCGCACCCGCACGTCCCGAAGCAAAAACAGAAGGAAGAAGAAAAAAAACCGAGACCTCGAACTTCCCGCCCCTTCCCCCGTTTCCTTTTGGAGTCCCCTTCCCAAATGTCCCCCTGGGACACATGCTCCCAGCATGTCCATTCCGGTGGAAAGAAAAGGAAAAAATTCACAAAGGAAATCAAAACCATAACAAATGGTAATACAGGATTCTGAACATGTTTCATCTGGCATTCCAGCTGTGCCAGTTTCACAAAATACACTGAGAACATTTACTTCACATTTCTCCCCTTCTAGAATAAATTCAATGATATCCAGGTTGCACATCTATAAAATTGTTGATTAACATTTTTAAACTATCCTGGATTACAAAACAATCACCATCAGTGTGTATCACGAAAAGTTCTAGATGGTACCATATTTAACTAGAAAAATGAGAGGGTTATCCTTAACAAGTACCATGAAAGAATGACATCACTAGAAGGAGGAAGATTTCTGTAGATGCCAAGGACATCCACTAAACTCAGCTAGAGGCTGAGTACGATGACAGCAAGGGGGCTCATTACGGCTCATTGCAACAACTCATAATGTGTGCCTGTGATCACACAAAATCAGCATTGGTGACGTTCTGAGCATGCCTGGTCTGGGCACTGATTTAGTTTTCTCTGGGACTTCAAAATTACTATTGGAATGGAAATACTATTTTCACAACTGACTGTACTGTTTGTAAGATAAGGAGGTAGAGAACATACAACTTAAATTGTTGTATCCTGGCAAAAAGAGTCCAGTCAAATTTTCATTTCATAAACAGGGCTGAACTCTCTCATAAATTGGAGTTGGCAAAGCCTTTTGAGTAGCAAGGAAGCCAAAACCTTCAGTATTCATTACAAGAGGAAGACAATTTCTTTTCACTAGTGATAGATTAGCCCTACACAGCAGGGTCTCAGGAACTACTTGAAGTAAAGTTAGTAGGAAGAAGACTGACAGCATAATCCCTGAACAGCCACAGGTAATCAATGAAAGAACAATAACCCACACTCCATGATTAATTTCCCAGCAGTATTCCCAGACAAGTTAATGATGTTGCAAGGAAATTAAACCACATTGTCCACATCTTGCATTTCTTCCTAAATGAACAAGAAAACAAACAAGCTATTATTAAATAGACAAGGTAATTAAAGTTGTAATGCTTTTAAATTATGAAGCCAGTTTCCTGGAAACACTGACTATATATATTAAGGAAAATATTTTTTAAATTCTTTACTAGTGAAAACCTGGTGCTCTAAGGTAATGATCCACCTTAGAAATCTGCCTCAAGGGGAAAAAAAAAGAATTGTAGCAAGTGTCTCACTTTAAAAAAGAAGTATTTCTAATTTCTATAAATTTTAGAACAAACTGTTGTCTCCTCCTGTTTTATCTCAGAATATTTAACATTCATGAAAAAATACGCTACCCTTGAAGACATCTCAGATAGGACATTAAGTGTACAGTATTTTAGCATATACAGGATGGAAAGATCAAGTGAAAGTATTCTGTACTACAGAACTTGCTGTACTATTTGAAAATCACTCAATATTTTCACACAGTAATTGATGATCGTAACTGATAAGTAACACTGCAATAAAAAGCTAGAAAGGGAATCCTCACTAATATGTTCTTATAAGCCCATAAAATTTTAAAATTTATTTTGCCCTCTATGGCAACAAGCAGTTTTAGTAGTTAGTTTCTGTATTTATATTATCTTGCTTTGTTTTTCCAGCTGATGCCAAGCCACTAGGCTAATTTTAATGCTTTAACTCACTGAACAGATTAAAACAACAGCACAAGCAAACAAAAGAACAGCTTTCTCATCAGTAACAGGAACATGCAAAATTTTCATTTAGTAATTTGGTAATAAAAATTGCTTCTAACAGCTATGCTTTGCATAATACATCCAAAGAAAGAGGAAAAAACTACAAACCCAACAACAAAAGGCAAACATGAAATTCGTCATCCTACCGGCCATAAAGCTCAAACTCCTTCCCTGCAAACATTTCCTGAAAACAAACACTCTGGAAAAAGCATTTTTCCACTTTCCTTGGAAAAACAAGTCTTTGCTACCAACATCTCTCTAACACCTGTGTTTAAACCCAGCTGCAGAATACGTAAAAACTCTTAGGACATGCAAAATATCCAAGGCTACAGTCTCAAAGTTATGGTATCACAAAATATTTTATTCCCACAGGAATTATGACAATGATGGATGACCTCCTATTCTGCTGTAAAATATTTCTAAAGATCCTTACTCTGATAATTAATATATATGGTTAATGCTAATATACCATTAATACATGAGCCAGGGACAGATCCCTTAGTTCAGGACAGCATACCTGCTCATGTATAAATCAAGTCTAGTCGCAACTTTATCTTCCAGGACAGCAGTGAGCATAAACAAGTTACTGTTATTATCAGGCAAGCAAACTGTTATTGTCAGTCAGACACACAAGTATGATCAAAAATAAATTACTTGAAAACAACCAATTTAATTTATATGTAAGTTGGATCAAGGCCAAACACATAGCAGAATGAAGGAGTGAAATATGTTTTCAGGTAGTTCTCTCTTGCTGCATTTTAAATAAGATTTACTTCCATGGAAGAGCAGCTGATGTGTGCATGGCTCTGTAACTCACAATATTGAAACAGTCCCAGTAAAGAAGAGTAATTGCCTCTTGTACACAAATGGTTCTCTGTATGCTTGTATGGTCTTTTAGTGTTCTGGGACAAACTAGTTGAAGTGTCATAAAAAATCCTCCATGATATTATAAATGTTGAATAGGCAAAATGAATAGATGCAGAGTGCATAGAATAGTGCAACTCATAAGCGTTATCATGTCAGGCCTTTAGAATTTTTACTGAATAGACAGCACATGATGCATACAGCATAAAAGTCAATTAGCAGCTGAGTGAGCTGCAGAGATAACAACCTACAACCCATCAGCATATGTTTTAAATATAATTAAAACATTTCTCTTTCACTCATTAGTATCTTAATTTTGTTTGTATTTAATTCTCATCATTTTTTAAAGTTAGCAAAACATTGAAGTAACATCTCCATTTTTATTACAATGACACAAACTTTTAAATCAGCATGGCTACCATGGTAAGCAATAGAAAAGTTATTAACTTTTTTAATTTGATTTTGTCAATTAAATTCTGTGCATTTTCTAACAAATGAAGTTTAACAGTTGAACAAAATGCCTGCTGTAACTCCAGGCAGCAGAAAATAAGCTGCCTCTGGGAAGAAATTTATTAAACTTGTCCATTCCCACTGAGACCCACACTGAACTCAGAATTACACAGCATGCATGCTGTATCCAGAAGATCATGATTTGCCTTTCAGTCAGATGCTTCCTGCTGCTGGTGAAACTTAAGCTGTATTCCCTGAAACAGTTCAGCTTGAGAATTATTGCACTGCCATAGTTACAAGCTAAAATATATGGCAGTCTCAGAGGGCTACAGAAAAAAAATAAATTGGTGATCTGAGAAGAAAAATTACCTCTCTGTTTGGAATTTTATATATATTTGAGACCTTTTGCACTTATGCATGTTACATGTCTCTAAAGTTTAACTGAGTAACTCAGAAACACCTTAATAGTGACCTACTTCACCTGCAGTGCCCCAAATGTGGTCCAATAGTTTGTAACACATTAGTGTTATGTACCAAAGACGTTACAAGAATTTTTTTCAGACATCAGTTCATTAGTAAAGCAATTCTCTTAAAATATATTTTTTAAAAAAATTTAAAATGATGTTTTTCTCAAGAGAAACCGTGCAAATTTGGATGTCTGACAGAAAACATTCATTCATTATAACTTCTGCAATTGCATGCTGTTAACAGCATCCTGAGGCATTGTTAGTGCCTCCAACATAACAGAAAAGGTGACAGCTATTTTAAAACCTAGAACTGAATCAAATCCCCACCTGGATTTTCTTCAAGTGAAGGCACAAGGATATAGGGGTAACTCTTGAATCAAATCCAGGGTATGCTTTCTAATGAGAGAACTGAAAGCTCTTCACTCTTGTACTGTATAATAATGTACATGCTGTACATGGCAGGACTTGGTCGATTGTGTAATTTTTAGGAATATGCTCAGGTTACTTAAGGAGTGATGAACAGAAAGGGTACAAAGTTATTACTATACACATCTCCAATCCCCTACTTGAATGAGTAAGTACAATACTGGGATTATTATTAACCAGAAGCTTAGAGTCAGATCCCATATCTATGGAGGAAATACTCAGAATATCAAACAATATCCTCAGCAATAGGAATTTATGTGATTGAGTATCCAAATGAGCAAACAGTCTTTACTCAGTGGTTAGAAATGTAACAATCAGAAAACAGTTATTAAAATGAAAAATAAGATGGATGGGTATTCCTTGAGGAGATAATCCACGGCTCACACATAGTCAGTCCATCACATGTCTGGGAGCTTTCAGTTACACGTAATGAGATCTAACATTCATTAAAGAAATTAACATGAATTTTTGCAAGCCATCCCAATCAAAAATCTGAAAAATCCTCTTTTCATAGGGTACAGAATGTCTAACCATTTTTTCTTATTCATGCATATGTAGTCATAGAAAATTACTATAATGTATTTAATACATAGCTTCCATTAGGTCTTCAGGTATAGTGCTACATAAAGCAGTGATAGACACATTTTGCTTGTCTAATATCTTTCAGAATGATCCTCCCAGACACTTATCTGTTCACATTGTGCAATTACACTTATTCTTCTCCTCCACAATATCTCAAATTTCTTATGCTATTTCCCAGAACTGTTATGAACATCAGTCATTTACTCTTTTTGCCAAACACTTTTCTGCTTGGCTACATTTTTTTGATTCTCTCTTGCTTTTTTATTTAAAGTATAAAGTGAGTAGTACAAAAGATTGAGGCAAAATATGAGCCAAGGCAAATTGTAGTAGAATGGTTTCTAATCCCACTGATAGCTGCAAGACCTCGTAAAAGGTATCTGTTTTTCCTTACTGCAGTCTGCCAGAATTTGTAGGTACAAGATAGAGAAATTCCAAGAGGAACTCGTAACTGAAAAGTATGTTGATTAAGATTTTAGTTTCACTGTCTAAGATGTTTTCTCATATTTGGAAAAGAAAATTTATAAAAAAACAGAACAGATTTTAGCATACAGTTTTAACTTTCTTACTGATTTAGAAAACAGCCTAATGAAGTTATGCTCTATTATGCATGTTAAGAATTTTCAAAATGTTAATAATAATGAGATTTTAAATGTCTTTCAAAAAGTGCTTCTCTTCAATGGAAAACTGAAAAAATAACTGGAAAAATAATCATATTCTCCCTTGTCACTAAAAAAAAATTGATGATTGCAACAGTTTCAGAGACAAATGCTATAAACTGATCAGACAATAAAGATGTTATCATTGTCATTCCTTCTCAGACTGAAGTATATTACAAAAAGTTTCAGAGGTCTATTACAGTTAAACACAATTTTATACACATTTATATACTGATTTACATAACAGATGAAGATTTTATGCAGAGCAAAAGTTCTTGTACTTCTGGCAATGCAAATCATTCAGCCATATATGACCACATGGCTTCAAAGCAGGTTAGCCCACAACCTGTAATTCAATGTATACCATCACTTTAAAATGTCTTTAATTAGCAAGCATGTGGAAAGCTAAGATAAACTAGTTTCATATGCAGAAATCTGAATCCATTGTAAATACAGTGTAACTTTTTTCCTGTCCATATATATATTCAATAGAAGATCCAGTGAGGGAAAAAAGCACTCCTGGAAGTTATAATCAGACAGACTAGAAGTCTGAGCAGTAAAAAACACTTTCCTTAAAAAGCAGTTCAAAAAAATTCTAGTCTGAATGATGCAAGGAACATTCCACTGAAGTGTGGTGTTCCCACCAAAAGTAATCACAACTGGTATGCCCAGAGATCCAGCAAAACTTCTGCAAAGGTAAGACACTGGATTACTTCCAAGAATGACCAGCTCCGCATATTCCATATGCCAACAGGAGAGCCTGCACACTCTGCAGCAGAAGATCTTTCAAATAATGTCTGTTGAGTGAAGCCAAATGGCCTCAGATTAGCTGAGGGACAACAAGAACATTTCAGCTACTAACGCTGTCAGGGCATGAGCATTGCTCCCATACGCAGGACCACTCTACTGTGCAAGCAGGCCAAGCCAGTGTTCAGCCACTGTGCACAGCTCCTTTGACTTTGGCAAAACATGGCACTGCTATGCTTGTAAGGAAGCAAAAGGACCCAGGCAGTTACAGAGCAGAGCCATTCATTTCTTAGTACTATCCAAAGGGAGAGTGTCAAGACAATGTAGCCAGATTTTCCTCAGTGAGTGTCAAGTAACAAGACGAGGCAACAGGAAGAAAGTGATGCACACGAAGCTCCACCTGAATATGAGGAAGACTTTCTTTCGTGTGCAGCTGACTAAGCACTGGAACAGATTGCCCAGAGAGGTTGTGAATCTCTCTCGCTGGAGATACTCAAGATCTGTATGGACCCAATTCTGTGCCACAGACTCTAGAATCACCCTGCTTGAGCAGGGAGGTTGGACCACATGATCCACTGTGGCCTCTTCCAAATTGACCCATTCTGTGATTTCAGAAAAAGAAGGGAAGAAAAAGATGAAGTAAACAAAACCTCTGGTTAGTCTCTATATTAGGCACATTAGGTAGGTACAGGACACCTTATCTTCCAAAAAATTTCAGAAGGCATCCGTATAGAAAACGTGATTTTAAAAAGATGTATTGGCATGTCATCATTCTAGATGATCAAAGTATTCTTACAAGTACAAAAGTATTCTGAGTGATGACTTAATGCATTGTAACACAGTGCAGTTAAATTTTTTATTTTCTCAGATTAAAGTTACTGGAGTACTTTAAAGCACTTGTTCACCATGTATTACATTTATGGCACTGCAGTATTTCTACAATATTATGCTACTTCTGTGAGTAACAGACATATTACACAAGGATGGTATTTAAGCAAATGGAGGGATTTGTATATTACATGTAGTGTGTGGCTGGTGGTTAGTCTGTCTTTCTGAAATGGAAGGATTAAATCAGTAAACTACAATTAATTTCATTTATAATAAAAACTGCATAGGAGAAAACATTATGTCCCAGCTGATTACAAAAACCTATTTCAGGAAATGCATATTTTTGAAGATGCAGAAGTACTGTAACATTTGTGCTATTATTTAAGAACCATTAAGTACAATTGTGACAGTAACTCTATTAAACATTTTATAGTCTTCTCAGTGCAGGTTTATTTTCCACATCAACTTTTGCTCTTTTACAATATTGTTCTAATAATTCAGTATCTAAGCAAAGCCTCACTTCAACAGATTAAGGTTAGCAGGACATTTTTCTGTAAAGGGATAAAAAACAGTTTTCTGGCAAAAAGTCTGCCTCATCTACATGAATTATAAGTCATTTAAAATAATTTGCTGTCTCTAGGTCTCTCTAACCTTGCAAGGAAAATTTTAAGTGTTGCAGAGGCAAATTTACATAAATGCAATAAAAGTTTCAAATCTTGGATTTGTACTTCCCAAAGTACCTTTTTGCCATTAACTTTTGGGTTTAATGGATAAAAGAAATGAAGTCTTTGTTCTAGCAATTTGAAATAACAGCATCTCCTTACAGTTCTTTGGGTGAAAATATTAATGAAGAGAAGTCAGAATATGAAGGTGATTTAAAGGTGATAAAGGTGATAAGAAGCAAATCTAATCTTGATCAGTGTGTAGGAAGCATCCCCCTGGCGGGTCCTGGTCAGAACAGGTGCTGATACAGAATTTGTAGTTAACTGTACCACAAGGGCAACACGCTCGTCTTGGAGCTGAGGACAGATGATGTGGACACACTTTTGACCTCAGAAGAATGTATGGTTGTCAGAGGTCTAGAATCTACTTCAACAGCTAGAAACATGTTTTTATGAATTTTGGATAAACAAATTGCCTTTGTAAATCATATCACATTTCTGAAACAACAGTTGGTCATAAAGATTAAATCTAGATTTTTGACCTTTTATGTCTTTCTCAAATCTATCTGATAGAAACAGCCTTCAACTATAGTCAGTATCTAAATCTTCCCAGAGTCTGGGGTTGTTCAATTATGCCAGTCAGTAAAAATACTTTCTGTTTAAAACCAAAATAATTTTTAGATTGTACATTATGTCATGACATTTGGCTAGAAAAATAAAAAAGCCTGAGTACCTGTACATCAGTGTCTGTACTAGTTCTGGTTGCAGGAAGTATTGAACAAAATATATTTCCATCTGTGAAGGAATGCATTTCTATACAAAGCCAAATGTTTTTATTTGACATATCTGCCTGCTTTGATGGTAAATATTATCAAGTGTGCCAGGGACAGAGTAGAAAGAGTGGGATAATTTTTGATGAAACAGGAATTATGACCAAAACCAAAAATTAAATTAACTATTAAATAAGTAAACATTGATTTAAGGCAAGTGCAATGCATTAGTAAAAATAATTAATTAGCACCTTTGAGATGGCTACCACACAGCACTTCTATATATAAAGACTCCAGTTGACAAAATGTTCTTGATTCATGTTAAAAGCTTGATTCATGTTACATGTTAAGTTCCTAAATACTGGATAATTCTGGCATCCATCTCAAGAGAATCCATATTAATCACATGACAATCATTAATGCTCCACACATAATAAAAAAAAAGGGTAATTTCTGTTAAGATAGCTTAGCATTACCTAATAATCCTCTCAAGAGGTCATTTCAGTCACTTTATCCTTGCAAATCCAAAAGATGATTCAAGGTTTCTTTCTGCCATTTTAAAACATGTCTATTGTGCGTTCCTTCTCTAGCATAGCACTCAGTGTATTTTTGAAAATTAATCGTATGGAATGGCATTATCCTGTGTAAGAAAGTTTTAAGACATGAAAAATACTTAAGAAAAAAACATGGGTCTTGAAATGCTGAAGAAGAAGTTTGCTAGATCTTAGATTGAAGATTTTTCCATGATGCTCAAAAAAGTAATGCAAATTCTCTTATTATTTTTTCCTCTGAAAAAAAAAAAACAAAACCCAAAAACACAACAACAAAAAACAAAACAAAACAAAAAAATCCACTAAGACTTTAAGTAAAGCTGTCCTGGATTCAAAGACAAAATTCATAATTTTTTAGAAAAACATAACACTTAACACTAGTATTCTATACTTAATTGAAAATACCCAGAAAAATCCAAAATCTACAAAGTGGGTATAACACATGAAAGAGCTTTAACTTGAGCTTATGAATTATAAACAGTCCTGGTTTTGATGTTTACTGATTACCACTAAGAGTAATAAGACAGCAGTTTGCTAAACATAGCATGGATGACTAAAGCATCTTGTCCTTAACACAACTTTTAACCAAGTTTCCTTCTACAAACTTTTCATTCTCATTCTGACCTTAAAACTCTGGGTCTTCACAAAACACAGGACAAACCTCCCTTTACGGAGAGTTCTATCAACCATCTCAAAACAAAAAAAAAAAATCTTTCTGTTCATTAAAACACAGTTTGTGTGTCTTGCTGGTCATTATCGGCCTTTGCTGAGATGCAGATCAGTTCTGGCACTAAAAAGTCACAGTGAATTGGAAGGAAAGATGAAACATTTGGACTTTTTTTAACCCCTGTATCCCCATGAAAAGTAGGTAAGGGAAAGAGGCCATCAAGTTTCTAAATATAGAATGGACACTTTCAAGACAAAAATGTTAGACAAGTTTCTGCATACATGAGGACTTTTTCTTTTTACCTAGGGTATCTCAAAAATTTATCACTTTTCTCCCAAAATAAACTGTGCCTATAAAGCCTCCTATGGCCTGAGGCCACCACAACTACAACAAAAATATGTGAAGAAGAAAGAAAGGAAGACTGAAGAATTTATTTTCCAAATTTCAGCAACTATGTCTTTCCCCTTCTTTTCACTAATTAAAAATTCTTATTATATGCTTTTCACTTGGCAGCTGGTACTCAGTGGAGTAGTTGGAAAATGTTTTTGGCTTCCCAAAGTGATTTCCCTGTTCTTGTGGGAGGCAGGTGAGTGTTATATTTGAAGTCACAAAGAGATGGTTTCTTAACATAGTCCTCATCAGTTCCATATGTACACACACACCCCCAAATCCAAACTGCACATTTCATTACATAGGAGGGCCGTAAGAGTAACTCCAGGTTAGTAGCAGTCTGCCAGTGGTTTGTTGCTGGCCTGACATGGAAGAAAAAGAACACTTAGCCATGTTGATCAAAAATCCTAAACTTTTCAATTATTATGAATATCAGGAAATTTTTTCATAATTCTCTTTTTCATTCTTCTTCTCTTCTCAGCCTTCCTTTGTCTAATCTTATTTATATTCTTTTTTCTTATTTCTTTGCCACTTCATTTATAATAACCTGCTCTTTCATCACCTACCCTTTCCTGCTTTTTATTTTTCGTTTCTAGTAATTCATCTTTCTGCCTTCCAGCCTTGAGTTCTGCAGGGAGATAAGATATATATGAATATATAGAGGAAAAATTTAGTTTCATTTAAGTTGATAACACAGCTCTCACTGTCATCAGCAGAGACAGGGTTTTAGTTCTGTACTGACATTTAATATGAAACTTCCGAATAGTTTTCCCCTTTGTTTGTTTTGTATGTGGATTTTTGATAAATAAGTCACTTCAGAAAAGTTAAACTGCACACCTTATTCATGATAAAAATTAGCTCACGTCCACACATAATGTGTGGATGTAGGAGTCACAAGACACATTTCTGAATGCACTATCCATAGAAATTACATTTTTCAAGCTTTTGCAGCTCTAATTGCTTTTGGACTTGATGATCCTTGTGGGTCCCTTCAAATTCAGAATATTCTGCGATTCTGTGAAAGAGATCTCTTCTCTCATGTGCTCCCTATCTCTAGGCTGCTGAAGTCAGCTCTACATGGAGAGGTCATAACCCAAGAGCCATTAGAAAACTCTCTTCCCTGTACCTGTACCACCATCCCACTGCTCCAGGTGTTTGTTTGTTTTTTTTTTCTTTTCTTTGCCGTTTTAATGTTAAATATCAGTTATCATTCTAGTTACTAAATGCTTTTCTTTACTAATGCATAAATATATTTCACATTAGAGTCCAATCTCACACATTAAAATTTAAATCAAGATGTACTCCTCTCAACTTTTGAGCTAGTCTAGATTCTTGCTGGTGGAACAGTGCAGCATTTGAGATTCTCTTTTGCAATGTTAGCAAGTGAATCCTTTTAACTATTCTATGATTCTTCTACCTTTCTTCTGACAGTAATACCCTAGCACGGATGGCATGTTTGTCCTTACAGACTGTTGCTCTATTCAAACAGCTGTTCCTCATGCACTAAATGTAAGGTGGATGACAGAAAAAGAGTTGGTGAAGCCATATATCAGGCTGAAAGTTTTATAGCTTCAGTGTTGCTTACAAATCAATTCCTCTGAGCTGGCCTATCATTAGTAGCTTTTAAGATTGCCAAGAGCTGTGTCATTCACTGCCATTTTGACACATTAATGCATTAATGGTATGTGCAGGCTGACATAACTTCTCTGAAGTACTATTACAGTAATTACTAGGAATCTTCGATATGACATGCAAAGTTAAGAAAGGTGACAAAACAGTATGTAGATGATCATACACTCTAGAAGCATTCATTCAACACTGACAGTGCATAATTAAAAAACTACAAAAACATTGAGACAAGGATTGTCTGCTATGTACACTGTCAGACAAAACAAGCATGAATGAAAAAGGCAATTATGTGAAAATGATAGATGTACTATCAAACAATTCCATCTCAGTAAAAAGAGGTTAACAGAATCAGGGTAGAGAGGACTCAGTTTGCTCACTTCAGTTCTTTCACAGAGAAAAATATTAAAATCTCATTAGTGTTTTGTAAAATTATGCAAATGTGTGAGACCATTTAGGAGACAGCAGATGGTAGTAATGAAACCTGAGTCTGTGTTTAGAACCTTTGAAACTTGGAACAAAATGGCTTTCTGGATTTCTTCAATTATCACAGATGTCTCTCCTAAAGTAAATTAGTGACATCATGGAACGTTAACTGGAAAAAAGATCTTCGCCATTACCAGTCACTTTACTTTATTCTTTCTCAATCAGGTTTATTTTTCCTGAGATAAGGATTACTCTGAAATACAAATTAAGAATGATGAACATTATTTCCTCCTTTAAGGTACCAAATACTCTTTCATCCCCCACAGGTATTCTTTCATAAACTCATTCAGTAGATCAAGTTCCACTGCCTCATGGTCTGTTGACTGAAGTGCTCTATAGGAGCAATTCCTTGGAAACATCTTTGTGATGTTGTGCAACAACTGGGATTACTTTGAGCAAACAAGCACTTCTGGCTTGAGACTGCCTTGGGATTCTAAAGGTTTTACTGAGTATTTAAGCATCATGCTTAAGATGATGAAACCCATCATGGCTAGGCTTCATGAAC